>JAWNMW010000570.1:17825000-18240068 GCA_035043565.1 Drosophila robusta
GCGCGAACTTTGGAAGATACAAGAGCGGAGCGAACGCGTCCAAACTTGGCGGCGATACGGAAGCAACTGAACGAAGCGCAGCGAAGTCGTGAATGTTCACGCTCGTAAACGCTATTTAACTGTGTGCGTATGTGTGTGTGTGTGCGAACGGGGCTTACCATGTCGTTTGTTTACCTTGCTCAAAATCCGCCAATTTATTTAAATTTGCCGGTTTTCGGTTGCCATGCATCAAATTAAGTCTTATCAACGATTACCGCCTCTGCTTTCACTCAATTTTCGGTATTTATATATATTGGTGCTCGCAGCATAAATCGTTTACCCTTAAACAAAACAAGTGCACAAAAATTATTTTTAAATTCACGCGCCCAGCATTCGATAACATTTCATTATGCATGAGCGAAGCTGCTTGAACGTGTAAAAATCGTTGCGCTGTTATCGACCATCGGTTTACGCAGACTATTGTGACTTGCAGTCTTGGCCGTTCGCGCGAAAGCGGAATTCAAATGGTAATTAAAAAAAAACAAGCAGCATATGCGGAATATATTTAGGCGCAGCACTACCCAACACATTTCCAATCTTTTTACGGCTTTCAGAGCAAGTCGTCACATTACTTTATTTGTTTAATTCGCTTCAGCGAATACGCTTCTCGTCAGACCACCAAGTGGAGACATCCAATAGCTAATAATATGCCTAAAGTCTACATAATACGTATGTATGTACAAAATAATATCTAAAATACAATTCTCTTTAGTTTCAGACGTCTGCACGGGCGCGTTTCTTGACTAGGGGCGAACAGGAGCTTTGATTTGTGTGGAAGGAACTGCAACTACATTTCATAGCCTATATAGCTACTATGATATCTGACAGCATTGCGCCTTTCTAGCCACGTTCTGGCCCTCCCAATGCGTCTGCAAATATATAGATGAAAGATGAATGAGTCATGCGAGAGCTCTACAGTTAGTTGGGGGAATATAAAATACGTCTATACAGATTTTGTGATTGTAAATTGAATATACGTATATGTGTTGGATAAATAATAAATCCAAGCGAATGAAGGCAGAAACTAAATAATCAATTGGTTTTATTTGATGTACCAAAGGTATTTGACGCAAAGCACAAACTGTAACCGCATATTACGCTAAAAAAAAACGAATTCAACTTAATTCAGCTGCAAAACTACAGATGATGTGTCTGTGAATCGTGCTGTATAAAAAGAGTAAAAGAAAAACAAAAACAAACGAAATTATTGCAATTGAAGAGTTTTGAAACAGTAAATTATTAATTGTACAAACTTAACAATATGTTTTTAGTGATTATCAGACATTGAAACATTGACGTATCTCTGAAAAATAAATGTAGAATTGTTGGATAATCTCAAACATTAAAGTCTGGTAATCGAGTGTTGATGCTAATTTTTTAAAATCATCATTCAATTGTTCCGAATTAATTAGATTTCAAATATATTGCTTTTCTTTTTTTTTTAACGGATTAAATTGCTTTATTAGTAGTTATTAATTTTTCATTCAAATATGCATGGTTTTTTGAACTAAACAAAAAATACGGAACATAATTTGTTTTTCGAAAGTAGCTTTGCTTTTTTAAAAGGAGTCTTGAAATACTCAGATGCTGACGTTCCTCGCGCAACACAACCTTGTTAGGTATTACGTAGTATGTTTAATTGATTGATTGCTTGTCTACATTTTTTCAATGCTTCTACCAGTTAAATTGGGCTAAAAACGACTTAAGGTCGACTCCGTTAAAGTCGCCAATAAGTTCTGTGAATGTGTGTGTGTGTGAGTGTATCCATCTGAGGCTTGCTTACTGCGATTCGTTTAGTTTTGTGTAATAATTATGTTGGCCAGATATTTTTTTTTGTTTCGTTTGGTATATTATTATTGGATTCTTAGTTGTCTTGCTGCGCACCAAATGGAATGCACAAGAAACAGGGCGCGCGCTAAAAGTGCTAAAGTGCTTAACGGAAATTAGTTTACCCATTTACTGATTATGTCCTGTAAGAGATAAGAGCAGAGAGAGAGTGAGGAAATTCTTTAACGATAACGTTGCCAAATCATCAAATAACTCAAACGCCGGCCCACTCACCTTAACATCATTCATCTCCTCGTCGGACGACGAGTGCGAGAGTCCGTTGTATGTCTTGAAGGTGACATTCTTCATGAACGACTTGAGCAGACTGGCGCTGAGCTGTCCAAATTTGTAAGGCACCACAGGATCGTAGTCGCCGTGCGCTTGGAATATGGGTATCTCATCGCTGCTAACTTTGGCACCGGGGAACTGCTTATGCAGCGGCAGCCAGCACGAGAGCGCCACCACGCCGGCCAGCTTCTGATCAAAGGTCAGCGCCGAATAGAGGGCCAATGCGCCGCCCTGCGAGAATCCGCCAAGCACAATGCGATTGGGCGCTATGCCGGACGATACCTCCTTCTGTATCATGCCGTGTATGTCGTCGCGAGCCGACCGTATACCTGCCTCATCCTCGGGCCCACCAATATCGAGTGTCTTCAGATCGAACCACGAGGGCATGCGAAATCCCGCATTTAACGAAACTGGCTGTGTTGGCGCCGTTGGACAGATGACCTTCATGAACGGTGGACGTATGGCAGCCAAGGCACTGCTCCAGCCGTGTCTGCAATTAACGCGTATTGTCAAAATGCAGGAAATGCCATTTTCCACCGTCCAGCTATACATACCCAGTATCGCCCAGGCCATGCATAAAAATGAGCTGCGTAGGGAAAGAGATTTTAGATTAACCAAAAGAGTGTGTGTCGTTTGTCTTTTGTTGTACTCACCGTTGCCGTCTGCTTGGCCGTGGCCTCGACAATGACCGGTGTTGCCATGTCGAACGTTGAGCCTCTTTCGCTATGTGTACGGAAACCGAAACAAAAACAAATTTCTAGGTGTATGCCAGGTACGCAATTTTCTGGAAAACGAAAGCAACACCGTCGACAGATTGTTAATTTAGACGTGTATACAATTTGAAATGCGTATTTGTTATGTCATTTGACGAAAAAACCAAAGCAAAATTAGTAGTATTGATTTTGCGATTGCTACGTGAAATTTAACAGCGCCGGTTTAATATCGCTTGGGAAGCAACCGTGCGAATATTGCGAATTTCCAGATAGCCACCTAAGTTGTTACGTTAAACTCCTATGGATTAACCAAAAAACAATTGTTTTATTTAATTTATGTTATTTACTAGAGCGAACCGAACTGTTTTCAGCTGAGCTATTGGAATTATACGCAGGCTCATACGTGTGCAATTATATTAGTGTGTGTGTGACTATATGTGCATGTGGCCTGACCGATGACAATTGTCAATATCGGTAGCATATGGCAGCTCCGCGTGAGCTCTTTAAAGCGTATATCGATACATATGTACATCTATCGGAAACTCTGATACTTCACGCCAATTTAATTGGCGGTCAAATATTCAAACAGCTGTTTCATACAAAAAAGTCAATTATTGTTGCATTTATTTAAAAAAAAAAACCCTTTAAAATCCAGTCTAAGTCGAAATTAATGGTGGAAACGGATTCTGTTTGGACACAACCAATTTGTTGTGGGCATGTGAAATGTAGCCCTTGATTTTGCCTTCGTAAATAAGATTGGCGATGATGCAGTGCGTCTCATCCAGGGAGATGTCTGTTACGCCCACAAACTTCAGCGCCGATAGGAAATCCCCCATGTCCAACTGATGTGTCTGCCTAATGGCGAAAACTTTCTTAAATAGATTGCGATACACAATAAACTTCAACTTCTCGACGAGCAGATAAATTCCACTGCGTATGAGCACTAGTTCCTGGTCTCGCACGATCTCATCAAACTTGTTCACATTGCCGGCCTTCAAGGCGAGGGCCAGATCGTTAAAGAGTAACAGATCGAAGCGTTCCAGCAGGGATTTCCTGGGCAGGTAACCGAGCAACATTTTCACCGGCACCAAATAAATGAGAATCAAGCGTTTGTTGCTCGTGAAGCGATCGGGACAGTGGGTGAAGGCAAAAGACAGATCGTCCACAGCCATCCGATAGTTCGAATCGAACATGGCGCGTCGTCCCACAAAGTATTTGTACGTGATTCGCTCCGGCAGCGGAAAGTTCTCCTTGAATGCGCAGTTGTCGATGGCACGGATGAGGGGCTTGCACAGATGCAATTTATTGATGCGAAAATAGATCTTGAACAGCTGATTCACCAGATTCATCATGCCCAGTCGCTTCGTCTCCTCCTCCGAGGCACGTCCGTCGGCGGCGCAGACACGAAAGCAGGCCATCATACAGTCGGCGGCCTTCTCCAGCACGTGACCGGGCGTAAAGCCACGACAGTGCTTCTCGCACGCCTGGGCCAAGTAACGCAGATCGAGACACACGCGATACATAAGCGGCAGGCACCAGTTCTCGTCCTTCAGCTGCTGCAGCAGCTTCACCACCGCCGAGCAGCTGGCCGCCTGCTGCTTGTAGGCGTCCATGTAGCTGGGTGGCTCTTGGGCCAAATAGTACAGCACCTTCAGATGTGCGCCCACCACTTCGTCCAGTGGGGGCTTCAGCATGCGCTCCACCAGCTTTTCCGGTTGGGCTATGTATAAATTGTGATTCTGGACGTGCAGATCGCGCAGCGAAAGAAATGTACCCAAACTCTCGCCATCGTAGTCCTCGGCAGTGCGCAAAATGCCGGAGAGATAATTGTTAACGGTGCCAAACATATTCTCAGCCGTTGGGCAAAGATAAATATACTTTAAATTATTTAAAATGTGATTCGCAGGTTTTTTTGTTGATATTTTGTAGAGGGCCGGCAAATAACACAGAGATGTAATAACTGTATTCAACAAGATATCGATATATTACGTACGCTAGTACTATCGTTGAAAGTCGATACGTCGTGCATTACTAGAGTGTCAGTGTGTACACACTTTACTTCTGCTTAAGAATAACTGCATTTTAAAAGGCAAAAGACAAAAAGTCTTTTTTTCTGGCGCGCAGACAAGCTTTTAAATACCCACTCATTGTGAAGGTCAATATAGTAAAAAAAAAACTGTTGTTGTCCCCGACAGGTTTCTAAATTTAAACAAATGTGTGTACGCATGTGTACGTACGTATTTCTAAAAGCTGTCAATGAAATTTCGTTTGTAGGCAAAATTAATAAGGCTTTCTCCTTGCGTTTACTTTCGGTAAATGGGAAAAACGCGCTTATAAATAACAATTCAGTCAAATTTTCACCGCACACAGAAATGTCGACTCCGAATTTTCTTTTGAGTAATGGTAAAAATATGCCAATGGTCGGCCTGGGCACATGGCGCGTAAGTAAATGTCGCAAGTGCAGCTAAATTATTGAATAATCGCAGAAAACCAACAAAATACACTAGACATTTGTTAGTGTAATACTTTTCATTGCCAATGCCAGCCAAACGTTCCGAGCGAGCTTTTTTGTGCTTTCAGGCGCTGCATTTGCAATAATGCACTTAAGCTTTTAACCGGTCTCATTGCTTGCTTGCTTGCAGAGTCCACCGGAAGTCATAACCCAGGCGGTGAAGGATGCCATTGATATAGGATATCGCCATTTTGATTGCGCCCATATTTACGGGAATGAGGCCCAAGTTGGGGCTGCCATTGCCGAGAAACTTAAAGAAGGCGTTGTTACACGGTAAACGCTGTGAATTTCCAAAAGCCAATTGATTTTTTTGCAAGATTTCTCTTTATTCGCACAGTGACCAACTATTTGTTACAAGCAAGCTATGGAATACCCACCATAGACCAGATTTAGTGCGTTCCGCCTGCGAGACGAGCATCCGTAATCTGGGCGTCGACTATCTGGATCTGTACCTCATGCATTGGCCGATGGCATACAAGTCGGGCGATATTCTGTATCCCACATGCCCAGACACTGGGAAGGCAGTGTTCGAGGACATCGATTTCGTGGACACATGGAAGGCCATGGAGAATTTGGTCGACAGTGGCCTGTGCCACGCGATCGGTGTGTCCAATTTTAATGAGCAGCAAATCAATCGACTGCTCAGCGTCGCCAAACTAAAGCCAGTGGTGCTGCAAATCGAATGTCATCCGTATCTACGCCAGAAGACGTTGATCACACTTTGCTACGACAATGCCATTGCCGTGACCGCTTACAGCTCGCTGGGCTCGGCGCATACGCCCTACGAGAAGCCGGGTGCCTATCCGCTGCTCAAGCATCCGGTCATACTGGAAATCGCCGCCAAATACGAGCGAACGCCGGCCCAGGTGCTGTTGCGCTACCAGACCCAGTCGGGCATTATTGTGATTCCGCGCTCCGTCAGCAAGCATCACATGTACGAGAACTTCAAGAAGATCTGGGACTTCGGACTGGACAACGATGACTTGCAGGCCATCGATGATCTCGACTGCAATGGCCGCTTTATGACAATGAAGGCTGCCTATGGGCATCCCCATCACCCCTTTGAAATCGTCGCTCCAAAACAGCCATAAAGCCAGAACCGAAAACTATCATTCGCTTAAAACAAATCATTTGTGTACCTGTGTCTAGACTTAAGGCTTCATATTTAAATTTAGCTCTTCATTTTTGTTAATAAATGTCGAATTGGCGAGGTTCTTATGAGTAAACGCTTGTATTTAAATATAATAATATTATTATATTAGCTGCGCTTTTTAAACGGCCTTATTCGTTGGTTGTAATAATTTTCGCTTTAGTATAATGCTTTTTATTTTAAAAAATATATAAAACAAAGTAACCTCGGAATTATTTGGCATTACTCAAAGGGTACAGAAAGCAAAGTGAGCTGATACAGAGAGAAAGATCAGAAATTTGTTAGCATTTAGTCGATTGGTTTGCTTAAGATGAACTCTCTATTCAAATATCCGATTGGTCTAGCTCGCTCGACAGTCCAAATTGCAATCAGGCGCTTTGCAAAACCTGAGCGATTCAAATGGTAAGCTATATATACTCGCGAATTATGGGAAAGATATATAGTTTTTTCGAGATCAGGTGCCAGGAGGAAGTAAAGGTTGTTCCTAAAGCAGTTCTTGCTGATGGAAATGAAATGCCGATTATAGGACTTGGCACTTGGATGGTGAGTGAAGAATTTTAACGGATGTTATATACAAATATTTATATATATTTAATATACATCAATTTCTACACAAAGCAAATCGAAATATCTCTGAAATTTTAGTTATACTAATAGCTAAATTAAATACTTATACACACAATATATACACACATTTCTGTTGCTATGGAAAAAGTGGAACTATGCTTTTATCGCGCTTTGAAAAGCCTGCGTCTCGGTTTTCTCGAATTCACACAACTGCAAAGAAGAGCTGAGGTGCATGCTAAACTTGTAAATACAAATGCTCAGTTTGTTCGATACTTATCGATATTTTTAACGTATATAAATTTTCAAGCGATCGCACAGCTATCGATGCACATTTAAATGCAGACCTTGCGCTTGCCGAAAGCTTTCACAAGCTTTCGCTTGACAATCGGTCGCGTCGCATATAAAAGCGTGTTACAGCTGTGTGTCGCTGGTCAGTTTATGTTAATTTTTTAAACTGAATAGCAATTAATTTGCACATTTACCATATCCTTTAAAAAAAACAACTAAGCAAAAACAAGAAACAATCAAAATGGCTAGCAAAGTGCCAACAGTTAAGCTAAACAGTGGCTACGAAATCCCAATTATTGGGCTGGGAACCTGGAATGTAAGTACTACATATAAGAAAGAAAAAGGGAAGCAAAATAGGAAAGGACATCTAATAAAAGGGTACAGTTACATTATGAAAGTATTATACATAGCTTACTTTCTTATCATGTCATATTTCGCTGCCCACGCCTTCCTTGCATTTCACAAGTTGTGAAATTTAGAACAAGCTTAGCAAGCGATAAACAGCTGATAATTAGCCGGGGCCGATGTCTGCGTTATGCCGGCTGGGAGGCTTGCGAAGGCGTGGAAAAGTAACAAGCGATAATGGGACCTTCAGCAATGTACTAGAAGTAACATCTACATGAACTTAATTATTTACATGTTCTTGCATCAAGGTGACCTCTGTCCGATTAAATAGCCATGGAAAGTTTTAGTTTTTTTTTAAGTGTCATGTCAACTCATGTACTTCAAGTGAGCTGCCGCAAAACAGAAACTGATAAATGTGCTTATCTAGATGCTTTTCAAGTCACGATGCCTCAAAGGGCTTGATGTATACCCGTATTCAATACACAAGGTATATTCGACACGCAGAACTTATGAAAAACTCAAAATAGTCTATCCCTGAATAGTTTTGGGTATATGAAAAAGCTTTAACATATAGATGTTTCTATATATATGCATATATACATATATATTAAGATATACTGTATATCTGTTTCGTTAGATAGTTCTAAAAATTTAATATAAACTAAGCAACACGTAAACGGATTCCATCGTATGTAGATATGAAGTACTCTGTTTGCTGATAAGAGGCTTTAATCTTTTTAAGGCAAATTATTTTATTTTCTAAATCAATCTCATCTGTATTTAATACAGTCGAATTTCGCCATAAATTGTAAAAATAATCTGTCATGGAAAAATATTTATTAGCGATTAACCCTTAACCTCAATAATAATAACCCTCAACCTCAATACCAATTTTGTTTGTCACGCTCATCGAAATGAAATTGTTGTTGTTTGTAGAGCCCTCCTGGTCAAGTGGTAGAGGCTGTTAAAACTGCCATCGATGTTGGATATCGTCACATTGATTGTGCCTTTGTCTATCAGAACGAAGCCGAGGTCGGCGCTGGCATTGAGGCTAAGATCAAGGAGGGCATTGTCAAGCGGTTTGTAATCCTGGCCTGGTAATCTGCAGTCATGTTTTAAGTGTTTTTACTTGCAGCGAGGATCTGTTTATTACTAGCAAATTGTGGAATACTTTTCATCGACCGGAAGCGGTGAAAGCCGCTTGTGAAGATACATTGGATTTATTAAAGCTGAAATATTTAGATTTGTACTTGATCCATTGGCCAATGGGTTATAAGGAGGGCTGTGAACTGTTTCCAGTCGATGATGATGGCAAAACTCTGTTCTCGTCGGAAGATTACGTAAACACCTGGAAGGCCATGGAGAAGCTTGTCGAGGAGGGCCTTGTCAAGTCGATTGGCGTTTCCAACTTCAACAAGAAGCAAATCGATCGCATCTTGGAGGTGGCCAAAATTCCCCCAGCCACAAATCAGATCGAATGCCATCCGTATTTGACCCAGAAGAAACTGAGCGACTACTGCAAAGGAAAGAATATTACAATAACCGCATACAGCCCGTTGGGCAGCCCGAACCGCCCATGGGCCAAAGAGGGTGATCCAATCATTCTCGAGGAACCAAAGGTAAATTATATAATTGAAAAACAACAAAGAGTTCACACAAACACTAAAATGTGATCTTTTATAGATTAAGGAAATCGCTGAAGCCAAGAAAAAGACACCGGGACAGATTTTAATACGCTACCAGGTGCAGCGCAATAACATTGTTATACCGAAATCGGTGACCAAGGATCGGATTGAATCGAACTTCAAAGTCTTTGATTTCTCTCTAACACCTGAGGAAATCAAAATTATTGAAAGTTTCGAGTGTAACGGGCGCCTGGTGCCTTTGCTGAAGTAAGTTGTCGTTCAATACTAATCTTAATTCTATTAAAATCTTTACTTACGTAAGTTGGGTAGGGGTAAAAATACCCAACTGTTATGCTATTGTGTTTAAAATATCCTTTCGGAATTAATTAAAATTTCTTCTAAAACGACTATTTAGAGATGCTGGCTGTCATAAATATTATCCATTTCACGATGAATATTAAATTTAATCACAAGAAATCTATATCCATGTGAGACATATGAAATATGTATACACATAGTTAAGTAAATATTTCTGGCGAAACGAACAAGCGGCAATTCGAGCAACACATACGTATGTTTAAATACTTACCTTATTTACGGCCTATTTGTTTTGTTTATTTACTCGTTTCTTTAAATGCCAACCCGCTTTTGAGCCCCCAATCAATGTTTTGATTGGAATGCTACTTAGTGCTTTCAAATTACACTTAAGTTAAATATATATATATAAATATATATATATGTAGTTCTTTTAACAAATGCTCGCCTTGTTTTCTAGTGCTAACAATCCCTTGTTTTTAATTTTAGCTTCAAATTTCGTTAATAGCTTACTTATACCATTTATTTTCAATGTTTTACAGCCAATACGGTCATCCACACCATCCGTTCGAGAAAGATGAATATTAACTGGAGTTTATGTTGAGCAACACTTGTACACGATGAACCCAATATATATATGCTATAATTAACTGATAAGAGAATAAATACGAATATCTTAGGATAATTATGAGCATAATGATGTGCTGAGAGCTCAAATAAATAACGCTTTGTATTTGAAACACGCTCCTTATACTCCAATTATTTGGCAAATGCAGCACATTTGACGTCTTAGCCAAAGAACACATTAAACTTACGTAAAGTCTTAAGAAGTCAGACATTTGTTTATTCTAAGCTTGGAGCAAATATTTTGCACAGCTGTTTATTTCCTTTCTATATAAGATCATGGGTTCAGTATCAAGTAGCCAATTTTTAAATTATTTTTTCTATTCTTTTTCTTTTTTGGCATAGAACAATAGATTTACCAAATGTTTAGGAACAATGCGAAATTTGCTTAACTGCACAAAAGCATCTACGCAAATAGCTAAATTAGAGAAAAGAAAACAAACCCGAAACTTTTGGCAACGTATAAAAGCTGGCCAATTTGCGTTTTGGCCAACAGATAAAGCTGAGCACAGGTTATTGGTAGACTATGCGTATATTTTGTATCGCCCTATTGGGCGCTTTCGTGGCACTCGCATTCGGTGCTCATATCCACACGGAGACGGCAGTGAGCACGCAATCGGTGAAGTCGCAGCCAGCTGCAACCGGGCCGTGTTGTGAAAGTGTGCGGCAAACTCTTCTAGACATTCGCAAAGATATTCGTTTGTGGCTCTTGGATAGACTTTTCGGTAAATTGATTCTGGTGCACGATGGGGAACTGGAAGGAAATCATAAGCATGTCAACTGTGCACACAATCGGATAACTTCAACAGGGGAAAGTTCAGAAGCTGAGCAAAGTTCCGCTCAATTCGACTCAATCCTAAATGACATTAGGAAGACCATTCCGCATAATCGCAGAACTTCGGGCCGGTTTAATATTATTAAACGTGGAAACAAAAGCCAATCTAGCTCAAGCTTAACTACCACCACCTCTGAAGGACCTAGTTCATCGGTGAACCCAGCTGTAGAACAGAATTCCGGTCAAACAAACGCCGTTGTCGAAACCGGAAATACCAATCAGTCTGGATCCTCGACAACGACAACAACTTCGTCTGATTCCACATCGTCAACTGGTGCTGAGACAGTTGTTGGAGGAGGAGATGCACAGCAATCTGGCTCAACCACAACAACGACAACCTCTGAGGAAACTAGCTCATCTGTGGATCCCGTCGTAGAAGTAACCTCTGGTCAGACTAACACAGTTGTTGGAACCGGATCCTCTGGATCCTCGACAACGACAACAACTTCGTCTGATTCCACATCGTCAACTGGTGCTGAGACAGTTGTTGGAGGAGGAGACTCGCAGCAATCTGGCTCAACCACAACAACGACAACCTCTGAGGAAACTAGCTCATCTGTGGATCCCGTCGTAGAAGTAACCTCTGGTCAGACTAACACAGTTGTTGGAACCGGATCCTCTGGATCCTCGACAACGACGACTTCGTCTGATTCCACATCGTCAACTGGTGCTGAGACAGTTGTTGGAGGAGGAGATGCACAGCAATCTGGCTCAACCACAACAACGACAACCTCTGAGGAAACTAGCTCATCTGTGGATCCCGTCGTAGAAGTAAGTTCCGGCCAGACTAACACAGTTGTTGAAACCGGATCCTCTGGATCCTCGACAACGACAACAACTTCGTCTGATTCCACATCGTCAGATGGTGCTGAGACAGTTGTTGGAGGAGGAGATGCACAGCAATCTGGCTCAACCACAACAACGACAACCTCTGAGGAAACTAGCTCATCTGTGGACCCCGTCGTAGAAGTAACCTCTGGTCAGACTAACACAGTTGTTGGAACCGGATCCCCTGGATCCTCGACAACGACGACTTCGTCTGATTCCACATCGTCAACTGGTGCTGAGACAGTTGTTGGAGGAGGAGATGCACAGCAATCTGGCTCAACCACAACAACGACAACCTCTGAGGAAACTAGCTCATCTGTGGACCCCGTCGTAGAAGTTATCTCTGGTCAGACTAACACAGTTGTTGAAACCGGAAATACCAATCAGTCTGGATCCTCGACAACGACAACAACTTCGTCTGATTCCACATCGTCAACTGGTGCTGAGACAGTTGTTGGAGGAGGAGATGCACAGCAATCTGGCTCAACCACAACAACGACAACCTCTGAGGAAACTAGCTCATCTGTGGATCCCGTCGTAGAAGTAAGTTCCGGCCAGACTAACACAGTTGTTGAAACCGGATCCTCTGGATCCTCGACAACGACAACAACTTCGTCTGATTCCACATCGTCAACTGGTGCTGAGACAGTTGTTGGAGGAGGAGATGCACAGCAATCTGGCTCAACCACAACAACGACAACCTCTGAGGAAACTAGCTCATCTGTGGACCCCGTCGTAGAAGTAACCTCTGGTCAGACTAACACAGTTGTTGAAACCGGATCCTCTGGATCCTCGACAACGACAACAAATTCGTCTGATTCCACATCGTCAACTGGTGCTGAGACAGTTGTTGGAGGAGGAGATGCACAGCAATCTGGCTCAACCACAACAACGACAACCTCTGAGGAAACTAGCTCATCTGTGGATCCCGTCGTAGAAGTAAGTTCCGGCCAGACTAACACAGTTGTTGAAACCGGATCCTCTGGATCCTCGACAACGACAACAACTTCGTCTGATTCCACATCGTCAACTGGTGCTGAGACAGTTGTTGGAGGAGGAGATGCACAGCAATCTGGCTCAACCACAACAACGACAACCTCTGAGGAAACTAGCTCATCTGTGGATCCCGTCGTAGAAGTTATCTCTGGCCAGACTAACACAGTTGTTGGAACCGGATCCTCTGGATCCTCGACAACGACGACTTCGTCTGATTCCACATCGTCAGATGGTGCTGAGACAGTTGTTGGAGGAGGAGATGCACAGCAATCTGGCTCAACCACAACAACGACAACCTCTGAGGAAACTAGCTCATCTGTGGATCCCGTCGTAGAAGTAAGTTCCGGCCAGACTAACACAGTTGTTGAAACCGGAAACTCCAATCAGTCTGGATCCTCGACAACGACAACAACTTCGTCTGATTCCACATCGTCAGATGGTGCTGAGACAGTTGTTGGAGGAGGAGATGCACAGCAATCTGGCTCAACCACAACAACGACAACCTCTGAGGAAACTAGCTCATCTGTGGATCCCGTCGTAGAAGTTATCTCTGGTCAGACTAACACAGTTGTTGGAACCGGATCCTCTGGATCCTCGACAACGACGACTTCGTCTGATTCCACATCGTCAGATGGTGCTGAGACAGTTGTTGGAGGAGGAGATGCACAGCAATCTGGCTCAACCACAACAACGACAACCTCTGAGGAAACTAGCTCATCTGTGGATCCCGTCGTAGAAGTTATCTCTGGCCAGACTAACACAGTTGTTGAAACCGGATCCTCTGGATCCTCGACAACGACAACAACTTCGTCTGATTCCACATCGTCAACTGGTGCTGAGACAGTTGTTGGAGGAGATTCGCAGCAATCTGGCTCAACCACAACAACGACAACCTCTGAGGAAACTAGCTCATCTGTGGACCCCGTCGTAGAAGTTATCTCTGGTCAGACTAACACAGTTGTTGAAACCGGAAATACCAATCAGTCTGGATCCTCGACAACGACAACAACTTCGTCTGATTCCACATCGTCAACTGGTGCTGAGACAGTTGTTGGAGGAGGAGATGCACAGCAATCTGGCTCAACCACAACAACGACAACCTCTGAGGAAACTAGCTCATCTGTGGACCCCGTCGTAGAAGTTATCTCTGGTCAGACTAACACAGTTGTTGAAACCGGAAATACCAATCAGTCTGGATCCTCGACAACGACAACAACTTCGTCTGATTCCACATCGTCAACTGGTGCTGAGACAGTTGTTGGAGGAGATTCGCAGCAATCTGGCTCAACCACAACAACGACAACCTCTGAGGAAACTAGCTCATCTGTGGACCCCGTCGTAGAAGTTATCTCTGGTCAGACTAACACAGTTGTTGAAACCGGAAATACCAATCAGTCTGGATCCTCGACAACGACAACAACTTCGTCTGATTCCACATCGTCAACTGGTGCTGAGACAGTTGTTGGAGGAGGAGATGCACAGCAATCTGGCTCAACCACAACAACGACAACCTCTGAGGAAACTAGCTCATCTGTGGATCCCGTCGTAGAAGTAAGTTCCGGCCAGACTAACACAGTTGTTGAAACCGGAAACTCCAATCAGTCTGGATCCTCGACAACGACAACAACTTCGTCTGATTCCACATCGTCAGATGGTGCTGAGACAGTTGTTGGAGGAGGAGATGCACAGCAATCTGGCTCAACCACAACAACGACAACCTCTGAGGAAACTAGCTCATCTGTGGACCCCGTCGTAGAAGTAAGTTCCGGCCAGACTAACACAGTTGTTGAAACCGGATCCTCTGGATCCTCGACAACGACAACAACTTCGTCTGATTCCACATCGTCAACTGGTGCTGAGACAGTTGTTGGAGGAGGAGATGCACAGCAATCTGGCTCAACCACAACAACGACAACCTCTGAGGAAACTAGCTCATCTGTGGACCCCGTCGTAGAAGTAAGTTCCGGCCAGACTAACACAGTTGTTGAAACCGGATCCTCTGGATCCTCGACAACGACGACTTCGTCTGATTCCACATCGTCAACTGGTGCTGAGACAGTTGTTGGAGGAGGAGATGCACAGCAATCTGGCTCAACCACAACAACGACAACCTCTGAGGAAACTAGCTCATCTGTGGACCCCGTCGTAGAAGTAAGTTCCGGCCAGACTAACACAGTTGTTGAAACCGGAAATACCAATCAGTCTGGATCCTCGACAACGACAACAACTTCGTCTGATTCCACATCGTCAACTGGTGCTGAGACAGTTGTTGGAGGAGGAGATGCACAGCAATCTGGCTCAACCACAACAACGACAACCTCTGAGGAAACTAGCTCATCTGTGGATCCCGTCGTAGAAGTAAGTTCCGGCCAGACTAACACAGTTGTTGAAACCGGAAACTCCAATCAGTCTGGATCCTCGACAACGACAACAACTTCGTCTGATTCCACATCGTCAACTGGTGCTGAGACAGTTGTTGGAGGAGGAGATGCACAGCAATCTGGCTCAACCACAACAACGACAACCTCTGAGGAAACTAGCTCATCTGTGGATCCCGTCGTAGAAGTAACCTCTGGTCAGACTAACACTGTTGTTGGAACCGGATCCTCTGGATCCTCGACAACGACGACTTCGTCTGATTCCACATCGTCAACTGGTGCTGAGACAGTTGTTGGAGGAGACTCGCAGCAATCTGGCTCAACCACAACAACGACAACCTCTGAGGAAACTAGCTCATCTGTGGATCCCGTCGTAGAAGTAAGTTCCGGCCAGACTAACACAGTTGTTGAAACCGGATCCTCTGGATCCTCGACAACGACGACTTCGTCTGATTCCACATCGTCAACTGGTGCTGAGACAGTTGTTGGAGGAGGAGATGCACAGCAATCTGGCTCAACCACAACAACGACAACCTCTGAGGAAACTAGCTCATCTGTGGATCCCGTCGTAGAAGTAAGTTCCGGAGAGACTAACACAGTTGTTGAAACCGGATCCTCTGGATCCTCGACAACGACGACTTCGTCTGATTCCACATCGTCAACTGGTGCTGAGACAGTTGTTGGAGGAGACTCGCAGCAATCTGGCTCAACCACAACAACGACAACCTCTGAGGAAACTAGCTCATCTGTGGATCCCGTCGTAGAAGTTATCTCCGGCCAGACTAACACAGTTGTTGAAACCGGAAACTCCAATCAGTCTGGATCCTCGACAACGACAACAACTTCGTCTGATTCCACATCGTCAACTGGTGCTGAGACAGTTGTTGGAGGAGGAGATGCACAGCAATCTGGCTCAACCACAACAACGACAACCTCTGAGGAAACTAGCTCATCTGTGGATCCCGTCGTAGAAGTAAGTTCCGGCCAGACTAACACAGTTGTTGAGTCCGGCAACACCAATCAGTCTGGATCCTCGACAACAACAACGACATCGTCAGATTCTACATCAACTATTGGGTCTGAGCCTCTTGTTGGAAGTTCGCACCAATCTGGCTCAACCACAACGATAGTCTCTGAGGAATCGGGATCAATACTGGACCCTGCCAGTGGTGAATCATCAAGCCAGACTAAGACCGTTGTGAAGGGCGGAAAGACTAAGAAGTCCAAACGTTCGTCATCAAAGACCACTGTTGTCAAAACTACCCAATCCAATTTGGGATCCCAAACTTCCGCTGATAGCCTTTCGAGAAAACCCAGATCTAGTAGGAGAGGTGACAGAAAATGGCGTCGGTCTACCTCAACCAGGACAACTTCCAAAAATAATAAAGGATCATCAGCAATTGATGAAGAAATCAACCCTGAGGAGTCAGACACAATAGCTGGCAATAATCGGGGCGATTATTCCTATTCAACTTGGAAAAAATCATATTCAAGAAATTACAAGCCCTCTTTTGACAAAAAACTAAAGAAATTATATCGAAACGGTAGAAGAAAGTGGACCAAGTACACGACAACTAAGAAAACTTCAGGAAAGCAAACATCGAATTCAGCATCAACCCGTCAACCTGATTTAACCATTGGAGATGGAAACTCACAACAAATAATCACAACTTATACGACAACTTCCGATGGAACTCAGACGTCTAGCTCATCGCCTTCAGCAAATAATGATTCCACATCGTCAATTGGTGCTGAGACAGTTGTTGGAGGAGGAGATGCACAGCAATCTGGCTCAACCACAACAACGACAACCTCTGAGGAAACTAGCTCATCTGTGGACCCCGTCGTAGAAGTAATCTCTGGTCAGACTAACACAGTTGTTGAAATCCGGAAATACCAATCAGAGTGGATCGTCGACAACGACAACAACTTCGTCTGATTCCACATCGTCAACTGGTGCTGAGACAGTTGTTGGAGGAGACTCGCAGCAATCTGGCTCAACCACAACAACGACAACCTCTGAGGAAACTAGCTCATCTGTGGATCCCGTCGTAGAAGTTATCTCCGGCCAGACTAACACAGTTGTTGAAACCGGAAACTCCAATCAGTCTGGATCCTCGACAACGACAACTTCGTCTGATTCCACATCGTCAACTGGTGCTGAGACAGTTGTTGGAGGAGGAGATGCACAGCAATCTGGCTCAACCACAACAACGACAACCTCTGAGGAAACTAGCTCATCTGTGGATCCCGTCGTAGAAGTAAGTTCCGGCCAGACTAACACAGTTGTTGAAACCGGATCCTCTGGATCCTCGACAACGACGACTTCGTCTGATTCCACATCGTCAACTGGTGCTGAGACAGTTGTTGGAGGAGGAGATGCACAGCAATCTGGCTCAACCACAACAACGACAACCTCTGAGGAAACTAGCTCATCTGTGGATCCCGTCGTAGAAGTAAGTTCCGGAGAGACTAACACAGTTGTTGAAACCGGATCCTCTGAATCCTCGACAACGACGACTTCGTCTGATTCCACATCGTCAACTGGTGCTGAGACAGTTGTTGGAGGAGGAGATGCACAGCAATCTGGCTCAACCACAACAACGACAACCTCTGAGGAAACTAGCTCATCTGTGGACCCCGTCGTAGAAGTTATCTCTGGTCAGACTAACACAGTTGTTGAAACCGGAAACTCCAATCAGTCTGGATCCTCGACAACGACAACTTCGTCTGATTCCACATCGTCAACTGGTGCTGAGACAGTTGTTGGAGGAGACTCGCAGCAATCTGGCTCAACCACAACAACGACAACCTCTGAGGAAACTAGCTCATCTGTGGATCCCGTCGTAGAAGTTATCTCCGGCCAGACTAACACAGTTGTTGAAACCGGAAACTCCAATCAGTCTGGATCCTCGACAACGACAACTTCGTCTGATTCCACATCGTCAACTGGTGCTGAGACAGTTGTTGGAGGAGGAGATGCACAGCAATCTGGCTCAACCACAACAACGACAACCTCTGAGGAAACTAGCTCATCTGTGGATCCCGTCGTAGAAGTTATCTCTGGTCAGACTAACACAGTTGTTGGAACCGGATCCTCTGGATCCTCGACAACGACAACAACTTCGTCTGATTCCACATCGTCAACTGGTGCTGAGACAGTTGTTGGAGGAGGAGATGCACAGCAATCTGGCTCAACCACAACAACGACAACCTCTGAGGAAACTAGCTCATCTGTGGATCCCGTCGTAGAAGTAAGTTCCGGCCAGACTAACACAGTTGTTGAAACCGGATCCTCTGGATCCTCGACAACGACGACTTCGTCTGATTCCACATCGTCAACTGGTGCTGAGACAGTTGTTGGAGGAGGAGATGCACAGCAATCTGGCTCAACCACAACAACGACAACCTCTGAGGAAACTAGCTCATCTGTGGATCCCGTCGTAGAAGTAAGTTCCGGAGAGACTAACACAGTTGTTGAAACCGGATCCTCTGAATCCTCGACAACGACGACTTCGTCTGATTCCACATCGTCAACTGGTGCTGAGACAGTTGTTGGAGGAGGAGATGCACAGCAATCTGGCTCAACCACAACAACGACAACCTCTGAGGAAACTAGCTCATCTGTGGATCCCGTCGTAGAAGTAAGTTCCGGAGAGACTAACACAGTTGTTGAAACCGGATCCTCTGGATCCTCGACAACGACGACTTCGTCTGATTCCACATCGTCAACTGGTGCTGAGACAGTTGTTGGAGGAGGAGATGCACAGCAATCTGGCTCAACCACAACAACGACAACCTCTGAGGAAACTAGCTCATCTGTGGACCCCGTCGTAGAAGTTATCTCTGGTCAGACTAACACAGTTGTTGAAACCGGAAACTCCAATCAGTCTGGATCCTCGACAACGACAACTTCGTCTGATTCCACATCGTCAACTGGTGCTGAGACAGTTGTTGGAGGAGGAGATGCACAGCAATCTGGCTCAACCACAACAACGACAACCTCTGAGGAAACTAGCTCATCTGTGGATCCCGTCGTAGAAGTAAGTTCCGGAGAGACTAACACAGTTGTTGGAACCGGATCCTCTGGATCCTCGACAACGACAACAACTTCGTCTGATTCCACATCGTCAACTGGTGCTGAGACAGTTGTTGGAGGAGGAGATGCACAGCAATCTGGCTCAACCACAACAACGACAACCTCTGAGGAAACTAGCTCATCTGTGGATCCCGTCGTAGAAGTAAGTTCCGGAGAGACTAACACAGTTGTTGAAACCGGATCCTCTGGATCCTCGACAACGACGACTTCGTCTGATTCCACATCGTCAACTGGTGCTGAGACAGTTGTTGGAGGAGGAGATGCACAGCAATCTGGCTCAACCACAACAACGACAACCTCTGAGGAAACTAGCTCATCTGTGGATCCCGTCGTAGAAGTTATCTCTGGTCAGACTAACACAGTTGTTGGAACCGGATCCTCTGGATCCTCGACAACGACAACAACTTCGTCTGATTCCACATCGTCAACTGGTGCTGAGACAGTTGTTGGAGGAGGAGATGCACAGCAATCTGGCTCAACCACAACAACGACAACCTCTGAGGAAACTAGCTCATCTGTGGATCCCGTCGTAGAAGTAAGTTCCGGTCAGACTAACACAGTTGTTGGAACCGGATCCTCTGGATCCTCGACAACGACAACAACTACGTCTGATTCCACATCGTCAACTGGTGCTGAGACAGTTGTTGGAGGAGGAGATGCACAGCAATCTGGTTCAACCATAACAACGACAACCTCTGAGGAAACTAGCTCATCTGTGGATCCCGTCGTAGAAGTAAGTTCCGGAGAGACTAACACAGTTGTTGGAACCGGATCCTCTGGATCCTCGACAACGACAACAACTTCGTCTGATTCCACATCGTCAACTGGTGCTGAGACAGTTGTTGGAGGAGGAGATGCACAGCAATCTGGCTCAACCACAACAACGACAACCTCTGAGGAAACTAGCTCATCTGTGGACCCCGTCGTAGAAGTAACCTCTGGTCAGACTAACACAGTTGTTGAAACCGGAATCTCCAATCAGTCTGGATCCTCGACAACGACAACAACTTCGTCTGATTCCACATCGTCAACTGGTGCTAAGACAGTTGTTGGAGGAGGAGACTCGCAGAAATCTGGCTCAACCACAACAACGACAACCTCTGAGGATATTAATTCATCTATAGTTCCTGTGTTAGAAGAAAGTTCCGGCCAGACGAACACAGTTGTTGAAACCGGCACGACCAATCAATCTGGACTCTCGACAACATCGACCACTTCCGACAAGTCTACCAAGTCCAGTTCATCTTCAGCGACAGGTGCTGGCACAGTTGTTGGAGGCGGCAACTCACAACGATCGAGCTCAACGTCAACATCGACATCAGCTGTCAATAGTCCAGTCCAAGGCGGGTCTAAATCAACAAGAGTGGTTTCCAACTCATGGTCAAAGAAGTCTAGCTCGTCAACCAGGGCCTCGAAGCCATCAAGCAGAGTTGTAGTCAGCTCTGGAAGATCCGCTGGTAATGCTGCTGGCCGAAACGGCGGTAGGTTGGGAAGTCAGACTTCTTACACATGGTCAAAGCGTTCAAGCTCTTCAAAGGATAACGCATATCAGCCCGCCTTTCCCGGCGTTATTGGAAGGGTCATAAAGAGGGGTCAGCAAAGCGTTTCGTCATCAAACTCCGGAGATTACGCTGAAACTGGCGATGTCGCTGAAACAGGCGATTCGCAAATAAATACTGGAAAGTATCAAGTAAACAAGAATGGTAACAGATATGCTTCTGCGGGCATGAAAGTAGGAGGCACAGGCTATGGAACTGGAGCTTATCCATATTGGTGGGGATCGCAAGGATGGATGGGAGCCGCGCCGACATGGGGCTATTATGGAACTGGATGGGGTGCCAATACTTGGAATAATCGTTATCTGAACTAACATTATTAACAACAGTATATGTCATATTTTACCACTTGTATAGCAATATTTGTAAATGTTGACAGCTCTGTTTTTAAACGTTAGTAAATCATATATGCAAATCAATATATTTAATCGCTTTTCATTTGAGGAGGGAATGTACTATAAATTTCTACCACTTTTGGAGAAATCTTAGGCTTTAGTACGTTGGGGAGTTATGTAGGTGGCTTTACACAGGTGAGTTGGAGCTAAATTTAGTCTTTGATAATAATTAAATAAATGCTAATAAAGTTTCACAAGGTTAGCTTAGCTGTTTTCTAGACGATTTATTATGCAAATTACTATTTGATAGCAAATATTCGAAAGCACATTTGACCAAATATTTGTTTAGTATTTGGTGACATTTTAATATCGAAAGCTAAAAAAAACGAACTTATAATCATGAGATCTTTCTACATATAAGTATTAATTTAAACAAATAGTTGCACAAATGGCAGAAATTTAGCGCCACACCGTAACATATAAAATATATTAACAAATCAGCATATACATGTGCGAATATCGTCAAACGATGTATTTAATAAAAGCTAAATTTAGCCGTAAATACTAAAATATGGCAACACTGACGACCAACATAATCATTATCAGATGTTCGTGACAAGCTGACTGAAAGAAAATGCTTAAAAAATGCCAAAACGGCAAGAAGAAGCACACGTGCGCATCTGATGTATTTGTGATTGGTGTAAATACAAAAATCGAACAGACTCTCCTGGCTTTAACCTGTCTAACCAAATAAAACAAAACCGTAATAAATTATAAAAATTGTTTTCTGATTTTTTTTTTGTAAAGAACAGTGCATGTAATTGTACAACTGGGCGAGGCGAAGTGTTTAATTAATCGTTTCTGCAACAGTGCAAGAGACAAAGACGATTGCGAGCAAAGAGCACACACACAGGCACACACGCAGGCAAAGCAAACACATACACTCTCAAATGAAAATCACAAAATTTTCACCATTTGCTCTTGCTATGCATATAGTTTCATCGTTGTAAAAAATTACGACGTCAACTGAATTGCAAGCAGTAACCAGAACAATAACACCAATAATAATAACAACAACAACGAATAAGTGAAGAATTGACTGCGTCAAAAGGGATTCCCACCCGCAACAGTGTTTGCCACACGGACAAAGAACTGTGTGTAATAGTGAATACACATAGAATACACATATATATTGAAAACGAAAGCAGTTGAAAATCTAATTCTGAGCTGCCAACCAAATTCCCATTTTACATATGTGCTGAGCTTTCGCACAACCAACACAGAAGCTAGCGATTTATTTTGGAGTTCACGGGCCACACAGCATGACTATTAAACCAGTTAGTGCACCCAGTGGCAAGCGGGTGGTCGATGCGGATGCCACCGAGGCGCATGTCGTATCTGGCCAGGTGGTGGTGGTGGAGCAATCGGTTGTCAATCAGGCCCATCGCAATGTCGTCATCGACGGCCACGGTCAGGTATGTCTCTAACACACTTACAAGCTGGCGTCTCCACGGGTCTCTTATCACTTACATTCTCTTCACACAGAGTCCACAGCGGCGCAGTGAGGTCTACGACGAGCTGGCACGCACACATCGCTGCAGTCCACACAAGAGGTGAGCGTTGATTTTTTTTGTCTTTCGTCTGGTTAAAACATTTGCGAATTATATACGCATTATAGTTCTCATATATCTCAATTTATGCAAAATTAGTGCCAGCAGAACAGGCATCATCATATCCTTGCAGAGGATATTTAAATTATGTCACATAAATATCGCATATAAAATAATATATATATATATAGCTCCCCCCCTTTATCCTATTTAAAATCAACCGAACCTGAAACCGATATAGTTGTCCATAAAGTCAGCTGAAAATCAATCGTTTGGCTTATTCTTAGAACTTTGAAATTTTTTAAATTACAAAATTCACATTGCCTGACCTCAAAAGCACATTTACATTTGAATATTTGTTGGAAAATATTTAAACTCCTAAGGAAAGTTTTAATGTAGAAAACCAGGTTCACCAACGGAACCTAAAAGCGCGACTTTACATTTGAACTGTAAACCGAACTACAGACAATTTTTTCTTGGGTTTGCAGCCATGACTTCAATAGAAATGATGAAACGAAAATTCAGTTTTTCTATGAAAATATTTATTGCTTTTTAAGAAATGTGAATCGAACATAAATACTAGTTAAACTATGCTTCTCCTATGTTTTGACTATCGGTCAAAAAACAAAAGTTCTTTTAAGAACGCTATTGGTTTTTTAAGTTATCTTAGCAATCACACGAATTCCATATGTTTTATTAGTCTTAACAACCTAGCAAAAATTCTCTTAGCATCGGAATACTATATTTTATAACTGCAATAGGATATCATTAACATCAGACCACTATTTTAAAGGAATAATCAGTGGAACATTTTTAAGATATCTGGACCAAACTAACCAATTGCTTGTTAAATTATGGCACAAAAAATTGTATACAGATATTAAATATATGTGCATCTGTAATAACGTATTACAATCCACGTCTAATGCACCGTTCTGTAATGTTTTATTCTTTGCAGCTCCCGCTCGAAGCGTCGCGATCATCACGAGGCACACGCACATCATCACAAACGCGATCGTTTGGAACGCGAGAAACTGAATTTGAATCACCCGACAGTGGTGAGTGGTAGCGTTGCGGGCGTGACCAGCAAATGCAGCAGTCCGCATTCAGTGGCAGCAGCTACCGTTGGTGCCACTGGTGCAGGCAGTAGCAGCCCAACGGCCGTGGGTCGCAAATCGCCGGAGCATCTGGGGATCGGCAGTGCCAGCGCGCCGAAAGCACAGACTCAGATCACACCGGCTGCTGCAGCGGCCAATTTGCTCAAGGCGGTCGAGGACACATTCTCTGGCTATAATAGCGGCGATGAGCATCTGCAGCCGAAGGAGCGCACCATTTCGGTCGAGGAGTGGCAGCGACGCGACGAGGAGTTCGCCAAGTGCATGGAAAAGCGTGGCTACGAACTGAAGCCCGTAGAGGAGGACGGCGCCTGTCTCTTTCGCTCAATATCTCTCCAGATCTATGGCGATGAGGACATGCACGATGTCATACGTCAGCACACAATGGACTATATTGTAATTTATACAAATTAATGGATGCCTCTTTAGATTAATTTATTATTTTGTCTTTATTTTTATATATAGCATGAGAATCGCGAGTACTTCGGACAGTTTGTCACCGAAGACATCAACGGCTATATCCAACGCAAACGCGCTCGTGATGCCCATGGCAATCACATCGAGATACAGGCCATATCAGAGATCTACAGTCGCACCGTTGAAGTCTACTGTTATCAGTCGAGTGAGTAACCAAAATGGCCCATAAAGCATTATATAGCGTGACTCAACTTTGCCCAGCGAAAGTATTTTTCCTCTTAATTATTAGCTATCACTTTTTAACTCATATTTCGCCGTGAAGGCGAATAGTCATTACTTTATAGGTTCAACTTTGAAAATTAATTTTAATTAAATAGGAGAAAAATGTGAAAGTCATACATATATTACAACGGATTTCACATTTCATATCATTTTTTACACATATCTTTAAGAAAATTCTTTCATCAGCTTTTCGCGCATTTTCAAATCTTATGGATGCTTTATCTAATTTAATTTTATGAAATTCAATTAGGCTTAAAGAAGCCGATCAAGAAAAATAGGCTTAATACAACAGTTATAAAAAAGTTTAAAGCAGATTTAAAAAAAGGAGACATATTCAAGAGTTTTTCGCGCATTTTTCGCTTGTAGCTCGAATTCTTTCGTATCAGTTCATAGTGCTCGCTTTCAAATCTCAAGGAACCGCCAATGGTCTTTTTTATATATACATTTATGTATATATATGCCTTAATGAGTAAATTAGTCAGGCAAATAATAATAATTACCTCTTATCCTCTTCGAAATTTCTTCTCCTAACATTTCTTATTTGAAATACTTTCAGCTCCTATTAACATTTTCAATTCGGAGCAATCACAGGCTGGTTATCCGCCACTGCGTCTGTCCTATCAACGAGGCTCACACTACAATGCCATATTGGATCCGTACAATGCCACTGTGGGCGTCGGCTTGGGCTTGGCTGGTTACAAGCCCGAGTTCCAGACTAAGGAGGCAGTGCGTCTAAGCGAGCAGCTGGAAATTGAACAGGTTAGCTAACGCCTATAGTCGATAATACAATACAATACTTAATAAACTTCAACTTTGGCCGCACAGACTATGTTTGAGGATAAGTTAAAGACAACAGACTGGGAAGCCACCAACGAGGCCATCGAGGAGCAAATCGCACGCGAGTCCTATTTACAGTGGTGCCGTGATAATATGCAGCGTTCGCGCACCAGCAACACCGCCGCCGGTTCGGCAACATCTTCGACAGTGACCTCGGCCGAGGCGCTGACCGACTCTGATGCATCGCCCTCAAAATATTCGAGTGATAGCGGTGGGGGTGGCGGTGGCGGTGGGGGCAGCAGCAGTAATAACATCAATATTAACAACAACACAGCAGCCACGTTGAGCAGCTCCAGCGTCGTTGAGGCGACAGCCACTGGCTTTGGGCTATCGCCCAAGACACTGAGCCAGTTCACACACAAGCTGCCGCCGGAGGTGAACGAGCTGGGTGGCTACGACAGCGATGCCACGGATATGAGCAGCACCAGCTCAGTGGGCCACTGCGGTGGGAATGCGTCACCCAATACGGCAGCCACACAGCGCTCCAGTAAATTGCCCAAATCGCAGCGTCGCAGCAATGGCCTGCGCAGCATCAAGAAACGTCGTCATGAGGCCCGTGAGGCAGGCAATAGGTAAAAATATCAAAAAATATCAATATAAAGTTTAACGTGATTCTAAATAAATTTATTCCCTTATCAGCTTGGAAGCAGTTGATACGCCACAACGTAAGAGTCCAAAACGCGATTCTGGGCCGTCAACACCACGTGCACACACGCCGGAGGCGGAACAGCTACCGTGCACCTCCAAGCAATCATCGCAGTCGCCACCAAAGTCCGGCGATGTGGAGTCGCCACCCAAGCAGAGCTACTCCAGCTTCTATCAGGAGCTGCTCGAGGCCTCCTATGCCAACGATGGTTAGTGCAAGCGGATGTAGTTGCTATAACTTTCAACTGACATTTACCACCGATCCTTTGCAGGCATCAATGAGAACGAGATGCTGCAGCGGGCCATCCAAATGTCCACACGCGATTATATGGATGATCAGAAGCGAAAATATTTGTGCGGCCCGTAGATAAGTCACGGATAGGCGAGTTCTTTTGTACAGTGATTAAATTTCTCTTTTCGCAACGAAAACGAAACACAACAAACCAACCAAAAACACACACACCAGAAGAAAAGAAAAACACACCACACACACACACACACACACACACACATACACATATACATTTTGGTCGACTAATAATACAAATTGGTTAGTGCGGAATTGTCCGCAGGGCTCGAATGTGTTGGACGCCCTGCAGCTGTCGGCACACACCCGCTAATGCACACACACACACACACAGACATGCATACGTCTATATATTTATATAAAAAACAGCATATGTTTTAAATTAAGAAACTGTTCGTTAGCATTAAAAAAAAACGGCAGATTTGAGTTAAATCAAGCACAATATATTTGTATATGGCTTGACTCAAATCTCTCCTAAGCTCTGCGATTTACTGCGTAGTTATCCCCCCTCCCCCTTTTCCGTGCACACTTCCTTAATTACCTAAATTTAATTAAACTAACGTGTACTTTGTAATATCTTAATTTAAGCTGTACGCAGGCAAAAATCATATTCAGTATATAAATAGAAAGAACAGCACGTACATATGATAAAAAAAGGAAAAAATACATATACATACACAAATTCATACATTTACATGAATATTTAAATATAATTACATCATAAATTTACCGATTACTTGATTGAATATAATAAATGGTGCATAATAAATATAAATATTGTGGTTTTAATGTTTTAGATTTAAATACAAAAACGCAAACTAAAACAATATACACGTTTTAGATCAATATTAATGAAAACTAACAAAATATTGTTTTTGAATATGTAAATTATTATCTTGAGTCAATACCAACATTAAGATTTTTTTAATTTGATAAATTAGAAAGCCTAGCTATAGCTTTAGTTCTTATATAATAATTTAGCTAGTTAATGATACTCTACATAGCTGTACCTACAATACATACAATTTGACAAAAATATGTTCTATATGTTTTGGGATTTCAAAACATTAGCCAACCGAGACAGAAGAGACCAATAAAGAAAAACAACGCCTGCTCTTCGGTTAAATTCAGCGCAGATACAAAAGATTCAATTGGAATGCGGCCATAGCCCAGCGATCTATGAAAGTCAAATATATAGCCCAGGTAGATGGAGCCAGTTTCTGTGCCAGGCTCAATACGCTGGCCGACTGGACGCGGCGCCATTAGGTCGCTTGGATCCAGCACCGTGTTATTCCGACCATATAGCGGTATCACTTTGGTCAAGTCCAGCGGTGACCTGCAAACGGGACAGAACCTGCGCTGGCTGCATGGCGTCAGCATCCACAGATGCAAGCAGGGCCAACAAAAGAGATGGCCACATATACAGATAACCGCATTCTTCGCTGTGCCCAGACAAATATTGCAATCATATTGAAATTCGTTGCTTGGCGCCGTATTCTTTGTGGTTTCCATGAACTAAACTTATAATTTGAGGCCTTGCGGCTTGAACTTTTGCTATTAAATCCAGAATATATTACGAATTTTTCACTTCTCTGGTTGAATATTTTCGCTTTCCTTCTATTTTACGAGTCAGCTGTCGGGTATATTTCCGGATAGGTCTGACAACTTTAACAACGATATAGGTTATTCTTTCAAACCCAAACCTTTAAGAGTCAAGGCTTATAAAAAATAATTATTCAGCTTAATTGAACATACTATCGAGTATTAAAAAATCCGACGGGCAAAGAATTATTCTGCATTAAATTGCATTTCGCTTTTCAAGTTTTCATGATCGTTTTATAGAGAACTTTAAAAAATTAGCTTTAATGTGTTCCAAAAGAAATACCTTGAGAGCGGATTATGAAAAATTAGTGAATCAGAATGGATTATTTTTTAAGTTTGTAATGATTTCTCAATTAGATTTTAGAAAATTAGTTTATAGCCAATTGGTTAAAAATAAAACGAAATTTAAGACAAATAGTTCTACATATAATATTATAAAAGTCTTCTCTCTTTTCTGTCCTAAACTAACGACTAAGTAACTAATCGTAAACCCTTTGTTAATTTTCACTCTTTCGTGTTTTCTTAATACATTTAAATAAATAAATTCGTCAAGTGTATTTACAAATGGTTTAATCGGTGTTATCAAAAGTCGAAATACATTCATAGTATCTAATTCGTACTTATATCTAAATTGCGCTTTGTTTCGTTATTAAGAGTATATAAATAGTTTGCTGCATTTACACCGTGTTTATATCTTCTATATATATATTTATATGTACATAGTCACTTTATAAAAAAATACATTTCACTAAAATACGCGATTCGCATATAAAATTATAATATCTTTGCATATTTGTCTTACGAGTACGGCCGATAGTTATCACATCGGCTAACTGGGACCTTTAATTGAGTTTGAAAAATTATATAAAATACTTTGAACTAAGTAAGAAACTCATGTCATAAAGTATTTGTATACGCTTGTAGCGGTATCCTGTAATTTTGTTTTTAGTTTAGCAAATTATTTTTTTTAATTTTAAATCGGTTAAGAAATAAAAATAAAGTCAACTTAAGAAAAGAACATGCAATGTGATTCGTATTAAACATTTCTGCCAGCTATTTGATAAGATTTTAGTATCCGCTTATTATAACTTAAATATTTCATAACAATGTTACATTGGAAATTGGAATTTACAGAAATGATAATAATAAAATAACAAATATATTGTTATTATAATTAATATTTTATGAAATTGTCTTTTATATATTTTGCTCTTTTTAAGCAATTTATAAATATATATTATTTTCGAAAAGTTTTTAAAATTGAAGTACAAATATAATAAAAAATGTAAATTCTTTATATTAAAAAATTAAGTTACCAGAAACAAGAATTCTTAAAATTTGTTTATAATAACGAAATTTAGCATTCAACTTAGCCAGGGAATATGTCTGCAAGGGCATTACAAAAACAGATATATAAACAGTAAGGTTTATAAGAAAAAAAAAAAACAAATCTAATCAATTTTACGGCCCCAGCTTTATAGCACTATATTACGACTAGAATTTGTGTCACGTTGTTTCCTATAGGAATAATTGTACAGTGTTTGAAGGATGCCTCCGAGAGAGAGATGGCATCCAAAGATTAGCCTATTGCATTGAATATCGTAAACGATATTCGTGATATCCGATTTGTGTGAGTCAATTAAATTGCGTGGACCGAGAGAGTTTCTGCTGTTTGCTTTTGTTTTCCGTTTTAGCATTTGGATTTGCGGCAACATTTGTTGCTGCTTCAAATTTGGGATGGATTTAAAATTTTGCTTTAACTGACTTTACAAAAATCATTTGGCTAATTTAACATTTGCTGCTGCTGCTGCGGCGCAGTTGCCTGCTGTTGCTGTTGGCTGACGACAATGTGATGTTGCTGCTGTTGTTGCTGCTGCTGCTGCTGCTGCTGCTGTTGTTGCTGCTGCTGCTGCTGCTGTTGTAGCTGCAGCTGCTGCTGATTGGCATGCTGCACGGCTGCCGTTGTGGCCGCTGTCACCACCGGCTGCAACATGCTGGTGCCGTTCTCCCGCCGGACATGGCTATTGAGCTCCGCCTTGACGCGGCGCGCTATGTGGGAGCGGGTGTGCTTGCGCAGGTGATCCTTGCGATAGAAGCCCTTGCCGCACTCCTGGCACTGGTGCCGCTTTTCACCCGAGTGGATGACAAAGTGCAGGCTGAGCTGCTCCTTGCGCTTGAACGCCTTCAGGCAGACGGTGCAGATGTAGGGACGTTCCGGATTGTGCGATTGCTTGTGGCGCGTCAGGTGATCCTTGCGCTTCAGCGATGCCTGGCAAATGTCGCACACGTAGCGTCGCTCCAGATTGTGACCGACCAGATGCACCTCGAGCAGCTCCGGTTCCGGGTAGGCCACATGGCATTCGGGGCACATGTAGAGCGGACTGCCATCGAGGGCGGTGCTCATCCGTATCTCGCCGGGACGCAGCTTTGGTTTGCGCTCTTTGGAGCGCTTTTTGCGCTTCTTCTTTTTGGTGCCACTAACCGCTGTCGAGCTGCTTGCCACAGCGCTCTGCGACTGCAACTGCAGTGTTGCCGCTTGCTGCTGCTGTTGTTGCTGCTGCTGTTGTTGCTGCTGTTGTTGTTGCTGCTGCTGCTGTTGCTGCTGCTGCTGCTGCTGTTGTTGCTGATGCAGCGGCTGCTGCTCCTGCTGAGGTATGCTTATGGTTGTTGTTGTGCCAATGGTATTGATCCCAATGGCTGCACCGGGTCCCGTCTGCACCTGCAACACCTGTTCGTGGCAAGCATAAGTCGGGAGCTAAGCTTAAAGCTAACTGAACATACCACGTTCTGTTGATTCTCCTTCTTGATGGACTCCGCGGAGTATTTGAGAAAATGATGCAGCGACAGGGGCAGCGTGTTGGCCGGAAGATGCGAGAGGTAGTCGGCGACGGTGGTGCCGGGCGTGATGGTTTGCCAAGAGGTATTCTGTAGCACTGCAGGGCAGAGGGTAGGGTATTAGTTGGGGTATGTTGGTTGGGCCGTTGCATTTACCTTGCTGCTGCAATATGGCATTGCATAGGTCCTGGGTCAGTTCCTGCGGCGCCACGACTTGTTGCTGCTGCAGCTGCTGCTGTTGTTGCTGTTGCTGCTGTTGTTGCTGCTGCTGCTGCTGACCAGAGCTGCTCGCCTGCAGCGCATCCACTGCGCTCGTCGTGGCACTGGCTGCATAAACGGTCGCATATTGCGGCTGCTGTTGCTGCTGCTGTTGCTGCTGCTGCTGCTGTTGTTGCTGCGTAGCAGTTGCCACCAGATGCCCATTGTATTTGTCGCCTTGCAGCGCCTCCTCCTGCCCGCTGCGAAATTTGCTGCCGGCGGCGGCGCTGCTGCTGGGCTGGCTAAAGTGCGTCATGGCCACGCCCGACGTCACCTGCTGCTGCTGCTGCTGTTGCTGCTGGTGTTGTTGCTGGTAGCGATTGCCGCTGCCGCCGGGCTCCTGCTGTTGCTGTTGATTGTTGTTGGCCGCAGTCACATCGGCATCGGCAACGGCCACAGCGGCAGTTACCGTCGACACCAGCGGCGACGTCGTCGTCGTGAACTGCGGCAGGCCCGGAAACGTGTTGCCGAAGGGTGTGAAATTCATTGTGCGTTCGTTGTACGGCTCGTTGCTGGATTCCGGCTGATCAGAAGTTTAGTTGTGCGTCGGACGCGAAGCGACTGCCAAAAGTTTAGATTACAGAATTGTTTTTATTTAATTTTTTTATGTTATTAAAAGCAAAAGTTAAAAAAAGGAGGAGCTTTGCTTTAGTTTCTCTCACTCCTCCTTTTTTTTCGCTCGCACTCCTCACTCACTCACTCACTATATTATTAGTTTATTGAGAAAGCCATCCAAACATAAAAGGATATGAAGATTACATAGAAAGACGATATTTTAGAGAGAGTCTAAATGTGAGCGTGAGAATAAAGGAGCGAGAGAAAACGAGGAATAAATAAAAAAGCGAGTAGAAAATATAGAGACTGAGAAAGGAAAATACATTGTGGAATAAGTGAGAGAATATGAATGTGAGAGGAAGAGAGAGTTTGTGAGAGATAGAGACAGAGAGAGTGAGAGATAGTGTGCGAGAGAGAGAGAGAGACAGAGAGAGTTAGTGAGACACTGAATAAGAGAGAGAAAGAACAAAGTGAGTGTGAGAGAAATAGAGAGAAAGTGAGCCGGAAGGAGAGAGAGAGAAATAATAAGATAGAGCGATCGAGAGAATAAGATTTTAGAGAGCAGCTAATACAAGGAAAGCGAATTCTTATTACACATGTACACACATATGTACATATGTATAACCAAAACACGAATCAATTTATGCAAGCAGTACTTGAGTTCTTGAGAATCGCATAGAAGGGAAGAGTGCATTGCACAGCGACAATGCGGAAATTAAGTCAAAAAAGGTAAATAAACTCGATCGCTAGTTATAAAAAATTAATTCTTTTTGCATATAATGCATTTTCAAAATTAATATAAATTTAAAAATTATGAAATTGATGTTTGTATTTTTATTTGTGTGCAACATGTATTATGGGTTACTAACAAGCAGAACATCGAATCTAAGGAAAGGCCAATTCGGGCTTTCTAAATGAAAAGTGAAATGCAGCCGTTGTTATTATTTTGGCTGCTCAAACGCGCACCCACACAACCACACAGATAGATGACGAACACGCATACATATAAACATACACATGCCGGCCGCGTGAGCAGCAACAAAAAGAGCGGCAAACCTGCGCGCGATACGAGCAAAGGCACGAACACAAACTACTATAGGCTGCAATGAAGCACAGTGGTACAATTACCTTCGAATGTGTGTATACATATTATTATTAAATATTATTATTAAACTTTACATATGTATATATGTATATGCAGGTAGAACTTTAACATATAATTGCTTTGGTATTATGATTATTATTATTTTAATAAATAATAAAAAAAAAACACTGAAACTCTTTAAGAATTCTTATTCTGATAATCAAAATTAAAATTAAAATAATTATTTTTTTACTATTTACTGTTATATTTATTGAATTTATTCAGCAATCAGTGTGCATAATAAATCAGATTTTATGTTAATATTAGCACCAAAAATATGTACATGTAAATATCACTTAACAATTTAACATTTATTATTGTTATTCGTAATAGTTTGATATTCGTCATAGGTTTGAACACGTTGTACCACTGTGCGTCTGACCGCTTTTAGTAAGTCGGCATATTGTGTTTAGGTTAGGGTTGTCCCGTTAGCGTACATGTGTTTGTATGTGTTTGTGTGCGTTTGATTTTATAACAATATTTCGCAAAAATTGCACCAAATTCAACCAAAAATATAAAGAAACAGTTAATTTATGCATCTATCTAAAAAAAAGTTATTCGAAAGCTGTGCAAAAGTGTCGCGTGGAAGGCAACTTTTGGCCATATCGATTTTCACTAAGTACGCAAATTAGTGTCGCGTTTAATTGAGAGAGCAACACAAACACACGCCCATCAACACACACACACACACACAGAGGCAGACACACACACGTGTATTTAAATCGCACCTCGTTCTTGGGCAGCTGTCGCAAAACTCTAGGAATCGAGGACATCTTTATTAAATGCTGAAAAATTGACTTTCACTAGAGAGCCGTAAGTTTTGTTTTATTGCATTCTTTATTTTGTTTTTTGTTTTTGTTTTTTTGTTGTTTGTTTTCGGCGAACGCGTGACACAATAAAAATCAGACGCAGGAAGCAGCAGCAAGGCGCCCGTCGTCCACGAAGAAAAGCCAATGCTGACGCTGACGCTGACGTTAACGTTGACGCTGTCGCCGCAGCCGATCGGCTGGACAGCAATGTGAAAGTGCACCCGATTTGCAATATTTTGGCTTACGTTTTTTCGTTCCGTTATTACTACGTGTTTGTACACACACACACACACACACACACATACAACCGCAGTCACAATCAAACACACTTTACGAGACGAACGGTGGAAACTTCGCGCGCGACAACATTTATAAAAAGACAAAAAAAAAATAGAAAGAACGAAAAGAAAAATGTTTGTATTGTTGCCCCGGCTAGGCCGGGCTAAAGAAGTGAAGGTGCCCAACTACCGTTGCGTTGTTGGCGCGGCTGACGTCGCTGCGACAGCGACTGCTGCAGTCCGAGTGCGCCTTCTCCACATGCAACCCACAAAGCCACACACACACACACACGCACACATGCAACGTAAAAGCGCAGCGTCAATGTCTGTGTCGGCTGCCGCAAATGACGGCAGGGCCACCTAACGGCGTGTGGCGTACGTTTGCTACTGACCCGCCGCCATCTCGTTTGTGCACTCCAACTTCTCCTGCGCGCTGCTGCTCGTGTATGTGTGTGTGTGTCTGTGTGGAGCACGAGACAAAAGCACGAACTTCGTGCCGGCATTGTTAGACTTTTGTTTGTGTGTGTGTGTGTGTTAGGGACGAGAGAGAATAGGACAGTCAGAGCGAGGTAGAGAGAGCAAGTGCACTGCTCTCTTAAAGTAGTCTGCAAAATTAACGGTTATTGTTTTGTTCGTCTAACTAAACACACATATCTCTGTTATATGCAAATGTTTATAATTGCGAAAAAGCATACTATGTAAAAAGCTTAGAAATTTCAAAATTCGAAATACACACATGTATTTATATGTTTGTAGAAACAGGTACGTGTGCTGACTTTAAAACTATGTACAAACAAATGCTCTAAAGTCTTTGAATATTTTATGTTAATTATAATTATTAATATTATTATTATCACTTACATAGTTATAAATTATAAACCTATTTTTTTTTGTTCTTTAAAAAGAAGTTTAATTCAAAACCATATTTCTGTTGCAGTCAATATCTAGAATGTTATCTAATTAGCTGCAGTTCGGAGAGTATTTACAATTTCATGGCTAATCTGTCTAGTTAATTACTTAGTTCCACCAAGCGTTAACTACAGCATTATATATATATTCAAAATCCATTGCATTGATCTGTTAGCTGTCGTCATGTATTGCCGCTATTTAATTATATTTGTGGGCTGTTTTAATCTGGGCCTCTCCTCTTCGCAAAATGGTGAATAGAACCTGGGTGGCATTACGGATTGGGGGCTCTCATTGGCAAAACATTATCCCGCAGACCGATATGCAGTCGTGGGCGTGAACTGTGCTCTCAACGAGGAGGTGAGCTGCATGATCGTCAAATGTCCGGCTGGTCGCTACTGTCCGGCGGAGAGTTTCTGCTACAATCCAAAGTGCGTCTGTCGCCGCGGCTATCGCAAGGCCAACGGAGTTTGTGTCAGGAAACACGTGACCCACAATCTTCAAGCCGAGGCCCTCAACTCCGCCCTGCTGCAAACGCACTTTGGCTACAACAAATTAACTTCAACCAATTAAATCGATTAATTACTTAAATAATTTTAACACATAATGCATGGCTTATATGTCTATAAATGAAAATATCAGTGAAAATAATATATAAAAGGTTTTTAAAAATTTTTCCAATAAGGGCCCTGCAGTAGCTTTATATACCTATTGATAACAAATAGAGTTAATCGTGTTATTTTTTTTATTCATGTATTACATTTTCTTAGAAAATTCGAATATTTTATGTCAGGTTTAATGCCTATTGGCATACAAATTAAATACTTTATTTATTTTTCTATGCGTTTTAAGTGCATTCGTTTCATAAATATTCAAATTCAAAAGTACGTAAGTCATGAAAACCTTAAAAATAGTTCTTTTCAATACGAAATTTAGATTCAATATATTTCAATCAAATTAAGCATGTTGAGTCTAATTTCTAAACAATTATAGTTTCTAATTTCTAAAAAATTGGACTGTACATTAACAATATAATTAGTCCACAAAGCTTCATTTAGGCACCGTTTGCCTAAATGCTAGACAAAACCTTTTAAACACAATATTTATTCAGCTTTAGCTATTTAAAGTCTTTGTACTTTACTTTTTGTGATTATTTGCAGCTATTAAAACAGTTCCAGTTAGAGCCAGTATTACGAGCGTATTATATAACCCAATTCTCAGAATTTTGATTGTTCAATTATTTCAATTGTGATCTTTTATCTTTTATGATACACGTTTATAAGCTGTCTGTCTAACTGCGTGTTTATTTAACAGTCTATCTATAGGAACTTTGTGATTTTAAAGATACAGAGACATCAAATTTGGTGGGTTTTCTGGCTTAAACGCATTTTTCTTTTTTCTCTTTATATTACCCTGTACTTATTATATGTGGTTAAAAATAAAGGGTATCAATAAAGAGTACTTGAGGGTTGCCCATACACAGGTCATTACATTATTTCAAGTTATCGATAATACCTTTTGCTTCCCTCAAATCGCTAAAATCGAATCTAATGCTAATCGATTTCAAAACTAGATACTCCAAATTAAGCATGTATGTTATTTATTTTATGCTCGCATATCTTGTTAAACCCTGTTTCCATTAAAATTGCTAAAAGCAGGGTATAGTGAAGTTGGCTCTTTTAAATGTTCGATAATAGCAGCTAGAGAATAATATATTATATTTTTTTCAAACCCATCTTCACTTCCCGCAAAATACTTTTGTGCATATTTTAATGTTATTTAAAAATTGTACATTAGAAATTACGAGTGAATGTTGGGAATACAAAGCTGTTTACAGTGTATTCAGTGTATCTATCAGTCGAGCACACTCAGTGTGAGTTGAATCTGAAATCCTTCCAAAATTTAAAGCAGACAAAAACTTAAGGGGCTGGATCTCCCAAGAACTGGGTCAGTCGCATAACGGCACACGGGGGCCCATTAAACGTTAATCAACCACCAAAAGTGCGCCCAATTAGCCAACAGTTGGAGCAACAGCCACCAGGTTCACTGGCCACATGTGGCCAAAAACAAACAAACAAATTGGCTTGCCAAAGTTAAGCACGGGGCCGGGCCGGGCCGAGCCGGGCTGATGCCAGGTGGAGCAGATGGTGGCGCAATCGGTTGGTGGCAACAACAAAGATGCTGCCGCTGCTGACACTGAAATATGCGCATGCAAGGCCAATCGACGGAAACCAGGCCACGCACACGAATCAACCGGGGGCGACAACAGCGACAGCCACTGCGAGGCGCTGCACCCAGCTGCAGCCTACCCCAACTCCCCCAGTTAAACCCATGCCAAGCTGAGGTAAATGCACTTGGGACTTGGGCATAGAGAGGGGGTGGTGGCGGGTGGCTCTGCTTTTGGCACTGCAATCGGCATTTGAGTAAGAACCGAGCGCACGACTTTGACTCATCCGGAGAGCAGTCAACCTGCATGCCATGTGGTTGCACAGGGGGGTGGGGGGTTTGTTTGGCTGCAACTCTCCCTGCGTGCGTGTGTATGTGTGTGTGTGTGTGTGGGGTGCACTGCGTCATCATCGTCGACTGCGTCGTGAATAGCGAACAAGTCGCGACCGCGCCCCCACAAGCGCCCCCGTCCCCGTCGCCGGCCACAATCCCGCCCCCGGCCGCGACCTGGTCGACGTGCCACGGAACTGGTTTGGCGAGAATGTGTTACAAGTGGATGACGCTTGCCGGGCGCAAGTGGTGTCAAGTGGTGGGGGCGCCACCGGGCAAAGACGAGCCTCAGTGAGGCTGAGTGCAAGTCGCGCGCCCATTGCGTCCTCGTCGTTGTTGTTGCTCATGTTGTTGTTGTTGTTGTTTATCCCGGCTCTGTGTGTGCTCGGTGCTGGCATGAAAGTGAAACTCCGGCCAGGCACGGGCACAGGCACAGTCAGAGGCAGAAACCGAAAAGCCAATGGTCGTTGCCGTGGCCGTGGCCATGACCCGTCTGCGGAATGCACTCCGGCACACACACAGACACACAAATACACACGTATGCGGAGGTTTGTTAGTAACCGGAAACGCGGTCACACACACACAATGCAAGTGCCAATGGGGGCGTATGCGTAATGTGCAAACGTACAATTACGCATTATAATTGTAAATACAAATATGAGCTCTATGACTATTATGTGAGCACTTACATAAATCTATATTAATTAATTAACACACAGTAACTTCTAATTGAAATAACACTAAGAATGATATCAAGGCAATTCCAAAATGGAAAAGTAAAACAAAGATTAATTTGAATTATTTATAAACCTTTTTTTTTATTTGATTTTTTGTTTAAAATTTAAAAAGCTATCATTAACTTAGTAAAATATATGGTTTGAGTTTAACAAACTAAAACCACTTTTGTAGTGTATTTAAATTGCATATTCAAATAAAATATAAAGACAAAAAATTAATGACAGTAATTTATTTGCTCTGTTTTTAGTGGTGGAAAATAGAAAAAAAATATTTCGAAACACCCTCCTAAAAAGACTAGATTTTCTTCAGTGTTTGTTATTAATTTCAATTAGTTATTATTTAGCTACTTTGCAAACACACTAACAATAAAATCAACAACAAAACAAATATAGTAAAAGTATTCAATTTGTGATAGTATTTTATATGCCCTGTTATTTGCGGAAAACAGAAAAAGAAATTAAGATAATTAATTTATTTTCATAATCGACTAGCAATGAAATCTAAAATAATATACATTAAATATTGCCCATTTTTAAAAAACAAATTTGATAAATTTTGTATATATTAAAAATTTTCAATACTCAATATATAAGACACAAAAAAGTATAAAAGAAACATAATTTTAAATATAATATTGCTGAAAGAAAAGAAATTATTATAATTATTTAAAAAATTGATCTTTTTTTCTTGATAAAGTTGAAATTGCAGAGTTTTTGTGGGGCCTACTAAGTAATTTATTTGTCCTTTTGGAAATGTTTATAGCTTTTAAAATCCTTTAAACCCCTTTCTTGATATATAATTAGGGAATAATTGAAATTGAATAGCAGTTTTAACAGTGGACGGTTTTATTATTTCATTTAAATAAAGTTATAAATAAAGAATAATATCTGACAAATTTTAATCTTAATAACTTAATATAGATAAATCTAATATATATTCTATTATTGCTAAAAAAGTACTGTCAAACCTGTTTTTGTGCGGTGGATAGGCAATAAAAAATAATTTAAACAACGCAATTAAAAATATTGTTTTTATGCGGTGCTAGGAATCTAGGAATGTGAAAGCGTTTTCAAATAGTAAAATTAATATCGGATTTAAAAATTAAATCATATGTTACATTCTTTTTTTTATCAATTTTTAATCACTTTATTTAGCGGCCTTCTCACGCAGATCAGAGAACATTAACAAACTTCAACTCTTTGATCTCTTCAACTAAACTTTTACCTACTCGTTAAAACAAACAAAATATAGCATGAGCCCGATGCAATACTTACTATGTAATGTGGTAGAATACATATCAATGAAATTTTCATATACCGCACAAATAAGAAATAGAAAATAAAAAATCGCACAAAAACAGGTATGACTGTACTTATATAATCGATAAAATACACCTCAATAATCGAAAAACCAAATAGCCGATGACATCGTGAATTATGATCAATTTTCATTGAAATTTTCATATACAGCACAAAAAAATTCGCACAAATAAAAAATAGCAAAAAAAACCGCACAAAAGCAGGTTTGACTGTATGTATTGTGATAAAATATATATCAAGAATCGAAAAACCTAATTGGCCGATAACTTGATCAATTATGTTCCATTTTCATTGAAATTTTCATATACCACACAAAAAAATTGCACAAAATAAAATTGCACTAAAACAGGTTTGACTGTACTTATGGAATGTGATAAAATACACCTCAATGATAAAAAAAAAACAAATGGCCGATACCTTGTCAATTATCTTCCATTTTCATTGATATTTTCACAAAAAAAAAAATTGCACAAAAACAGGTTTGACTGTACTTTTGTAATATGATAAAATACTTATCATTTCATATCCATATCCATTTTCATTAAAATTATTATATATCGCACACAACAAAAAAAAAATACACATAAACAATCGCACAATTAAAAATCTCTCAAAACGATCGCATAAAAAAAGATTTGTACAAGTGTTTAAAAATGTAAACCAAATAGACAAATTTTGAAGGGTAACTTTTCGAGATTGCAAAAAAATGAAGCTATTTTATGTTTAGAGATTTTTGATTTCAAGAGTTGTTGGCTAAGGGGTTTTAAGAAACGAGAATAAAGAGTTGAAAATGTATTTTCAATAAATGAAAGCAACTTTAACTCACGCTTTTCTAATGCTGTTTGTTGGGCTTAATTAAACATGCCTAGGCAAATCGTTGGACAGGAACTGATTTCGAACTTAAAGTCCCACTTCGAACTGTTGGAACTGGTTGGATTCGCGCGCGCCGAAATTGAAATTAGCCGCGTGAAAGTAAAAACGCGTCGCAATGGGCGGGAGCCGAAGAAGCGCAACAACACAAATGCGCAAACACAAAGCTGCGAGGCTGGCGTAGTGTCGATGCCGACGTTGAAACGTAAACTGATTTAAAGTGCGTCCGGTGATGGCCAGCGAATGCAGACCGAAACGGCCGGCCGGCATATTGGGCCGATGACCGGGCGCCTAAAATTGTGTAGAGTTTGGTGCGAACGGGGCTAGGGATAGGCACGGGGCGGATGCTATACAGTTGCCCAAATGTGTTTTGTGAAGAGGCGCTTTCACATGCACACACTGGCAGACACCGAGTGAGAGAGAGCAGAGAGAGAGAGAGAGACTAACACACACACACGCACACACGCCACAGTTGACAGTCACGCACTAAGCTGGAAAGTGCGACACCTCGCTTTCGCTTTTGTGTTTGTTGTCTCGTTTGCTTCGTGCTCGGCTCGGCTCGATTCGTTTCAGTTCGTTTCGACAGCTCTCTGTGCTTGTGGTGCGCTCTCTTCTTGTCGCTCCATCTCGCTCGCTTTTACGCTAGGCTCTCAATTTTGCTAGTCAGTTTTATGCTTTGGCTCGCTGTCAATTTACAGCGCGCGCCGGCAATGCAACAGTTTTTTTCACAATACGTTTTTATTAGCTATTTGTTGTGTGTATCCAAATCTAGCAAACTCATTAAACACGTATGTGTGTGCGTGTGTGTGTGTGTGTGTGTGAGTCTCTCTGCTTTGCATGCATGGTTTTATAGGGAAGAGCATGTTAAAACATGGCGCCAACATTTAGTAAATGCCTAGAGTTAAGTTCAGGCAGGGGCAGCTGCCTGACTTTGATTGCGGCTATGTGCACACATGTATATACATATATACATATATATACATATACATATACATATACATATGCGCCTTGCATACGCCCAGCCCACCCACGCACACTTGCATGTAATTAAATTCAAAAATTGATTTATTTTCAAATTGCGTAAGAAAAGTTCTTCCATGAAAAACTTAAAGTGTTTCAATATTCTAATCCTGTAATATTCAGACATTTTCCGGGTTAGTTTCCTTTTAAATTTTTTCTAATGTTCACAAGCCTTCTAAAGGTCCTTAGGCAACATTGCATTTAAGCTACTGAACCACGGGGAAAAAGTTTCTTTACATGATCTGAATATTTATATTTTATGTTGCATACTTTTTGGATATAAACAATTTTTAAATGAGAGTTTCCTCTTAAGAGATGTAGGTGCTACATTTAAAAAAATATAAACATTATATATATAATGTATATTATTATTATTATTAACACATATCATACATTTCCTGCTTAAAATTAATAATTGCTTTTATCTGTGTTTGAACTTCCCTCACTCTTCACCTATTTGTTTTTATTGTTTTCGCACAATTTTTTTTCGCGCGTGTATTTTGGATTTAATGTGATTGCGCGATATTAGAAACGTCCATTCTAGCTATTCAAAAACGCTCTAAAATAAGGAATACAAATTTTCTTTGATTTAGAAATAATATATTTCTGCACTTGTTGTGTTTAATAAAAACAAAATAAAATTAAAATGTATTTAACCGGACTGGACTTTAACCATTTCGGTTAATAAAACAACAAAAACAGTTTCTAAATTTCAGCACTGAGTACCAATATAAGCCTTGATCCGCACCAATTCAATTACTCAGCCGAAGCTAGAACGGAACGAACCATTTTCTTTTTATAAATGCTTACATTGTCTGATCAGAGACTGCATTAATAAGAACTCGTTTAAATATATTCTCCCTGCTAAAAATAAAAATTAAACAATAAGAAAATTAAATAATTTGCTAAAAGTAATAAATAAATGTGACGAAATTAAAATAATGTGACGAATCAAAGTTCGAATCAAAACTGGGTTCATTGATGTGTAAACCAGATTAGCGAGCCCATCCTAAAGGCGAAACTTTGGTTCGAACCGTGAACCGAACCAAGGACAATTGGTTTATTAGTCTCCAGTCTAGGTGCACAATTTATTATTTTTATAATCTGATAAAAAAAGAATTTTAAGTAAATGAAACGTTAATAATTTGAACTGCACTTTGCTTTTCTTAACTGTTTCCTAATATTTTGGTTAATATTTTCAATTTCCCAACTGTTTTTGGATATTACTGTCTTTCTTCGGCATTTACTTCTAAAATCACAATCTTATAATTACTTCAATTACTAATCGCCAAACTCTTTGATATGTACTTTTATTTCTTCTTCTTCTTCTTTTTGAGTGAACATAAGTGGTTGGTATATATATTTACTTTCGTGTGCATTTCTTTCTATATGCATAATTTTCTTGACTCTTAAGATTCTATTAGGCTCTCTATTATATAAATATATTATATTTTATATCGTGTGAATTTCTTTCTATATACATAATTTTCTTGAGTCTTAAATTTGTTGCTGGAATCTCCATGTTTTAAGGTTTGTTTTAAATTAAAGTTATTTATTGCGGCAATCTCAGCCAAATCTTGGGTAACATTTTTATTAAGCCTAACTAGTTGGAATTACCTTGCAGAATTCTTTTATTCAACTTAGAAAAACCTATTGCACACTCTCGGCCAACTTTAATATTTGTGTTCTTCAAGAGTTTCGAGTGCGACCCCTTTTTGCGATATTTGTGCCAAGTGCAATGGAGAATGCAAAAATGGACCAACAAACGGGGCAACAAAACTGCAACTGACGTTGGCACAAAATCTAAACAAGTCCAAGCACGATGGCCCCGCTCATGCCCCCAACCCTCCCCGCTGCCCCAACTCTTCATGTCACTGGGCAAGGTCGAAACGAACGAGTCGCAAAAAAACGCCCACAAGTACCTCCCCCCCCTTGATCAAAAATGGGCACCGAAAACTAACCGGAAAAACTAAAAGTGACTCGACAACGGGTGGCAGACAGGACCAGTGCGGAGGGGGCAGGGAGGGTCTGGGGGTCTGCGCCGAAAATTCATTCATAAAATTCTAAAACGCGCTAAAATCTAAAATTCTAAACAAACGGCCCACAAAAAAGGGGGGCCAAGCACACATATATGCAGCGTGTGTGTGTGTGCGTTGTGTGTGTGTGCGAGTGTGTGTGCCTCAGCATATTGATGTGTGTTTGTACGCGTAAAAAATCATCCCACTTTTTGGCTGGCTGCAGCTGCAACTAGAAACTAGTCGCCCAAAGGAAAGCAGTCGGAAAGTGGTCAGAAAACTGTGTTACTTCTGATTTTTCCAGCGTGCGACACTGCAACTAACGGTGCAATGCAAATGTCATGTTTTGAACGCAACTGTACCAAGAAAATGTTATGATTATTTTTAGCTGGCAAATCAAACTAAAAAGCGCACGAAAAAAAATCTGTCTCTATATATAACAAAAAAGCTTATGTACCATATGAAAAATGTATATATATAAAAAATATTTCTATATTCTATCTATGTATGTATATATATATTTGTATGTGTGTGTGTATATGCATGTTTATATAGCACCCTAAGGCCTAGGCCAGTGCAAAACAAAGCTCTCTTCGTTTGAGAGAGCGCAAAATGCAGCTATGCGTTTTTCTGCATGCACTTTATGCCTATGCATATGTGTGCGTGTGTGTGTGTGTGTGTGCAACACCTAACTACAGCAGCAGCAACATTGCAACAAACTCTACACGGTGTGGGGCAGGTGGCCCAAAACAAAATGCAATCAAATGGCAAAAATTTTGCCAGACTGAAATGCAACTAAAAACAAAATGTTGTCGCTGTTGTTGTTGTTGTTGCTGCTGCTGCAGCTGCATGCATGCAACATAAAGAGGGGGAGCGGGGGCCATGCACAAGCCAGACAGTTGCCAGGCATAAAACAGCAAAAACATGAAAGCATTTTAGTTGCATTTTCTATATAACAAATTTCAGCACATGCTGTTGGGGGTGTGTGTGCGGGTGTGCGTGTGTATGTGTGTGTGTGCATGAATAATCCATGTGGTATATAGAAATTGCATCCCTTAGCTGCAACCGAATAAAATGTGCATAAAATAAATTTCATTTCATTTAAAATAAATAAAATGCCTCAACCCAAGCCTCCCCCCCCCCCCACCCCAAAAAAAGCCCCAACTTCGAGGCCCGCAAAAACAAAGACTTAGACAAAATGCAGATGCAATGGAAATTATTAGACTGCAATGTTGATGCTGCATTGAGGGGCGGTCCTTAGGTAGTTAAGTCTAAGATTGCGGCTGTTGGGCAGCTCCAATTTCCATTAGAAGCTCGTAGAATGGAAACCCATTCGTTTGCATTTTAATTGATTGCCGAGCTGCTTTGTTGCCCTGCCCCCCGTGCTGCTGATGTCCTGCCCTGGCCGGGCTAAATTGCAGGTAATTTATTTATCTCAAAAATATCATCAATTTCGATAGTTTTAAGATGCCACTCAAAGTGTCTCAAGTTGCTTTAAGCTGCAAACTGCATTAAGCTACTGCAGCTCTGCAGGAGATTGCAAAATGCAATAAACAAGCTAAGAAACATAAAAAGCATGAACGATAAATCTATCTACACTATCTACATTTTGGATAATATGTAGCGTATATAAACAAATTTAATTACAATATCAATTGTATCAATATCAATTGTATGCATTTTACTTTTTATTTTGCTATCTTCTTTATCTGTGTACAGATACATACGTGTATATATATTAGGCATAAAAATAAATTTAATATACATATAGATAAATAGATCGATAGGTTTATTTATAAATATGTTCATAAATTCAAATTAGTAATTATAATTTTCCACAGAAAGTTTTTAACTAAAGTTGCTAAGGAATTTTCGAAAGAAAGTTTTTAAGAAAGTTTCAAAGCAATTTTCAGTTTTCGAAAAAGTTTATGTAGAAGATACGTGTGAAGGAGAAATTTCTTTTAAATTGTATTATATTTATATTGTTTATTTATTATATTTACTCAAAAAACTAAACTTAAAACTTTATTTAGTAAATAATAATAAAAATCCCAATAATTATAACTAAATACACAATAAAATGGAAAACAATTCGCATACTAAAGTTTCTTGCTGAAATCAAAACCACAGCCCTTAAATGTATGCTATAGTAAATTTAAAAGGGAACAGCTAACGGGCTGTTAAAACAAACAAGCAATACATACTTACATAATTCTTATTTTACATTTTTATCAATTTGTATTTTATATTATAAACAAGAAAACTATTACTTTAAAGAGATTGATCAAATTTTAAAGTTAACATTTTCTTGTCACCTTATTTTTATAATGCTTATACATTTATACTCTATTTTCCTGACTGGCTAACAGAAGCCGCTAATGAATTAATGCGAACCAAAAAAAAGAATGAAAAACATATAAATAAACAAACAACTTTAACAGCACTCAACTACGAATCACATGTAAATAATCTATTTATATATTTAATTCAATTTATTCTTCGAATATGCGGTAAATGAGCTTTTTAAGTGAATGTATGGGTATTCAGGCAGCTCAACAAGGGGGTGCCTGATTCGAACCCCAGGCTAGTATAGGAATGTAGCACTATCAAAAAAATTCTCGATAGTTTGCTTGATGCATTGAACCAAATAATAAATAAATAAATCATAATAATAATATTATTAAAAAAATAATAGTAATTATAATAATAATACAAATAAACTATTTATTGCATAAGACCAAATTAAATTGTTTACTTAATTCAAGTGAACTGAAGCTTTAGCTATATAAATAACACCAAATAGTTTTTCATTGGTATAATAGTAAAGTAAAAATGTACAAAAAAATTGTTGCAGAAAATAAACTTCTTATGGAATTCTCTTTATTCTTTAACATTTTCTTGTTGCCAACTTTAGAAACTTCTAAAAGCAACTTATTTTAAAAAACTTCTAAAATATCGACAGTCATTTTCTAGGCTAATCACAAGTAGAGCAGTTAAGGCCAAGAGTTCAACCAGGCAAAGCTAAATGATGAATTATTTGAGTTGTGTGGGGGCAGCAACAAACGGTTGCAACTTCTGCACACTGAACATCCGCAGCAGCAGCGCATGTTATGTGGCATAATCATGGCGTGCCACATAATCAGGCTCGGAAGACAGTTAAACAGGCAGTGAAATGGCAAGGGGGAGCAAAGGAATAGGGGGTGGGAGGGGAGGGCGAGGAGTCATGCGGACACGTTGGACGAACATTAACCAAAAACGGTGGCTAAAGTGTAGAACGTCCTCGACCTAGTTCAATGTCAATGTCATTGTGCCACATTATCGCCGTTGCCATCGTCGTCGTCGGCGTCGGCGACGGCGACGTCGTCCTTTAGCAGGCTTGGCCTTGGCTGGAGTGGAAACGAGCGCACGAGTCGAGGCCACGGCCACGGCCACGAACATTGCCCAAAGTGGCACACGGCAGGGCCAGACTCAGACCCAAAATCAGAGGCCAATCCCCACGCCACAGCTCACCACAGCACACACAGTACCCCCCACCCACCCACCCGCCCATCCGGCACACACCCATTATTCGCTCCGCACAGAATCAGGCTCAGTTATAGCCACGATGCTGCAGCGTTGGCGTTGCAGCATGCCAGGCGGTTGGCGGTTGGCGGCTGGTGGCGACAATATCCTTGCACTTGTGCGGGTCCTGCGCCTGCCGCGCGGCTGGGGCTGCCACCCCAATGCACACACAACGCCTGGCAGCCAATCCGCCAACAGCAGCAGCAGCAGCAGCAACAAACTCAGCTCGTTGCCTCCTTTTGGCCCGTGTTGTTGTTTTGGTCGCCGGGTGCAAGGACCCTGGGTGCCGTTGCCAGCCCACACCAGTCGCAGTCGTCAGTCGCGTTGCACTCCGTGCTGCAGCTGTAGCATGCAGACACCCACGGCAGAGCAGCAACCGGAGTCAGAGCCAGAGCCAGACCCAGAGCCATCGCAATCGTCATCGCAGCGGCGCCAGACCTGAAACTGGGACCGCAGTCGACGCCTAAAAGCCCCTCAGACTCATGCCGAACAATTTTCAACTTTCGGCCCAACTCCAACTCTGCCTCTCGCTGTTGCGCTCTCTGTCGCTCACAGGGCCGCCCCCTGAGACCGCACATCAGCACCAGACAAAGTCTACATAGCGCCAGACAAAGAGTTTGAGTTCGAAGGGTTCGCTTGCGTTTCGTTTCGTTTCGCATCAAACATGTTCTCTCCCTAAAAGCTTGCGCTCTCTCTCACTAAATGCTTATGGTGTTTGTGTGTCTATTTTGTGGAGCGCAGTTTTGCCGTTTAAAATCATAGCACGTCTACGAGGGCATATATTCGAAGTAGGGTCCCTCACTGCCTAAAATGCACACTTTCTATATACTTACATTTCATGTTAAAGTTTTTTTCTCTGACATAAAGCAAAATTTTGAATTGCAAATTTTAAGCGATTAATATAAAAAACTACATTAAAACCGATTCTGAGGGGGTCAAATTTTTTGTCAAAAATCATGCAAAAATTGACAAAAATTTGGACATATAAAGCTCTCGGATCCATAGCTCCTATATTTCAAACGCCCATAACTTTGTCAAAAGTAAACCGATTTTCACGTCTGATGGCATTTTGTTCATGGTTTATCATCCAGATTGATTCAGCATTTAAAATATATGCATTATTGAAAATAAATTTTTTGGAATTTTTTGTGAAAAAAAGCATGTACACCCCACCCCCACCCCCCCCCCCCTACTCATTTTGGAAAAAAATTATTTCAAACGTCCATAACTTTATCACGACTAAACCGATTTTTACGGCTGATGGCATTTTGTTCATGGTTTTCTTCTAGATTGTATAAAAAACAACATTAAAACCGATTCTGAGGGGGTCAAATTTTTTGTCCAAAATCAAGCAAATTTGTCATTTACATACAAAAATTGAAATGTACATACATTTGCACAAAACCATTATACTCATTTTACCCATTTTCAATGGGTTCAGAATATGATAATTAGGGGTTCGGCACATCGCAAAACGTTATTTTTAGGCTTTTTGAGTGAAGTGCAGAATGCCAAATTATTTTTTATATTTATTTTAATTTTGGCAATCTTAGTTTTCGATATTACACTATTTAGCAACACTAATAATTTAATGATTCATTGCTAAAACTAAGAATTTTAATAATTTAACAAGCAAATACATGAAATTTACGATCAAGAATATTTAATACAATTTCTTAAATTTAGTAATATTTAATACAATTTATACACATTTTTTAGTACTAATGTGAGAGTACTCAATAAAAAATGTAATATGAACCATAAACTTGAACTACATTTGACAAATATTTATCTTGCAGTTAAATGCGCGTTTGTCGCGTGCTACCTTGAAACCCGCTATGCGAAAAAGGTGACTTGAATCAACAATTGTTTACAGCGTTTGTTGTCTTATTGACCACCGCAAATGCAGACTGGAGTGAGCGAGAGAAGCTGCGCAACAGAAATGGGTTAAGAATCAAAGTAGACAACATACGCAGTCAAAACACACAGCAAACAAGTCGCATTCCAGCGCTGGCTGCGCAGTCAACGCGAGCAGCGGCAGCCACTGCGGCTGCGCAGACGTGCTTTGGACGTTTTGCCAGTGCGCGTCGAGATCTTCAGCGAGTGAGTCGGGGAATTGCTGAGAGTGCTGGCGGATACAAAAGCAAAGCAAAAGGTAGAATAAAGGCAACCTAAAATATGCGCGTGCCCTGACTCACAGACACAACAGCAATATATATTTTTAGTGCTCTCTCTCTCGCTCGTTACGTGTGCGTTGAACTTTCTTCGGCTGCTGGGCGCTTAATGTAAATGTGCTGAACAGCAAACAACAACAAGTGGCCGTAACGCAAGAAAGTGCAAAAGTTTCTTGGCAGACGTGGCAACCAAAAAAAAAAGCTATCAATTGTGCGCTGTATTCAATGTACATATACACATGTCAAAAAACATACATGTTTGTATTTATAACAAAAGTGAAAGTGCGAGTAATCTCTGGAAAATAATTCAAAACAAAAGCAAAAAATAAAAAAAAAATCACAATATTCTCACGCTGCAACTGTTGCAAGTTTACATAATGTCCAGCCACATCGTGCAACGACGCAAAACAACGCGCTCCAAGTCGAAACAGCACCAACAACAACAGCAACAATCAAAACAAAATGTTGCGGAAAACCTTAGCGAAAATCAAAACACCAGCAACGAACAAAACGAAAGACTTCACTTTCGCAGCCGTTCAGCAACCTCAGTCGCAGCAGCAGCAGCTGCAACAACAACAACAAAAACAGCGGTCACTTGCAACTCACCTTCACCACCGTGCTGTAATGGCATGCTGCCCACCACAGCCACCATGGTCAACTGTTGCCGCGATATTAACTGCCACCTGAATAAACCGCTGCGCGGCAGCGTTGAACACAGTCGACGCTCCGAAAGCCGGCAATCTTTTCTAACAGAGACGTCGACTTCAACACCCACGCCTACCTCTGCGACGAAGACGTCGCATTCTCGTTCGCGTTCGTGTTCGTGTGACGTCGGCGAAACGATCAAAGTTGTGCATTCTCTCAAGCAGAGCGCAGACAGCGCAGCCGCTGCGCGATTAACCGTTAACCTGCACATCGATCTCATCAGCTGGGCTCTCTTTCTGCTGGCATTCTTTACGCGCTTTTACAAGCTGGCAACGCCGCCGAATGTTGTGTAAGTAAACCAACTGAGACTGGAAGAGTCTGCACAGACTGGAAGCCCAAATTTAACATTTGTTTGATGTTCATTTTCAATGTTTATTTCCACAGTTTCGATGAGCTGCATTACGGCAAATACATTTCGCACTACATGCGGAACATCTTCTTCTTCGACCAGCATCCGCCACTGGGCAAGCAGCTGATCGCCGGCCTGGTCAGCTTCGCCGGCTACGACGGCAACTACACCTTTCCACGCATTGGAGCCACCTATGCGCCAAATGTGCCCGTCTTTTGGCTGCGCTTTGTGCCCGCTCTGTGCGGCAGTCTGCTCGCGCCGGCCGTCTACAGGCTACTGCTGGAGGCTCAGCTGCGTCGCTGGACAGCTGCGCTTGGCGGCCTGCTCGTCGTCCTGGACAATGCGCTGCTGACGCAGTCGCGTTTCGTTCTCATGGAGTCGATGCTGCTGCTGGCCAGCACCGTTGGCATTGCCTGCCTGCTGCGCTTCCAGCGCTGCTCACTGGGCAGCCTCAATTGGCTGAGCAGCGGCGCTGCAGCTGCGCTGTTTCTTGCCTGCGCCGGCTGCGTCAAATACGTTGGCTTCCTGGCGCTCGTTCTAGCTGGGTATTTGCTGTGTCGGCATCTCTGGAAGCTGCTCTACGATGCAAATTTGACGAGTGAGTAGCCCAGAAATAAGAATACGGAGAAAATATAACAGTGATAGCTTATGTTAATCGGAGAGAGATTATAACCGAAATGTGTAGGAGAGAGAACAAATGTCTTTAACAAAGTTAGTTTATGCCAATTATAACAGAGATGCGTAACATAGATAACTAACAGAGATGTGTAACATAACAGATATATGTACAAGGAGAGCTTTTATTACAGATCTTATTTTAGAAATTTTTCATGGGGAGAGTTGGCAACAGATTTTAACAACAGGAAAGTTGTGATATATAACTTTTATAGCACACTATATATCTTGTAACCGATTTATTTAAGAGGAGAATTGTCACATTGATTTGTAGCAGCAATCTGTAAGGGATATTCATAATGAATTCTGTAGCAGAGAGCTTGTAACATATATCAGGAAGAGGACTGACACAGAGTACAAGAAAGTTCTGTAAAAGAGAGACCTTGTTTTTCTGTTACGATATTGAAGAGACAAATATTAACAGGGACAGAGTGTAAGAGAGCTCTGTAATAGAGAAGGTTCGCTTTCCTGTCAGACTTTAACAGGGACAGATTTCACGAAGGTTCTATAAAAGATGTTAAGATATTTAACAGAGAGATATTACAAGGACAGAGTGTAAGAGAGATCTGTAATAGAGAAGGCTCGCTTTCCTGTCAGTCTTCCTAACTTCTGGTTACCCATCTGATTACTGAATTTACTGAACTGACAATCGTCTCCTCCCTCCCGCCCCTCACACAGCTGGCCAGCTCTGGCTGCACGCACTGGGCAGACTGCTGCTGTTTGTGGGCATTCCGCTGGCCGTTTACCTGGGCGTCTTCTACGTCCACTTGAGGACGCTGCATCGCGCCGGGCCGCACGACAGCATCATGACCAGTGCGTTTCAGGCCTCGCTCGACGGCGGCCTGGCGTCGATCACCCGGGGTCAGCCGCTGGCTGTGGTGCACGGCTCGCAGATTACGTTGCGGCACACGCACGGACGCACCTGTTGGCTGCACTCGCACGCGGCCGTCTATCCGGTGCGGTACAAGGATCAGCGCGGCTCGTCGCATCAGCAGCAGGTGACGTGCTACTCTTTCAAGGATGTGAACAACTGGTGGATTGTCAAGCGGCCGGAACGGGACGATCTCGTCGTCGGCGAGCAGCCCGATGCTATACGGCACGGCGACGTCATTCAACTGGTGCACGGCATCACCAGCCGGGCGCTCAACTCCCACGACGTGGCGGCCCCAATGACGCCCCAATGCCAGGAGGTTAGCTGCTACATTGACTACGAGATCAAAATGGCCGGCGAGCTGCTCTGGCGCGTCGAGATCCTCAACAGGCAGACCGAGGGCGATCGCTGGCACGCCATCAAGTCAGAGATCCGCCTCATCCACGAGACGACGGGCGCCGCCCTCCGCTTCAGCGGGCGCCAGCTCCCCAGCTGGGGCTTCAATCAGCACGAGGTGGTGGGCGATCGCGAGCAGATGCATCAGGATGCCATCTGGAATGTGGAGGAGCATCGCTATACAAAGAGTAAGTCTGGCAAAGCTATAGAGCTACTGACTAGAAGATACCCATTAGAGTGCTGCTGTAATATCACAAAGACAGGCTAAATAGAAAAATTTTAATTAAATTTAAAATAATTAAATTCGTACTTGCAATTTGAGTACGATTCGTACTATATTTCTTACTTATATTCTAGGATCGAGTATGGTTCGCAATTGATTCGTCAAATCAGACAAATTTTTAGAATTAGTACTATATTCTTAATTTCAGTTCAAACGCGAAATTGTTAGACCAAATATTTAAATTGTCTGATCTCACAGGCTCATTAAAAGTAAAAATTTGAAAAAGAAGAAAATTTATAATAATATTTCCCTACAAAAAATAAATTTAAATTTGAAGCAAAGTGGCGAACGAAGGTTTTCATCAAAGCCTGAGTTTATTCATAAGAAAACCATTGGTTCTAGCCGTGAGCCGACAAATTTGTTTGGCCATAAATCCAGGTTATCATATGAAACTTTAAAAAATTTGATTATCGGGCTTGAACCGATTCAACTTTAAAGCGATAATTATAATGTTTCCTAGTTTAACGCTAAGTTTTCAGTACACTACACAAATCTATCTTAAATTTCTTATTAATTATTATAAATGAATAAAATTATCTTTGCCCCGAGAACCCGGACTCGAATCCCAGACTAGAGTCTGTCTTAGCCGAAGGCCAAAGCAGGCAGTTCTATTTAAAAATGGATAGGTTAATAGTTTGTAGCAATATCCTCGACTTTAAATAATGAAAATAATAATAATCCCTGCACTTGCAGCCCAGGATCAGCGTGAACGCGAGCGCCAGCTGCTCTCCGCCGAGATGATTCCCACGAAGCGGACGAAGCTCTCGTTCTGGGCCAAGCTGCTGGAGCTGCAGACGAAGATGTTCTGGCACGCGAAACAGGTGCAGAGCCACATGTACAGCTCCCAGCCGCACGAGTGGCCGCTGCTGGACAAGGGCATCGCCTACTGGCTGGACGACGGCTCCAGCGCCCAGATCTACCTGCTGGGCAATGTGCTCATCTGGTACATGGCCAGCGCCGGGCTGTTTATCTACGCCGGATTGCTCGCCTTCTATGCGGTGCGGCGTCGTCGACTGTGCTTTGATGTCGCCGCCGGGGAGTGGGAGCGCTTCCTCGTTGCCGGCGACACCTTCTTCGTGGGCTACCTGGTCCACTATCTGCCGTATTTCTTTGTGGATCGCACGCTCTTCCTGCACAACTATCTGCCCGCCTTCGTCTTCAAGCTGCTGCTGCTCTGCTTCGTGCTCGAGCATCTCGACTATCTGCTGCGACGCCACTGCCGCGGTCGTGCTGTCAGCCTGGTGCGGCTCTATCACCTCCTGCTGCTCCTCTGGCTGTTCGCCGTCGGCGCCGTCTTCGTCAAGTTCTTGCCATTGAGCTACGGCTCGCGAAAGATGTCCGCCAAGGAGATAATCGACTTGCGCTGGAAGGACACCTGGGACTTTATCCTGCAAAAGAACTATGCCCTGAACTAGAGCCAGAGCATACGACTATCCATCCTTCCATTTATTTTGTACCATGTACTATAAACCGCAATGATTCCACTGAGGATATACTCGTTCAGTTTGGCTGGAGCCAAGCTGCGCATAAGTTATATATAATATATTATTTTTTTCAGTTAATAAAACTATTTATTTATTTAGTCAAATGCGTGTTTATAGACATTATAGAAAATAATGAAAATTATACAAATTAGTTTAACACAGTGTGTTTGTACCCTGTACTTTGAAAATTCATTTAAAACCATTCCGGCGTAAATGTAACTTTCCGCCCCTGTTCCACCAATGGCTGTGGATTTGTGTATAAATCCATGAAATAAGTTTCCATCGAAGTTTACCTAGATCTTCAAGGAAAAACTTAAAGCTGATAGGATTATATATATTGCTTTTCAGCCTTGTTGGTAACATTTAACAAATAATAATAGTATTGATAAATATAATAATCATAAAAAAACAATAATAAATGTAACGCTTGAGTCGGGAGTGCCCGACTAGGAGAATATATATACTTTATAGTTTCGAAGATGCTCCTTGCTGCCCGTCACAAACATGAGCAAAAACAATGGGTACAGGGTATGAGAAAGATAACATTGATGAAGAATAATAATAAAAAACGGGTGTCACCGACTGCGCAATACTCGTTCACAGTATAATAACAGATTAAAAGAATCGAAAACGGTCCAAATATTATTGTTATTTTGGAAATTATCGATTTTATTCATATGTGTGGGCTAAGCCTAAATTTTCGATTCGATCTTTGGAGAAAGTCATCGGAAAACTTCTCTAAAATTGTGGGAGATATGGACTCTCACGATTTACCCGCCACCAAGATGTACAGATTTGATTGATTTGCCAAGCCCCCAGTGGGCGTAGCCAAAAAACTTTAACGCTTCATCTGACGATTATATCCGCGAGTATATATTCCAAGTTTCAGGTCTCTAGCTTTATTAGTGGCGTAAAAAATTGCATTCATACGAACAGGCGGACAGCAAGATCCAATCGTTTCATTTGGTGAACGAGTATAGTAATACACAATTAAAGGGTATCACGTCGTCACAGCCGTAGCATTAACAATCAGATTTGGATTTCAAAGCAAACGGAGAAACCAAAAAGCTGGTGGAACTCACAATAAATGCCAGAATACAATAATCAGTAGATACGTAAATAATTCACCCCAACGCGCTGAGCAAACCGGAAAAAGAGAAGTTGGAATGGCGAACATTGGACGATTCAGGGATCGCAATGCGGACATGCGGGCGGCGGGGGTCAGCTCGCCCGTGGACCACGAGAACACGACCCACAACTGTATGATTATATCGCACATTGAGGAGGTGGCCGAGAATTTGATACGGGCCGACTGCAAGCTGAAGAAACCGAAGACGGAACTGTGGCCGGAGGCGCCGTGCCTGCCGGGGATCAGTGTGCCGGAGCTGTTGGCCATCGAGAAGTCCAAGTCGCGGTTCACCAGCTTCAAGGAGAAGTTCTCCGAGGAGATGTTCCTCAACAAGGCCAAGCTGGGCGAGGTGAAGCCAACGGGCTCCAAGCCGGATTCGGTGACCAATTTAAATTGCACATTCGGACGCGAGACCAAGTCCAACGATAGACTCTACGACCTGGTCCTGCCGCGCAAGCCGGACGAGCAGGTTAATCGCGAATATGCCAAATTCCACGACAAATACGTGCTCAGCCACAATCATTACTTTCCCTCGGAGCAGGTCAATCGCAAGTGAGTCCAAAGCTGAGACCTTCAATTACAATACCCTGTAAACATTGAAAAAAGCGTTATACGAGGTATGATCGTATTGTGCCTAGACTTGAGGTTTGGCGTCTAAGTTCTTCTATAGCAAGAACCGATCAAGTTCAAAAACTATCGAAATCGATAAATATCGAATTTGCAACTAGGTGTTTTGAGCAAATTTCTGAGATTGACAGAGCTAGAAACATCAGATTGATGCAAATCTGTGTGCCAGGTAGAAAAACAAGTATTACGGATCCGGAAAATGATATATATTTCCTTGATCACGTCGATCTATAAAAGAAAAGACACTGAGAGCTATAAATTTTATTAGTTGTTACACGCATATCAAACGCAATAATTTAGCATCAGTTTCCCCAAAAACCAAATTCTTCCAAAATCGATAAATATCGAGTATAAGAAATAATAGAAACACTTAATTTGACAAATGTGTATAAAAGATTCGTTACCGTATGTAGAATGAAACATTACCGACCGAATAAAAAATATATTGATTTTCTTGATCAGTTCGATAAATGTAGGATGGACCCTTTATTATTAAAGGACAGACTAGAATAATTACAAATTAAAATGTAGCTTCTTAATAATATATGGTAATAGTACCCCTTACCCCAATAACTGCACTCGATTTTTCCAAAATCGATAATTATCGATTTTCAACTCATGCTGAAATGTGACTTCAAGAGCTGTAGTTTCTTAAATATATGCCGAAATATATTGGTACAACTTGCCCCGATAACTACGCAACATTTGTTTCATATCGATAAATATCGATTTTTAGCATATCTTTGGTATATTATACCAATCCTGTTCTGCAGCTTCTCGGTTGGTAAAAACAGCACAATTATTGAAATAGCTTTCCCCTTTCCCCCAAAACTGAATTCTACGAAAATCGTATAAAGTTTGAGCTTAAAACAATATAAATTGTGGCAGCATCGAGCGATCGAATCAACCTCGATACAAATGTATCGTCCCGAAGCACTTCTAACCACAATCCCAAAACCAACTCGCAGATACAAACAGCCCTTTGACAAGGAGGCCACCTACGGGGCGGGCACCCAGGGCGATGTCAGCGGCCAGCTGGTGAAGCGTTGCATGCAACAGTGCGCTGGCCACGTGATCATCATCAGCAAGGAGCAGATGGACTTCATCGATCGCACCTTTCCGCGCATCGGCAAAAAGTTTAAAAAGTGAGTTGCCAATTGGCGTGTTTTTTCAGGCCATATTTCATGATTTCCTATCCAGATACCCGTATTTGGCGCCGTCGTACCTGACCTATGGCACGCCCACGTTTGTGCCCGATTGCGATTGTAAGATGCTTATCGAGGACATTTCGCCGTGCCAGAGCAATAAGCATCTGATCGACGCCTTGGGGCATCTGAATATGTGGCGCCACAAGCTGCAGAAGCGCGCCGATTTCCAAATGTTTGATCTGATCTCGATGCTGGAGCACAGCGACAAGGAGCAGACACGCTATCTGCCGCTGAAGAAGATCTTCGAGCTGATGCACAAGATGCATCTGTACATTGATATATATAAAATGCGCACCACGCTCTCCCATTTCAAAATGATCGTGGACGAGGCCTGTCCCACGGAGCGCGTCAACTACGATGACTTCTGTCGGCTGCTATCGATCCAGAATCCATTGCCCACCACGGGCAACATATCGACAACGCCGGCGAATGTCTACAACAAGGATACCACGTATCGTCTGCTCTGCGCCGATATGAGCAAACAGCCGAATCAGGGACCCGTTTCGCACAAGGTGGGCTCCAAGCAATCGGACGATGATTCGACGCATGTCAAGGAGCTGCTGACACCGGATATATCGATGCTCTATGGCCTCACGCCCAGCGATTTTAAAATGCTGCGTCCCAAGGAGCAGATGGTGGAAATATTCAAGGACATTGTCAGCGCCACAGATTTCGAAACGATTTGGAAGCAACTCATGCAGGCACATGAGTCTCAAAATGGCCTCGTCTCCGTGGTGCAGTTCCGTGAGGTTATGGACAACATGGAGCCAACCAGCCAGACGGCCAATTCATAGATTTCATCTTTATTGCCAATAAATAAATTTTAAGTCACCTTAGTTTTGATGTCATTAAATTCACATTCAAATTCTCGTTATATTGGTATTTTTAACGATTATTTTAGGCACATAGTTACTTTGCAATACATCGACATATCGATATTCGACCTCCGTCGCATGTTATACCACAAAATACCAAAATTTATACTGTTATATTCAATGTTTTTACAAATTGTTATACTCCTTTGATGCGAAACTGTCATACAATTTTTTGACTTTGGCTTTTTGGCGGTCTTTGATTTGGATATAAATATAATTGGTATGGTAGTAATGTTAAAAACCAAGTAAATTAAAGGATTTGAATAAATTAATAATAATAATAATTTCAATAATAATAATAATAAAAATAATAAAATTAATTAAATGTTTTTTTTATTAGGAAACCCAAAAATTAAATAATTCTATAAAAATAAGTGATAAAAATTTATTTTTGTTTTTTTATACGCGTTTAATATTATGATTACACAATGTGCTAGAGTATAAATTTTAGTTATTATAACACTGTCAACGAGTATTGCGCTGTCGGTTAGACTCGACTAAAACGTTCGCACTTCTTAAATTTATGAAGTTTAAAAATGTGACTCCAACTGCATTTACAGCATCAATAATATTCACATCAGTTCTAATGCTATTTGCGTTCAGTACTAGAGTTGTGCATCGTAGTTGAATTTTGAAAATTCACCACCTGTTTAATTTTCATTCAAAAATCGTTCACTTAGTTCATTGTTCATTTGAGTCCCTTTTGCTACTTTCGAGTCCCGTTAGCGTTAACATTTTGCTTTGTTCAGTATGTTGAAATTACAGACATGTATTTATTTATTGCTCAATGAATGCAACAACAAGTGCGTTGTATTTATCATTTACCAAATTATTATTTATGATTTATTTTTTGTATGCGCAAGGAAAGAATCGAAGAATCAAATCGATCGATGAACTTGTTCGCTCGTCCAGTTAAGTGCGTAGTTCAATCGAGCTTGTTCAGCTCCGCTCAGTACGCAACACCGGAGACTTGGTGTATCCAGTCCAGGTGGTGGTGACGCGTGTGAAGCCGGCCGGGGCCGTCGAGAGGCAGCTGTTCGCGTCGCTGAAGGAGGTGATGCCCACCAGCTTGGGCGCGTCGTGGGTGACCAGCGGACCGCCGGAGTCGCCGTCACAGATGGAACGTCCCTCCGGCGTGGCCACGCACAGCACGCTCGCCGGCAGCGGGCCGTAGCTGCGGGCGCACTCGGCATTGCTGATGACGTGCAGGTCGATGCACTGCAGCCAGTCGGGCAGCTGGCTGCCGTCGTAGGTGCTGCCCCAGCCGCAGGTGATCACGGGTGTATTGTCGAAGGTCTCGGCGCGCTGCCGCAGCCCGGGCAGCTCCACCTTGTCGACCAGCGACCAGAAGTCCACGTGCGGCGTCCGTATCAGGGCGATGTCATCGCCAATGCTGTCCGGCCAATTGGGATGCTGGACAATGTCCTCCATGCCCACCACCAGATGGAAGAGCGCCTGTGTGCGCCGCGTTGCGCCGTAATAGACGCCCACCGAGTCAATGTGATCCGTGCAGTGGGCCGCGGTCAGCACCCAGTTGTGGTCAATGATCGAACCGCCGCACCATCTGCCCGCCGCGCCCTCCCGCAGCAGCAGGCCCACAATGTACGGCGCCTGGCCCACAACAGCCGGATAGCCATTGGTTATGATGTGATCCGGAATGGCCAACGACGGCGCCGCCCCAACAAGAGCGCAGCCCAAAAATGCGAACAACCTCTAGCTGCATTTCTCCAAAACTAAATTACTTTACCGCTTGCCTACCAATATATATATATATATATATATATATATACTTATATAGCGGGTTCAATTAGCCAATATTTCATGTAAACACATTATCTTAACTCCTAATGGTTTTTTACATTAACTACTTTCTCTGGACTGTTAATGAGGGCACTCCCCGCACCTAAAATAGGCAATGTTCTCTTTGTAACGCTTTCAAAGTTTTCTCTATTTCCATGCCATAAAATGCAATCAGAAAACAAACGAAAGAAAGGGAAATTCCAGCCAATTGTTCCCATGGAAGCTATCTGTTATAATAGTCCAATATTGTTCAGATTTAGATTTAACTGAGTTTGCTTAAGATATGTTTAAAAACATAAGCAATGTTTCTGCAAAAAAACTGTTTGAAACCGATGAGCTATATGATAAAGATGTCCGATTTTGCTTATATATTTAGAGCTCCTTGCTTCTGATATTGACTAAATAATTGAGTTGCCGAAAACTAAATACCCTTGCATAAAATACAAATATTAAATGTGCTCTATCATTGTCCTATTTCTCTCTTTCTTATCAATAATATAACAAAGGGTTGCAGAAATATATAAAATCTGCTATATCTTTGTCCTATCTCTCTCTTTCTTATCTATAATTAACTACGATTGTGCATAAAATTATTTATCGGGTTGCCGAAAATTAAATACCCTTAGACATTTATAAAATGTGCTCTATCCTTATCCTATCTCCCTCTCTTTCTTATCTATAATTAACTGTGCGCAAAAACTTTGCTCTTTGACCAATTGTTCGTACAGAATTTATATATTTTTAAATTGTTGGGAGCATAGGGATGCTTACAATTGGCAAATTTGTGTCACATATCCTTGAAAAGAAGTCTAATAGAACAATTCATTTTTTGACTGATATGATATATTGACTCATATGATATAGTGGCCCGATGTTGATAAGATTTGGTAGATAGGTTAGAAGCGTAGTGAGACTGTCAATTGCTTAGGTTGGTCTGCATATCTTGAGAAACAAAAGTTTTTCATATAAAAACGAATCTTTTCTTCGGCAGACTACAAAATATATAAAGCATACAACAAAAATGCGAAACTATGGAAAATTTCATCAATATAATTTAGGCACAAAGATTTGTTCGCGTAGAAACAGACGATCTAAGCGAACGCTGATCCAAATATTATTGATCTTGCCCTTAGACTAGAAAGATAACATTTTCGTACACACAAAGTAATCATATAAAGTATTCATATATGTATATATGTGTACTTTGTGTTCGGAGCTCTTGTTTTTAGCCTAAGAATTAAAATGCTATTTACAAGATCACGAATATCTGAATTAGTGTGAAGAGCTACACAGATATATATATATATATATATATATATATATATATATATATATATATATTAGCCTATTTGCTAGCCTTCGAATTAAAATATCCTCATCAAGAGTACAGGGAGGTAGAATATATAAGTCTCGGAATTATCGGGTGTGGTAGAAACTTATTGGATTAATCTTTGAAAGAGTTGAGCAGTAACTGTAACTCATAAATGTTAGTTAGCTAGATAAATATTGAACGTAAGCAATATGCTTGCTTTGGGTTCAAGGGCAGAGAACACAAATAGGAACAGTGGCTTTTGGCTCTTATACCTAAATCTCTATACATATTTATTTACAAAGGTCTAGTTATCTATTTGCCATTATCCAAAAAGTCTTTGGCCTCGTTTATCTTGGCGGCCAGATACGGAGATCCACCGCGATCAGGATGATTGAGCAGCATAATCTTTTTATGCGCGTCCTTTACCTGCACAAAATGCGGATTAGTTGGGATACAAATTGCATATGGAGGAGATTACCTTCAGCTTGGAAGCACTGGGACTGACGCCCAAGATGAGCGCAGCTTCACGTTTGTTCATTTTGGGATCGAAGCCGCCTTTGTAGTACTTGGCGTTGGCCATGCTCTCGGCATCGAACTTGGGCAGATTCTTGAGCGCCTCGTTGAACTTGGTGGTCATTTGTGGCATGCGGCGCAGCAAGTGTTTCCCAGCGAAGCCAACAGCCGCCACGCCGAGGCCGGCTAATATTATCGAGCTCGTCTTGTAGTAGTTTGTGATAGGTTCGCGTTGCATTTGCGTTGGCATCGCGTGTGCATATGTAACGAATGTCGAAATGGAAAGATTTCAGCAGTTATGTTTATAACTTTACCAGTATATTTTGCAATTTTGTACCATTTTATGTAATCGATGTATTTGTCGAAAACAGCTGTGATTTAAATGTGAATGCCGTTCAAACAGAGATCGCCTGATTTGAGCAAACTATCGTATTGGAGTTCACCATGTGCCTGACATATCGAATCTCTGTAACCGTTTGCGGCGCGGCCAGGCAATATCGATATGTTTTGATCACATTCCAGCACACCTTTGAAGTAATATTTGCTGTCGATTATCGACTTTTTGGCACATTTTAATACTTCGCAGCACATTGTCATTTCGATATACTTTGCTTACATTTGAACACAACTCTAATGTCTATTGTTTTGATGTTCAAGAAAATTTTCGGGATATCGATAATCGATTTATTACCTACTTTTGATAAGTTATCGATTATGCAGTTCAATTTGTAAATACGATATATTCTGGTCACATTCTTACGCATCTCTAATTAACTTGTTTTGATGTTTCTAAAGCAAACATTTTTTTGTATTCAAAATACAGCCTTTAAATGGGTAAAGTGCGAAAACAGGCAATTATCTGGATGAACACGCACGAGCACACGCTCTTTCAGCTGTGGAATGAAAACATTAGTGCGCTGCGAAACTGCAGAGCAAACTACCATATTTATCAAAAAATTACCAAGAAATTAGTTGAAGATGGTTTACAGCTGGAATGGAAAGACGTGCGGACAAAAGTTGATAATCTGACCAGAAAATACAGGTAAATAGTCTTGATGTGGGTTTATGTGTCTGTGTGCTCAAAACGAAATCTTAACGCAGGGAAGAGCTGAAAAATGCGCGCGCAACTGGTCGACCCTCAAACTGGCGGAACTTTGCGCAAGTACATCAGATTCTGGGTGAGAACACCGTGGTCAATGAGCGACTGCAGAGAAGTGGTATGTCCCAAACATTCTTTTCCTAAAATAACCTTTAATGCCTGCCCTGTATCGGCAGAACTGAGACTGTCCAAGGAAGACCCATTGGACTTCGAGAATTTACCTTTGAGCTCATTGAATTCCCTAGGGCCATCTGTGGAGCATTTCGGCACATTTTCCGAAGCAAAGCAACGGGCGCCGGAGAGTCCCGCGCCCAAAAAGCTCAAACCAGCCAATTCCGGTCACATGACGCCCTTCGAGGCGTCAATGCTGGAAATTGAGAAAGATCGCACGGATCGTCTGGAGCGCATTGCTCTGGACCGCCTGCGTATAATGAAGCGCATGGCCGCCGAGAATGCGGATTTTCATAGTAAAATACTTGTTTTAATGCAGAGCAATAAGTAGTCAATATACATATTAGTCTTTTTTAGCCCGTTGGATTAAATATTCAGCAAAGATTGCTCTAATGGAGAGCAATACGAATCGTAAATGTATTAGCCCTATATAATGAATTAGATAAGATTGTGCTTAGAAATTGGCTGATGTTTTGTCAGACTTTTGCACAGCTTTTCAATTAAATGCTTGCTCTAATGAAGAGCAAGAATTAGTCAATATATTAGTCTTATTTAGCCAGCTTAAATATTCAGCTAAGATGGTGCCTAGAAATTGGCTGATGTGTCAGGCTTTTGCACTCTCTCAATTAAATACATGCTCTAAAGAGCAAAAAGTAATTTATGTATTCGTCTTATTCACTTAGCAATATTTAATATTCATTAAGATCCTTTGTGCTTAGAAATTGGCCTATGGCTTGTCTCATAGCCTCAGCTTTTTTGTCAGTCTTCTGCACAGCAGCTGCAACTGGCTGCACTCGTTCGTTGTTCAATTCATTCCACCAGGAGTCTAGAATCGTGCTATTGTTGCAATTCAAAAAGTTGTGCAATATGCAACAGCAGAGGATAATGTCTTCGGCTTTGCAATAGCTGTCCAAGCCTTTGGCAATTCGTGGGAAACGCGCCTTTAGCTGCTGAAAGGCCTGCTCCGCAACCTGCCTGGACTTGTGCAGTGTCTGATTGAAGAGCTCCTGCTGCTCGTCCTGGATCTTGTCATGGGGCGTCAATAGCCGCGTGGAACATTGGAACGTTGCGTCGCCCAGCAACACCACCGGCAGCTCCAGGTCCGCAATCAGTTTTGAATTTAACTTGAACAATGGCGTGGCGTCTATAATTTCTTTCAGGCGGCTCTCCGCGTAAACCTCCACATTTTGCCAGCTGCCCGGACGGGTGTAGTCCACATACAGAAATCTGGAGCTGAGTTAAAGAAAGAAATTAATAAAAATTAGGTGAACATTTAATTTGTATGCGCACCGATGATCAACAAGAGCCAACAGTATTTTCGATTGCCAATCCTGTGTATTGCAATATTCCGCCGATTTGCACGTCGCCGAAGACGTCTCCAAGTGGCAGCAACCTGTAAAAAACAAATTAAACCAAATTAAATATACGAAAGAAACGTATAATTGTTTTAATTTGCCCACCGATTGCGCCAAAACATTGTGGAAATCCAAATGATTCAAAGCCTCTTACGCACTCCTGCAGCCTAGCGGGTGTGAGAAACTCGTTGGGCAGATTTTTCGGGGCCAGGACACGTTTTACCTCCGTGCAAAAGTCGCTCAGGATTTTGCCCACCATTGAAGCTGATATGCCAAACAGTTTGCCCACTGTGCCGTACTCCGCCGTGCTGCCCAGCGTATACAATGCAATGGCGATACGCTTATCTACGTTTATTGCTTTACGGAAATTCGTATCCGTTTTTCTCATGCCCTGCAGCTGTTGAACCAGCTCATGAAAATATTGTTTTTCCATGCGAAAATGTTGGTTGAACACGGCATCTGTACTGGACGGTATATCTCGCTCCCAAAAGCAGCTAGTGCGTTTCTTTAATAAGTACAATGCATTCATTTATAAAGATTATCCCTAGTTTATAATATATTTAAAACGCACATAAGCCCATTCGCGGGGCGTTTTTCGTTTTCTTCGCCTGCGATCGAAGGTTAAGCGAAAACCCTCCACCGTTTGCTCAAACTCTTCGTCCCACTCGAATAACTTAAGCAAAGTTAAGTCGTTTTGCGCGCACAGCTGCAAAAGCTTGGCATCCATTTTATAAAATGTAAATTTAAAAACAAGTGTCAACAAATACAGCTGTTTACTTTTGTGTGACTGGCAAGACCTTTTTTGCCATCTGTCTGTATGAAACCAGGGCTGCAACAGCAGTTCAACAGTTGTGTAACTGCTCTGCATCAGTTGTGAGTTACTTCATCTTTTGGTTACCTAGCTGGCTTTTAATGCAATAAAATATTATTACGATCAGTTCATTTCAGTGGGGCCGCATCGTCTTTAAGCCTGTGCTAATTAGCACTGCTCATAACAAATTCGATATTTATGCACGCACTATCGAGTGCTCAGGCTTATCGATACACATTTGGTATCGTTGCAAACGTATCGGGCTCCCCACAAAACAAGTGAAGAAGAAGCGTGAAAACTTGATGTGCAAAGTTTTAAAACGAAATTTTTCATATTTATTGATTTGATAAAGAGTAATAGTGTCAATTGATTTTGCTAGGTGATTTTTTTTTGTGTGCCGTTGCTGTTGACGTCGGTGTGTGCGTGCGTGCGTTGTGTTTGTGTTGCTGTTGTTGGTGTAGGCTGAAAAAGAACTGAAAAAAAAAAAATTAAAACTATTTTTGGCCAAAGGCAGCAGCAGCCTCAAACTGGAGCGTATTCCGGAGTATTTGCGCGACACGGTCGATTGGTTGATGGGGTAAGTAAGCAGATGCAATCTGCTGCAGCACATAGATTCATTAAACAATACAAAAAAATGCAATGAGATATGATTTTATAAATAGTGTCTGCCCTAAAGACGATAACAGCGACGTCGCGACGTAACGTCGCTCATTTTGTCGCCTCCCCTCGCCTCGTCTTGGTGGTGTCTTTTATGTCCTCTGCGTTCTTTGCTTCGTCGCCATTTGGCATTTCGCCAATTGGCCTCGTTTCTCATCTCTTTTTTTTTGTTGTTGTGCCGTCAAAAGAAATTTTCATTTGTCGTTGTTATTGTTGTTTTATCGCAGGAGTTTCATTTGCTCCCTATAATTTTTTTCATCCTCCTCGCCTTCATCTTCATCCCGTTGTGCTTGTTATCGCTGCGCTCCAAAATCAATAAAAGGCAAATTTTTTGTTGTTTGTATATTTATCGATTTCTCAAATGTAACGCGTCGCAAGTGTTTTGATTTTTTTATGCACTCGCACACAAACCAAAATACACACACACACACGAACACACGCACGCACATGCATGCCTGCGTTCACTCACACAAAGACACACATACATACATGCATGTATGTTTATGTATTTATGCACTCTGCTTCCTCGTGTCCATTCATCAAGGCCAAACTGCATTTTCGATTGCGTTTATTTGTCTTCAACCTCTCGGTCGCCTTGCTTACTTACTTGTTCGCTCGCGCTCTTTGCCCCCGACTTCCCATTGTTCTTCGCCCTCTCATCTGTTGTTTATGTTTCTACGCGTTTTGTTGTTGTTGCGACGCAGCGCGATAAGCGAAGCCGGTTTAATGAACTTGCCAATTTCCTTACAAATATGTATTCGAAATGTAAAACAAGCACACGGCAATAACAACAATCACTTTCATAGATCATCTAAGCATTCAAATGTGTTTGTTAATGTATATGCGCATAAATAAAAACATTCAATATAGCTTCAAGCGAAGATATGGATTTTTCCATGCTCTGCATATGTACACAAGGGTCGCTTGAAAATTACACATTTAGATTTGATTTTCATACTGGGTCACGAAGTGAAAAGAGTATATTGGGTTTGTGCAATGCCCGCCTTGCTATGAACGCAATTTTTATCGCCGCTATTGAAGCTAAAGACTTTAAACCTTGAATATATACTCGTGTATACCCGCGTCAGATAAAGTTTTCAGGTTTTTTTGCTATCTCCACGGGGGCGTGCCAATTAGCTAGACCAAATTTTTGCAGGCATATTAATATTAACAAACATTCTGACGGGTAAAAAGCTCCCGTATCCACAGCTCCCATATTTTAAATATATTTTGATGGTATTTTAGTCATGATCGATCCTCTAGATCGTTTAATGCATTTAAAATATATGCATGATGGAAAATAATATTTTTTAAACTTTTTTGTCAAAAAAAATACCTACCTATACAGAATGATATGGAAAAAGTTTTTTCGAAAATTTTGAATTGCCAATTTATATTTTTAATCGATTGTCATTGTCACACTGATTCTGTGTCTGTCAAATTGTTGTGAAAAATCATGCCAAAGTTTACAAAAAATTATACATGTAAAGCTTTTGGATCCATAGGTTCTATATTTCAAATTGAACCTCTCACAAATCGCACAGACAAATTATTGGCTACGCCCAAAAACATGATTATTGTTAATAGTTATTTGTATTCTCATAATCTATCTAAATAATACCCTTTAGCCATTTAACATGTGTAAATGCAAGATGAATAAGAAGAAGAAAGAAAAAATACATTTCTGAATCAATAAACTGTCTATATTTCTGATCATGACAACAAACGGAGTTTATCTGTTTTTATTTATGAAATAAACCTATATAATTTGTTTTATGAGCTCTACTACAGCATCCGAAAAATATATATTTATTTAATTAAAACTAATTTAGTTTATAAGGTTTTATATAGAAAGCCCAGGTTTTACGGGCACATCCCAGCCGTTGTAAGGGGTATGTGTTAGTCGAGCACACTTACAATTTTAAGCGCCATCTTAAGTTTGTGTTGGGAAATTGGCAATTAGCGAACAGAGATTATATATAGTACATGCTATATATGCATATGACTAGGCGAATAGATGGGAACTGCACTGCGGAAGGGTTGGGGCAGGGGGAGGGCGAGGGGCGGGTGCCGCCGCGGCCTTGAATCGCATTTAGCACAACTCTAATTGAATTAGGCGCAACACAAAGTGCAAGAGAGGAAGACAGAGAGAGAGAGACAGAGAGAGAGACAGAGAGAAGGCGTGAGTGAGACAAATAGTTCACAAGTTGGCAACTCTAAGTCCAGCATTGATTGACAGGGTTGACAAATCACTGGGCCAAAATCAATGCACCCCCCCCCACACGGGCGAGCGGGCGTGCGAGGCAAAAGGGGAGGGAAGGGGCGTGGCCGGGCGCGTGCAGCTTATTAGGCGCCGCTTAGCGCCGGCCCTCGGCCCGAGCGAGTCGCCTCAGTTGCCGTTGGGCCAACAGACGCGTCTGGTGCTCCGCTCGGTCATGAACTGGGCCATCTCGAATCTGACGGGCGGCAATCGGGTGAGCCGCGCCATCCTCGTGCGCTACTCCTCGGTGCCGCTGGCCGAGGATGGTGCAACGACGGCGCCGCAAACGCCGGCGGCTGCCACGCCCCGTGCCGCGGCCACGGCCCACTCGTCGCTGTCCTCGACATTTGCGGCCACATTCCTGCACTCGTCCTCGCGCCATAATGGCACCAGCAGCAACAACAACAACAACAGCAGCAGCAACAACGGCAGCAGCAACAACAACAACAATGCCAATGCAGGAACAAGCGGAGATGCTGTCGGAGGCGCTGCATCCGCACAGCTGTCGCTGCCCCTCGACGTGGAGGAAACGGTCACCTGTTTTTGTCGGTAAGGTCAGGCTGGGGCAGGGGAGCAGGGAGCAGGGGCGGGGGAGCAGAGCAGCTGCTTGTAGAGCCAACGAATGTGTGGGAAAATTATTAAATTTTAGCAACGTTTTCGTATTTTCATAATTTATTCAAGTTATTTGGCAATGTTATATATATACACTCATGGTCGAAATAATAAGCCCTTCCTTTTGGGTAAATAGTTCAATTCAGCATTATTACCATCAAAAACCTATTATTATTTTCAAATAAATTTAAGATATTTGAAAAGCGGAAAGCAAAGCTATAGACGTGTACTTATTATTTTGACCGTGACTGTACGTGCGCACCTGTGTGTATCATATATGCACATATATACATCTCTGACATATTTCAGATCTGATTAATTTTAAACATGTACATATAAATGCTTTCGTTTTTCTGAATCGAATACGAATTTAACGATTCTCACTAACAAATACATATACAATATATAGATATATATATATACATTTGAAATATGCATATGTTCATAATTGCTATGATTCTGAATTTAAAAAGACTATAATGTATATAAAGTATCGTATACAAAAGTATATATGTACATTCCTTATCTGTATTAGCAGCAATGTGTCCTGTATCTGTCTGTCTGTTTATATGCAAACTAGGTGCCCAGTTTAGAAGAAGTAGGTAGTATTATATTATACCAATTCTGATTTGAAAAACATTTTCAATTTCTAGAAGCCCCATTTTTTATAGAAAAAATTGACAAATAAATGAACATAATATACATAATATAAATTTAATTTCTTGCTTATATTCTTATATTCATGTATCTGAATAAATTAGATTTTGATAAACCTCAGCGTATCCTCGCCTATCTATGGGATTCTCAAAGTGATGTAATGCTTACATTTTATTTTATTTTATTTTTTTCACTCTCTCTTCTTCTCTCTCTCTTGACTCGTGGCACCCGTGCTACTGTAAGGCGATATTAAGAAAACTCGTTCTCGCTCGCTTTTCCCTTATTTTGCCTCTTTTATTTATTTATTTACTAAAATTGCACTGCACAGCTGAGTACAGGGTATCTCTTAGCCGGCTATCACTCTTGCCTAGCAACACTAACTCCATTCCGCGTCGCCAAAGCCAATTGTGCAGCATTAACAACAACAAATCGTATAACAGAGTTCTAGGGGAAGCAAGAGCGAAAGAGAGAGACAGCTTTTGTTTGACCATGCTTGTGCCTGCTGCGGCTCTCTGCGTCTCTCTCTCTCTCTCTCTCCCTTTTCAGTCGTTGGCAAAAACAGCTGATTATGATTTTGGCTGCTGTCCATTAGCATAGTTGTTGTTGTTGCTATTGTTTTTTTTGCTTTATGTTTTCTTTTATTGCTGTTTCTTGGGAATTACTCAGCCTGTGTGTCCTGCGTTTGCTGCGCATTTAGCAAATACCCCTACCCCCACCCCCTGTTACCCCACCCTCCGGGCAGCGCAAACGTTCGCTTTGTAGGGTTTCCACGCTGTCCGAAAGAAACCCCGCAGTGGGGCATAAGCTGATGGCTCAGCAGTGTTTAGCTGATGGGCACGAGTGGAGGGAGGGGTGGGTTGGGGGTGGTGGTTGTTGGTAGGGTGGGTCAATGCTGGTTCACACCTACGACGCATTTGGGCAGCGCTCGTTGTGTCACGCCCCCTTTTCGACTGGTGGCGCGACACACGCATAAATCACCCAGCGCCTTGCCACAAATGCATATGTGTGTGCGTGTTTATGTGTTTATGCTTGTGGCGCCTCATAAAATTCATAGTTTTGCTCTTTTATTTATTTATTTTTTTTGCGCACTTCCAAATTTGATGGCTACATCTGACGTCATTTGCAGTGCGCATGACCCAAAGCTGCTGCTGTTGTTGTTTTCGTTGTTGTTGTTATGTGTGGTGGCGTGACCGACTAAACGGAACTCCCGTCGCTGCCGCAGCGCTGCCGCCACACCAAGCAAGCTAAGAAAAACACATGCGAGATTAGTAAAAAGCAACAAATAAACAAGCCGCAAAAACAAAACACAACTCACACCAATGCAGGCAAAAGCACAGCAGAGATCAAGTGTGTGAACGAGGGAGAGAGAGCGAGCGAGTGATTGCTATTTATTTTTCTTATGCCTATGTCTGTTGATGTTGATGTTATTATTGTCAGCAGTCCCAGCAGGAAATAAAACGGTGTGCCTCTCACTCTCTCTCACAATTTATTTTAGGCTATATTACTTTCTTAATGAAATATTTACATACGTACATGCATGCATATATTTTGATCAATAAACTAAACTAGAGTAGGAAGTTTACCGTTGTTGTCACTGAAAAGCCATTATACTCTAATCTAATGTACATATATATGTACATATATAAATATCATCCCTAACCACAAAACAGATTGATGGACCATCTCAAACATAGAAAAACGCAGGAGCATTTTCTGCGTGCCAGGTTTGCTTGGGTCGTTAGTTCGCTCTCACGATTTCAGAGAGCAGGAGAAGCAGCGCGCCATTTGTTTTCTGCGATTGAGCGAGATCGCCGATTTATTGTCATCACTGTATCACTCCCACTAGAGAACATTGCTTGTGTTTGCTCTCAGTTCTCTCATTGATTTCTAATAGAGCAACGAAATGTCTGAATGTATGCATGTATGCATGTATATCCTTAAGCACCAGCAGGAATGGGCCCAATATTTTGCACACACTTTCACACATGCATATGTATGTGAAAGGTTCGCTACGTCAACTTACTATTTTTAGTAATTATTGCTGGTGAGAGTACCTCAAAGTTGGTGCGCACGCACACTTTTTCATTCTGTATGTTCTTAGGTTAGAGATACTAAAGTTAAAAATATAGATACAAGTTTAGCTGTTTATTTTAGTTTTATGCTTAATTATTGGTTTTCTTTTTACAAGGTTTCAAACCCTCAGTTTTTAATTCAGTTCAAACAAGCTCTTACTTTTTCTGTGTAGAAACCAGCAAGTGGTGCCGTAAGGTGTTAACGTAAAAAGGGGAAGGGGAGGGATATAGGGAGATCGTGTGCCGTTTGATTGCTGGCCGCCTGCACTCGACTGCAACGAGGCTGCAACAGCAGTCGCTGCAATAAATAATGAGCGCAAAGCAATTCGAATAATGGCGAATTGCTCGCTGCGCCGACAAAGCAGCCGACGTCGCGGTCGACGTTGCCGTTTGTTTGCTTGTTGGAGGAACCGCTAGAAAGCAGCCAAGCAAGCAGCGCCGTTGCAGTAAGCACTGCATATGCGTGTATATGTTGCGTGTGTGTGTGTAAAGAGGCGCCAAAAAACAGAAAGAAAAAAACACTCGAAGTGCAAATGAACTGCAGAGCGCACAGCAGTTGCGATGCGGGCGGTCACAGGTGTTTACTGTCCAGGAGTAGAACGAATGAGGGAGCGACAGAACGAAGAGAACGCAACGAATTGTCCTCTCTCTGTCTCGCTCACTTAACTACTGACAGCAGCTGGACTGTTACTGTTGTTGTTGTTGTGCCTGTATTTGTCTTGAATGACGGTGCGTCTTTCTTTTTGATTTTGGCATTTGATTCCGTGGAAGTCGTGAACCAAATGCAGTTCCTGTGTTATTTTGTTTGTTCTTTGTCTTTTCGACTCGTCTTATCAATGACACACAAAGTGTGTGTGATAATTACACACAAGGGTATTGGGGTGCTAATGACATTACAAAGATTTTTCTCTAAAAGGCTATGCGGGTCACGAACTTTGATGAGTCCTTGATTGTTAACCGATAATTACATAATTAAAGTTCTCATTTCTTATTCAATTTTTGATCTAAATAAATTAATGTAAACATTTGTATTTCTCTTTTCTTACAGGTGAGTACTTCAATATGAAAACTGTTTACAAAAGTAGTGAAATAATTTCCCAAACAAAGGTAACTCAATCCCAAATGGCAGTCTATATAATAAACTTTAATTTTAAATTGTAAATTCTTATTTTACGTAAAAAAAAACACCTTTATCTTACCAAATAGTAGTAGAATTCTACTACTCATTCAATTTGAAATGTTCACCGCGAGGCGGTCTTGCAGTCTGGCAACGCTATGCGGTGTCAGCTGGTGAGCGCAAAAATAAAAATTCTCCGTGTTTTGGCGGCTCAGCTGATGCGACGCATCGCAACGAGAGAGTAAAATCAAATAAGAGGGAGAGACAGCGCTGTCAAACAAGTGGTTGTGTGCCATGTATACGTATATATACATATGTTCTGGTCTTGCTTGACTGCCGCATTTGTATGCAAAGCACACACAACGAAACATTTACTGCTCGCCTCTCACTTGCTCTCTGAGAAAACCAGTTAATATTATACATATGTGCGTCGGCAGCGACTGCGGCGCTTTCGAGCCAACAGCATTAAAAGAAACTAACTGCAACAACAACGACAACACAATCATTCGCCATCGTCATCTTTGGCTGTATGCTCTGCTTTCGTTCGGCAGCTTCTGTGTTTGCGTGTGTATTGGTGTGTCAGTCAGGCAGGCAGGCAGCTGTCAAAGTCTTGCTGCTGCCTCAGTATAGAAATTTCCTTTGGCATGTTTGGACGCGCACGGTCGTCGTTGTCTCTCGTCGCCGTTTACAACTCCGTGACTTTACGCATTTGACTTTTTTTTAGGTGCGCAGTTTTAACTTTTATGTGAAATGATATTCAAAAAAATTGCAGTGCAGTTGAAACAACATTAGAAAAAATTAAATACTAAATAGTGCGCATCCTGAAAAAAAAAAAAAAAACGTCAAGTAAGGAGATTCACTTCACTGTACCAGTGTGTGTATGTGTGTGCATGTGTAAACTGTGTCATTCACAGCTAGCTGCATACGGGTTTTCAATACACATATACGGGTAAAAAAAACACTTTTTAGCTACCTCTTCAGCAGTAGCCGCATTACAACTCTTATTATTGATGTTGTTGTTGTTGTTGCCACAGTTTGTTGCTTCACTGATTACGCGCAATGCAGCAGCGGCGGCAGCAGCAGCAGCTTGCAAAACCGGCGAAGCGCGACTGTTGCCAATGCAACGTTTAGAATTGGCACAGCAACAAAAACAAACAAACAAACCAACAACAACAATAATAATAACTGTTACGGCGCATCGAGCTTTTGCTTAGGCCACTAACTGTAACCAGTAAACAGCAGCAGCCGCAGCAGCACCAGTAATTTGATTGTTGTTGCTGCCGCAGCTCCGTCGTTTTTTATATTTATTTTTTATTTTTAACCACTTCCTTTGCTGCAGTGGTGTCTGCTGAATGTCACTTCCTTGCCGGACGCATTTCCTGCCTTGTGTCTCGCCATCATCCCCTCACATTCATGCTGTCAGGTGGCAACGCTCAAACCCCTAGCGCATACGTGTTTAATATAAAAAAATTATTATAAAAAAACAATGCAGCCCTTTCACAGCCACTTCACAAGTTGCGCCAACTTTTTTTTCTTTTTTTTTTGCTTAGCGTGCAATGCAAATGCGTCATCCGCCACCTACCGCAGCGACTGCGGCACAGTGTGGCAAAAATCGATTATTCTTCGCTTGTTACTTGCTTGGCTTAGCTAAAACACTGTGACATCGAGTTCAGCTAGGCTTTATGTTGGTCATGTGGGTCACAGCGCTATATAGCTCTAAAATTGTCAAATCAAATAAATAATTTTTATTAAATAAACTAATAACTAATACAGCATTCTTTTTAGCGCCTCACTTGAAAAATACTATAAAAAAGCTTAAATAAATACTTTGAAAAGCGTAAAAAGCATACAAATAAAAAGTAACAAAGCTAATAAATAAAACTCGTTAAAAAGTGTTAATAGCATTGAAAAGTAGAGTTGGCGAAGTCTAGTTCAATTTGCAAAATAAGTTTAATCGTTCAATTTCGAGTTATGAACTAAAAAATAATGTTCACTAAGGATGCATTCTCTTCAGTTATTCACTCGTTCTTGAACGATTTATTTCGTTCAATTGTTCAGTTCAGGCTAAGCCTCGGTATTACAACCAAGTAGTTTCGTTCACTTTTCACTGAAGAAGATCCGTAGTTTATATTTATGACCCGTTTAATCAAAATAAGTTCAACTCCTATTGAAAACAGCAATAAAACTTTTGGTCGTTTAACAAAAACATGCGGATCTGTGCGTTTTTTACGAATTTTACTTACGGAATACAAATTTTTGTTTAATGTTTTTTTGATTTGTTCTTAGAAAAATTTAAAAATTCCGATGAAGTGCAAATTATAGAAAATAAAAAATTAAATAAATAGTAATCAATAAATATTACTTCGGGTGTTTCTAAATTAATAATCGCTTTGTAAAGTTAGAAAAAATATGAGAATTTTAAAAAAATTAAAAGTTGTTAAATTGTACTTCAGGTCTTATTTAAATAGTGTTAGCTTTTCTCTTGTGTTTTTTCTCTTTTATTTATATACTATAGTTATTACATATATACATTTATTCTTTGTAACTGTCTTAAAAGTTGTTGGAATTATAGCTTATCTAATCGCGCAGTATTTCCGTTTAATTCCCATCGTTTCGCCAGCTAGTTAGGCATTATTAGGGACTTTCCCGGGCGATTGATCGACTGAGAAGTGAATTGTATTATTTCACGTGCACAAGTCACCAACTGAGAGCAGCTGCAACAACAACTACAGCTTAGCTTGATATTGGGAAACTAGTTTTTTATTTCTTTTGATAGTAATAATTCTACAGCGATTCAAGAGTGAGAAGAGTGAGAGGGAGAGAGAGAGGGAGACAGTGTTTCTGTTTCCATTTGCTGTGCTGCCATTTCGTTTTGGCTCGCTGTTTCTGTCTCCTTTTTGCGTCTCTGGCTAAATGTTCGTTTGACCTTTAACGGTGCTTTGCCTGGTCGCGACTTAAGCACACACCACACACACACAGAGAAAATCGTCAACAATTAAGCTCATTCAAAATGCGAGCAATAGAAATACAACGTACACTGAACGACACAATATTAGAATCACTTCATAAATTTTGATTTAATTGCTACGCTGCGGTGGGCGGCGGCGGCGGCGGCGGTGTGAAAGCACACTAATAAAAAAAACAACTAAATAAAGAGAAGAAAAAAACTAGCAAATTGACTTCAATGCGAGTTGAAGGTTAAGCGCGTTGAACGCGACGCGGAAATCGAGCGGTTTGTTGGCCGCAGCCTGGGAAGGGGGGAAATGGCCATTGGAATTGATTTCGTGGTTCGATTGACAAGCGTCGAGTAAAGGAAAAAAAGAAAGAAAAGGCGAAAAAAGCAACAACGAGCAATGCAGACATTATGGCAAATAATTGTATGCAAATAAATACATACACTTAGAGTCATAATAATAGGTACACGTCTATTACACATTCTTTTCCTCACTTTAAATAACTTAAATATTATCGAAAAACATAATAATACTAGTTTCTTTTTATTTTCATTACGTTTTGTTGGCAATAATGCTATTTTGAATAAAACCTAGGATATTTGCCGAGGAAGGGAAGGTTCGTTGTGTGCTTATTATTTTCACCATGAGTGTTTGTACTGTACTACGATAATGCAGTCTTCACATGAAGTTGGCTGCGGTTAGTTATGGCAAAAACATACTGATATGTGCATAATACGGGAAGTGAGCGCCCAATAGCTAACCTAACCTCAAACTCAATCGTAATTTATTGATTTCCGATATTCGAGCAAAACTTGACATTTTGGGCTGGAAATGTTATTCAATTTATCGCGTACGCACTGTAGTTGCTTGTGGACAAATTTCTCTTTGACCAACTGCGTAATTTTTTTTCTTTTTATTTTATTTTTTGTTAATATTTGTGTCTTTGTATTTTATGCTTTTATAAATAACCTTAAACGATTTTTCTGCGCCACAAGCAAACGACGAAAAGTGTCAATGTCAGCCCAGCTCAGCTGTCGTTGTTACCCAACAAAACAACAACAACGAGAGCCGAAAAAATCGAAGAGCTGTGCTAAATTTATTATTCAGTGGTCGCCATCATGGTGTGTGTGTGTCTGTGTGGGGGGGGGATAGGGGGCTTGGTGTTTGTTTTGACATTTGTATTGGTGTCGTTCTCATTTTTGTCCATGCCATATCCTCTTTGCGCTGCCGCTCAACAACGTTTACAATGTGTGTGTTGGTCAGTCCGTTATCCCGCGCTCTCTTCATAATTCTAACGGTAACACGTGTCATTAATTGCTTCATGCATGCGCTGCAGCCATAGTAGCAACAAGACTGAATGAGAAGAGAGAGAGAGAAAGAGCAATAGAAAGGCACTGCGACCGAGTGAGAAGCGTAGCTGCATATGTTCGCAGACTTCTTAAAGAATCGCTGGCTGTCACTTTTGCTTCCCTGTAAATGTGTGAAAACGGGTATTCTACAGTGATGCAAATATGTGTAAGAGGCAAAATGAGACTATGATATATTTGATATTCAATATAATTTCAATATGAATATAATATAAATTTGAATATAGACTGGGCCTTTAAGGGTATCTTCTTGTCGAGCATTGAATTGCAGCAAAACTGCTTTGCGGCCAAAAATGTCAAAATCCTCAAAACAGAAGAAAAAAAATACAAAAATCAGAGATGAAAAAAATCCATGTTGCAATCTTGTTTTTTTTTGTTCCATGCCCACTTGTGTTGCTGCACGTATTCGTAACAAATAAAAACAACAACAACAACACTCGAAATCTTGCGGTTGCCAGCGTGAAGCATAAGAGACTTTTGCCTAGTTTTTTTTACATGAAAAAAATAGAGAGAAAAATAAACCAAGTGGCGCTAGACTCCCACAAGAACGTCTAGGCACTGTGGTTGCGAGTCTGTTATGCAGCGGGCGAAATTGAAAATGATTGGCCTTCTTGCATTATGTAAAAACCTAAAAACGAAATTCTAGCACGATTCGTTAATTCGATTTGAGAATCGTAAACTTTTTAATGGTACAACTACAACAGCTGCGTTCTGAATAGCAAATGTGCCATAAATAATTATTGATTATTCAACAATATAAAATGCAACAACTTCCCGTATTTATTATTACTTGAATGTTGAAAAAAAAACAAGTATATAATATTTATACTATTATTGATTTTGTTAGAATAAACTATTCAAAGTCTATTCAACTTTGCCTCTAATGCTACACTTGTTCCGATTAAAAAAATAAGTTAAATAACAAATAAATGTTTAAAATTTTTAATAAAATTCTTTAGAGTTTAATAATAATTAATAAATTAGTACAATATTTTATTTAAATATTTGGAAGTAATCAGATCTAATCAAATAAAATAAAAATGTTTTCATTTTGATGAAATAAAAATCATTAAGAGATTAAGAAATTTAGGCTTTACAGCAGCTATTTAACTTTAATCTAATTACAAGCTTTGTGCTGTTGAAATTAAAAATAAAATGTATATTTTTTCTCTTACATAAAAACATTTAGAAACAACTAAGTAAAATTGTTTTCATTTTGAAGAAATGAAATTTAAAGATTAGGCAATTTTACATTTTGAACGAGATATCTAAATTCAATCTAAATGCAAACTTTTTATGCTGTTGAAGATCTCAATGAACTCTTAGGATCTCAATGAGCTGCAGCATGGGGCAGCTGCCAGTGGACTGTAGCCCATTTTAGAGGCTTTAGTTTAGCTTTTATTTTTCGTTTGTTTGCGGCTGTTGTAATAGTAGTTGTTGTTGCTGTCCAAATGGCCGCCCACCGGCGAACGCTGGCAGCTGCTGTGAGCTCTATAATTATGCGGCATCTTCCACGACTGCAAAGGAAATAGAGGGGGCGGAGGTGGAGGGGGTGGCCGAGGTGGTGGTTGGGGTGAGCTCTCTGGTAACTGGATAGTGAAAATTGCGCTGATTTTTGGTTGTTGTGGCCAATGTTTCTCTAGCTAATTTTCGGCTACTTTTGCAATCGACTCCCACCGAGCTGCGGACACGACCGGCTAATCCCTCATTGTGTTGTTGTTTTTCTCGCTATGGGCTTTTTCGCCGTTTTCCTACACAGCAACCAAAACAACAACAACAACATCTTTTTCCATTCGTCAAATTGAGTTAGCGAAAATTACTATAATTTTGTGGGAAATTTTATGGGTCAAATTTTGTGCTGCGCTGTTGACAATGCGGCAACGAAAACTAGCTTTAAAAAAAAACGGTCAGACGCGCCGCTGACCGCAGCTGTTTTTTTTATGTACCTAGTAAATATATATATATTTTAAAATTTTGTAGTTTTTATTTTTGTCTAATTTGCTTAATTAGCTCGGCTTACATTTTTCATTGTTTGGCTTTTATTTGGGTCTATGTATTTATTTTTTATTGTTTTTCCCACTCTTGCAGAGGGTATTATAATTTTGTCACGAAGTGTGTAACACATGGAAGATGACGTCTTTGACCCTGTAAAGCATACATATTGTTAATAATTATATATCGTATATCGATATATATATAGACATGTTCGTCTGTTGCTTTGTTTCTATGCAAATTAATCTCTCAGCTTTGAAGTTATTGTTATGCAATTTTCCATAGAATCTTTTTTTGTAGCAGACAGTACGTAGATCGGAATCCGTCGAATTTGACCTTTCTAAAGGAACAATCAGTTGAAAAATCCTGTCTGTTTTTCAACATTTCCTTACCAAATTTGGCGGTTATGCGTATTCACTATGCTTCTAACTTATCTGCAACATCTTATCAACATCGAACCTCTATATCATATAGCTGTCATAGGAAAAATCCGTCGTAAAATGAGAGTATGATAATGCTTCTAGTTTTTCAAGATTATATATATACAGAATATAATCAATATCGGACTGCTATATCAAATAGCTCCCATAGGAACATTCGCTAGAAAAATGTTTGTTGTTTTTCACATTTCCTTACCAAATTTGGTAACTAAGAATATAACTATACTTCTCTTAACTGCAACATCTTGTCAACATCAGACTGCTCATATAGCTGTCATAGAAAAAATCGTTCGCATTGACAAGAAATCCCAGTTTAACTTGGAAAATCTGGAGATTTTTAACATGCCTGAAAAATATTATCGGCATCGAACTACTTCAAAACTCTAGGAGCAATTGGTAAAAACCAACTATAGATATCTATATTATTGCAAGGGCATTTAATCTTCGGCATTCCGTAGGTAACCGTTTTTCTCATTTTATTTTTTTTGGCTTTTTGGTAATTTCAGTGGGCCTCTCGTCTATTACTATTATTACTATTATTTTTATTTCACTTGACATTTTTGCATTTCTCTCACGTCTTGGGCTTTGTACAAATTTATAGCCACAGCCTGAGAGCGCATCGTTGTCGTGAATGTAGGAAAATGAAGTGAAGTGAAGTGAAGTGGATTGGTTTGGTTTGGTTTGGATTGGATTGGAACCACAGCGGATCGAGGTGTATAGGAAGAAGGGATCGGAGAGGGGGGCATGATTGCTGGAAACGTGATGTGCGGCGTTTTGTGTAATTCGCCGTGAGAACTTTGCGCTGCCTGCAATCGCTCAAGTTTCATTTCATTTCGTTTGGGTTGCGTTACATTTGTGCCCCCACGACGACGACGACGACCAGTGGCACGTAGATACAAAGAGGCGAGCATACAGATCGATTGCCGATTGGCGATTGTCTTTGCGTTTTGTTTCTTTTGTCTGGCGAGAGCCAAACAACAACGATATATGAACCGCTAATCATTCGGCCTGGCGTGGCCTTCAGAGTGTGAAAATTGAGGCAATCGCTGCTTGCGGCATTCAACGTGAGCCTTGGCAGCACTCGCGACGTGTCTCAATTAGATTGATCGAGCGTAGAGCGTGGAGCGTGGAGTGCACCAGTTCCGATAATCGATAACAATCCTGACACCAGTCTGTATTGGCTATCTTCAAAATGTGTGCGTACAATCGATTTATCACGCTTGAACTGCAATAAAACCGATCAAATCTTTGCATCGATTTATCGTAACTGGAGCAGCTGCAATTATCGATAACATGCCTGTCACTGGATTATACGGCAATCGATTAGTCTAGCATCAACAGCACATATTTCAATTATTTAAAACATCGCTTTATCAGACGAATACTGCAGCAGCTGTAATGCAAAAAAATCGATTTAACCAGAGCTAACGTAAACATAACCAAGCAGCAATTATCGATTACATGATTTCAAAAGTAATTGATGAATAAAGCGTGCTTTAGATATCGACTCAATCAGCGTTAAAATATAAAACTGTCTTATCCATAACGGATTGGCAACGTAATCGGTTAAGCATGATTTATCGATAACATATTAGTAACTGGAGATTCTTAAAAAGAAATGTAGGCAATCGATTAATTAAAAGTAAATTTGAGCAGGTGTAGTTCTCAATAAGTCTTGCCCCAATTAATCAAACGTAAGCTACAATTTGTATTATCGATAACAATCTTATAGCGATAAATCAAACATTGTTATCGACAGTTTTCCTGTTACTCTGCCAAATATTTGGCAATATCAAAAATATTGCCAGCTATCGATTAATCTTGCATTGACATCGATAACATTGCTGACGTCGATTAGGCGCATATTTTGAAAATTTTTTCAATCGTTTAATTATCGGTAACATTGGCAACAGACTAAAAGTGATTTATATTGTACAGTGGAAAATAATCGGTTATTGATTTGTGAATTTCTTGTCGATGGATTTACCTGTCGCTTTTTCTTTCTGTTCTGAATTCGATTTGTAACTATTTATCTATGGCTATCGATAATTATATCATATATTAGTGGTATTCCAGTGCGTTTCGAATAGATGCATTCGATGCGCTTTAGCTTCGATTCGTTGCATGACCCCAAAGCCAACTAAGCAGACAGTAGCTAACACATATGTCTTCATCATCATGATGATGATGATGATGATGTTGTTGATAATGATGATGATTATGGGAAGAAGAACCGCAAAAGCTAATTGCTTATTCACAACGCATAACCTTGCCACTTCATGTGATGTCTTGCTTGGCTGTGCATTGACACTTGGCGGCAGTAAACCCTTCTCTGTGACTGCCGCAAGACGGTAAGAAGAAGTAGAAGAAGAAGCTGAAGAAACTTTCATCTTGGCTTAATTGAAAATGCAGCGTAATGCCTAGCAGAAAACGACAGCTGCTGTGGATAAGCGGGGAAAACAGCAACAGCAACAGCGACAGCGACAAGAAAATAAGAAAACAAGCCAAGGCAAAAGGAAAAACACATTAAAATAATATAATTATTTCTCTAGACTTTTATAACACTGTGTGTGTGTGCATGTGTGTGTGTGGTTTTTCACTTTGCCTTTAAGCTGCGATTTATTTGTGAGCTGTACTACAACCAGATAGATTTCCGCATGCTTTTTCAACCGTGAATAAGCACGAACTTTCATTTTAAAATTCTAGAAGCGCGCACGCCCCAAGCACCACGCCCCGCCCTGCACCGCCCCGCCCCATTTCAAGTAGTGTCAATTTGTCGAGTTGTGCATTAAAAATGAGACCAACGAACCGACTCTTAACTGTTTCGCTGCTGCCGCCCAAATCAGCAGCCAACATCATCATTAGCAAGTTCTCTCTTGTTGTATATATATGTGGGTCTAGACTGTGGAGAGCCCCGTTGTCGTAACCCGCTTCACGGCTAACCAATTTTTCTGTGGAAACTTTCATGGCTGCTAGCTTTGGCTTAATTCTAATGCTTTTGATGACCCGTAACGTGCCTGGAAACGAAATGAAATGAAATTAAATGAAATGAAAAACAAAAACAAAAACAAAAACAAAAAAAACTACGACAGGCGACAACTTTTGCGACTTTGTAGCATCAACAAGTTGAGAATTGCATGCATATATGATTTACTAATTGAAATTCGTAGAAAGTTGATTCGTCTTTCGAATTTGGCAAGCCAAGTTTTGTGCGCAGTGTTGTTGGCTGAATCTGAATCTGTCACAGTAATCGTTCGCTAAGTAGAACCCAGCGTTTCTTGATTCCCAACATGCACTACAAATCTAATTTTTAAAGGGTTTCAACTAAAAAAATATGTATACATGCATATATTTATAGAGTGAAATAGTTATGCAAAATTATTTCAAAACAGAAAGCAAAAACAAAAATAATAATTGGAGTAGTTCTACTTTCTGATCGATCACTTTCGATTTGTTTCGTTCCCATTTTGGTTTTTATTTCACCTGTGAAAGTTTTGAGATCCGGGCTTGAATCCCAGTCTTGTGGCATATTTTTCTAAGCATAGTCTAATACATACTCTCTAATACAAAGAATGATAAATAAAATTAAAATAATTAATTTATAAAAAATTCCGAATAATAATATGTAATATTATATAATATAATATAACAAAATTAATAAATTATTCCGAAAAGTTCTTATTTTTCGAGCTGCAACTGCATAACACTTTCAATTAATTTTCTTTCAATCTAAAGAAATCTTGTGAAAGTTTAGGGCTCACAGATTTGAATCCCATTATCTTAGCCAAACACCATAATTAGCCAGTGCTGTCAACTTAGATAAATAGTTTAAAACAATATTCTCACAATAACTTTTAATTATTATAATAATTCCGGAAGTTCTACTTTCCATGGGTTCACTGTATAACACTTTCAATTTGTTTCGTTCCAATCTTAACTAAAACAATTTTAGATTTAGTTTTGTGTTTCCCCCCTCCCGACTTGTGAAAGTTTTAGACCAAGTGTCAAGTCGTTTGGGCATTCCAAATTTATTTTTTCACGCCTTTTTCTTTTACACTTTTCCGTGTGCGTTTTACGAGATAATCGTCGCACTTGTTGCTTTGCGTGTTTCCAGCTCGGTCTGCTCTTGGCCAGTTGCTTCATTTGATTGAATCAATTTGCCGCTTTGGTGTGGCACGTTGTGGCACCCCGCCCAGTCCCCTCCCCCCTACCTCTTCGCCCGTCCGTGCCAGAACCACAGATAAGCGCGTTTAATTGTGACAAACGTTGGGAATTTCGCATCATATGCGAGTTTTAATATTTCATTATAAAGATGAACGCCTCGTGCGGATGGCTCACGCAATCGCTTTTGATTCATGCTGGCGTGTTCCACGAATCCCTTTCAATTGGATTGCCATACAAGGCTGATATATCTAGATAGCATTTGCCATGTTTTGCAATTTAGCGGGAATAACCCTTATGAAATACAGATATTGTCAGCTTTTGCAGCATTTCAATTTCATGTGATTCAGCTCAAATGAGTCAGCAATAAGAAAGTAGGGGTAGCGCAGTTATAGTATTGCCCTTAATTAGAACAAGTGTCAAACAACATAAAGATTAAACATTTAATATAATACGACTTAACAAACACTTTGGTTTCAAAGCAGATTCTAGTTTTCAACAAATTTTAGTATGTAATATAATATAAATATTAATGAAAATTTAAAATCTGTAAAGTTTTCTGTTGGTTTTTCTTAAACTAAATTACATATTTTTAATTGGTTCCTAAAACAAAAATTTCAAATAGAGTATTAAAAGTGTCTCTAAACTCAAAGAGCTCTTCGGCTTCTGAGCTGGTTCTAATTTGCGAGAAATTCTACTCATATTTTTCTTTATAAAAAAATATATAAATAAATATTAATGAAAATATGAAATATTATTACTTATTTGTTTTTTTTTAAATTTTTATAATCATCACCAAATATTTAAAATTTAAAATGGATTCAAGAAAATTTAATAAGCTGAAAGCTCCAATGTTTCCCTCTACAGCAATATAAACATTCCACACTGGTACAAAAGTATCATGTATACAGTATGCAATTTCTTGAGCAATGTAGGCTGTACACACAAGCAAATACCCTTCTCTTCGTTTAGCTATATAAATAGGTGAAGGTTATCCAGTCTCTTGACGCCTTTTTGACATGCGTCCCGTTCGATTTTTGTTGCCTTTTCTTCCATTGTAATATGGCCCCCTCCCCCTCCCCAGCTGCTTCTGCCCCACTGCGTTGGCAGTTTTTCCAGCGTCTTTGTTTTTGTGTTTCTGCCTTCTTTAATGATGAGTTTAATTTTGGCCTGTCGTTTCGCCGGTTTCTTTTGCTTGGCCATTGCGTAAGCAGCGGATGACACCAGCTTTTACTTTCCTTTTGGGCCGGGGCGAGGCTAAAATAAATGTAAAGATAAAAAGAAAAGAAAAATAAAATACAATTGGAAGATGATGCGAATTTGAATTAAATGTGAGGAAGTAGACAAAAAGCGGCAGCGTCTCCGAATAATCGTTGCTTTTTATTTATTTTACAATTAAAAATTATAAACTTGAGTTTTTTTCCAAGCGCTTTTGCATGAATTAATGCACAAAAAGTTGTTAAAATAAACAAAAAATATGAAAGAAAAAAACAAGATTACAAATAAGTCGAGGCAAATAATTCATAATTCATTTCTATAGTAAATCTAATTAACATGCATATGTATAAGCGGATTTGAGCTTAGCAACCTCGCAAAAAATATGCCTATTTACATACTCGCCCAAGGCACACACACGCGCACGCACACACACACATACAGCTGTGAAAAAGGAAAAAATATTAAAAAAAAATAAAACCTCACGCGATCGCGTTTTTTCTAGAACAACAAAAAGTCAAATATACATATATATGTACATAAGAAATGCGCACATTTATATATGTAAAAACACATAAACTTAATAAATTTCAAGCATAGACCAATGTGTCCACCGTTGCACAGTGGTAGCAGACATTAAAATGCAAGGAATTATTTTTTAGCTTTCTTTTTTTAAGTTTTCATTTAATATAAAGAATTTTTATTTGAATAACTTCAATTTTAATTGAAAAACATAATTAATAAAAATAATCAAGTACAATAAACAATAAAAAAGAATCAACACATTTTCATGAGTTTTTGTAAAAAAAAAGTATTTAATTTTATATATATAACATTTTGGCCACAACTCATACCACTGTGCAACGCGCGTGCTTTCCTTTAATTTGCAAAAGCGCTGACAAAATCTAAAATGCGAAAATAAAAAACCAACGATAGAAGTTTATTTTTACCCAAAACGGAATAAGGGAAACCGCAAAAAAAAAACAAATAAATTGAACGTTGAAAGTGAACTTGGCAGAAATCGAAAATCTTTTAAGTTTTACGTCAATTTCATATTTGGTATATTTTATTTCCTAGAAGAAAGTTTATCTCAAGAAATTTAAAGTGAAAGAAACAAACGAGTTGAGTAAAAAATATTAAAAAGAAAAATAAAAAACAACTGTGTGTAAAATATGTTAAAGCCAAGCAGCAGCGGACAAATGTGCAAAACATAAACAACAACAACAGCAACAGCAGGCTAAAAGCTAAACGAGCAAAAAACAAAAGCAAAAGTGACTGTGAATAATGTTGAGAGCGCCCACACAGCACATTGTGGAACTTGGTTTCGGTACTGCGACAGCCGCCGCCGCGGCCACCACAAGCGAAAAGCAAAAAAAACAACAGCAACAGCAACAACAACAGCGCAAAAGTTTACTGCAAAAGCTCAAACAGCAGCAGCAAAAGCTACACAAGCCAGCGGCAGCAGCGACGGAAGCGCAAGAGACAAATCAAAAGAGAGCAGCGCTAACAGCAGCTGATTATTATTTTAAGCAACAGCAACAACAACAACAACAACAACAGCAGCAGCAAAAGCACACAGGCGAAAAGTGTTTGTTATTGCTGGCAACAACAATCACAGAGGAACAGCAGCAGCAGGAGGAGCTGGCGCAGCAAAAGAAAAAGAAAAAAGAGCACACTAGTTACAGCTTCGCAGCTGCGCTGCGGCGCAACAAGAAGCCAAAAACAACAACAACAATAACAACAACAGCGATCGCGACAGCAGCAACAACAGACGACGACAGCAGCAGCAATCAAAGCTGTCGCAGCATTAATAGTAATAACAAAAACAACAACAGTTTGTCTAATAGTTGCATTAACAACCATAACAACAACACTCATTATAAAAACAGTAAAAACTGCAGCAGCGGCAGCAACAGCAACAACAACTACATAAGTAATTACAATTTCAAAACAAGTGAACAAGCTTGGAAAACAACAGCAACAACACAACAACAGCTGCTCATTAATAGACACAGCAGCAATCGACGCAACAACAACAACAGCAACAATAACATCCACAACAACAGCAACATGTCACCCACATCACAGGCGCCAACGCGAACATCTCTGTTCGACTCCTGTCATCGCAAGATCCGTTTAATTGGCGGCGGTCCAGTTGCCTTCTTGGGCGGTTTAGTGGCGTAAGTTGATAACATTTCTATAAACATTAGCTATTTACTATTACACACACGCACACACACTCTTTTAGATATGGTTCGCATCGAACCAGTTTTTAATTACATATTTTCTCTTATGAAATTAAAGCGCTGAGCGTGGGATCTCTTCGCTGTAAATCATTAAGCGTTATACTAGCGATAAAAGTTCCTATTTGGCATGTATGACAGTTGTTGTTTATCCTTACAACTGTTATACTCCGCTGTTATTGCTCTGTTAAATTAATTTTTCTTATTTAAAAATAAAAGAAGCTTTATACTCGTATTCTAATTTTATAATTTACTGAAAAATAGCTTTATATTCTTGTTTTATAATTTAACAGATTAAGAATGAACCAGCTTTTAATTTCATTTTCTCTTTTGAAAGTAACAAATACTTGATAATTTGCCATAAATGCTATAAATCGAAAAGCTGAAAGTTCTAATTAAAATATATGAGAGTAGCAAATGTAGGTTAAACTAAATTATTCTTACAACTGTTATACTCAGTTTGTGTCCTTTGCTTTATACAACAATGTTATAAATATGTTATACAAGCAATCTGAAAATGTTTTTGCGCTGTTAAATTAAAAAGGGGTTTTAAGTATATTTTTATGCCTTTCTAATGCCAAAAATAGGCGCAACAGTTCAAATAGCTTTTAGTGCTCCAAAAAAGAAACAAAAGTAGTTAGAATAGAAATACATGAAACATTGCGTGGTCAAAGGTCAGACGCAAGAAAACAAAAAACCGACTTTAGGTAAGATAAATAACATTTGTTTCTTATTTACTCATTTTTGTATGGCTTTTAATTGCTATAATTTCTCAGGCGGTTTTTTTGTTTTTTCTTTAGGTAAACCACTAAAAGCTCTTTGTAGTGCAAATTCAAGGCTTGTGGGGCAATTAAAATATCAAAAAAAAAGCGAAACTAGAAACGATAAACAAAAGCAATAGCAACATTTTTAAATGTTTATGTTGAAAAAAGACACCAACACTCAGTTTAGCTGGCGAATAGGCCTGAAAAGCGTTTTTTTGAAGGTCATCAAGCGTGAGGCTAAGACAAGCGCGCACTGTAAGCTCGCTGTTAATACGAATGATGTTAACGTGTGCTGTTACCATACATATATGTACATTAACTGTTCTTGTTCTGCTCTGCTTTTGTTGCATTAACGGGCTTGGAAAACTTCCCTGTTTGCCTAATTTGGTTTAAAGGCCAGTTCAAAAATAAGCGTAAGCAGCCAAATTTAATAACAAGTAGTTAGGAGTTTGTTGTCTTTTTTAAAGCAAAGTTAAATGAACTTAATGCGGACCGAAGGCGAGAGATGAAAAAATGAAGGCAGCAACCACACAAAGCGTTGACTCTGTCAACACAAAGTGCGCTGAACTGATAATTAGTTAGAAATGTAAATATTGACAGAAGTGAGCGTGCATAAAAACGTACCACAACAGACAAATGGAAGGAACAGCAAGAAGAAGAGGAAGCAAAAGCAGCAGCAGCAGCAATAGCGAGCAGAAGGAGGTCCGTTGTCAACTGCAACTCTCTCTCCCCCTCTCTCTCTTTGACTGTGAATGAATTAAGTAAAGTTGTGTTGTGGCTTTTTTTCGGAGGAGGTCGCCTTAGTGCATGCTGCTCGCTCGCTCGCTCACGTATGAGTGTGAGTGTGTGAGAAAACAATGACTAAATATGAGTGGCAGAAGAACAAGGAAAAGAAGCAGCGCAAACTAACGTAACAAGTCATTTGTTATTGTAAAAGGAAGAGCGAGCATAAAATGATGATGATAAACCTGTCAAAGCGAACGGCGCAAAGTGTCAATGAATAGAAAATTTGCATAATAATGTCTATATGCGTTTTTTCTTAATTTTTTTTTTATAATATTGTTGCTCCCTCGTTTGGTTCGCTTCAAGAAGTCGACGAAAAATTTGAATAAAAAATGATGTAAACAAACAAAGAAACGAAATGAAGGAGAAGAAGCAGAAGGAGAAGGAAAATAAAAACGCCTAAAAATATGACTGCATGAAAAAGAAATCTTCATAAATGAGTAATATTGTTGCTTACCAATCATTCAAACGGCTCATTGTGTGCATATTTCTGTTGTACTTTGTAGGCAGAGCCGAAGAAGGCGGAGGAGGGGGAGGAGGGGCTAATTGAATGCTGTCATGCATTAACAGCGACGACAACCTCTGAAGTGTGCTGTCTGTTTGTTTGTGGCTTTATTTTAGGCATTGAGATTTTAACAATTCGCAAATTGAAAGTCCAAACGGTTTTAATGAACACCAATAATAAAATGGTGTTACGCACACATAAATTGAAGGTTGCTGACCTAAATTCAGTGTTGAAATGCTTCTATATATCTGGAGAGTTTTTAAAAAAGGCTCTAATAGAGCACAGGAAAAATATTTAGGTTGAGGTTATAAAAAACTAAACTAATTCAGTGTTTATAAATACTGTTAAAATAATAAAAACTAAGAAATATTTATACATCCGTAACCTAACACTAGAAAATCCTTCAGCTAAATAACTAGAAATATCCGGTAAAAAGCTGTTTCAAGCATACAATTATTGCACTTTTGAAAACTGTAAATCGCGCTCTAGAAAATTAATTTCAATTTTTAGCGAAATAGTTTAACATACCCTGTGGCAGTTATTTCTTGCACTAATGCTTTTCACTTTTCAACACTGCAACTGCCCATCATAACTAACCTCAAATAGCTGAAAACTTCTTTGTCCATTGCCCAGCAGTTGTGTAATTTAACTTGAGCTTATGTAGAAAGTTTTGCTGTTTCATTATGTAAGCTAAAAACTGGCCTTAAAACTGTCAACTGTACAGCTGGCCCCAATTTTTTGTCTTTCTTAGCCACCTCCTGCCAATAAACTGGACGTGTTTTATGCGCCTTACTTGCACTTTTTTTTCGTGTATTGCTGTAAATACTCTCGTATTTATCCGTGTCATTCGTTATTTATCTGCTCTTGGGCTTACTTTCTTCCCCACTGACCGACCGAGCGGGTGACTAACTTTATGAGCCTCACATTTGACTTTTGGTTTATCATCAACGGTGCTCTTTGTCGTTTGGCAAAACGTTTTAATTTCCTGTTTAAAGTGATAGCTACACATACATAATATATATGTACATATATCTCTGATTCATTGGTGTCTTTTAGGAAGTGACCAGTGTGGCCAAATTTCGCTGATTTCCCGCTAACTGTGTTTCTTTTTTTATACCGTTCTCTTTAAAAATGTATGAATAGGTATTAATGAAGTTGTGCAAATTTATATAATTGAAAGAAAGGATTACTTTTGGCTAGCAAAAAAATTGGGAATATATTTGCAAAATTGACAAATTGACGGTAAAATCAAAACAGTTTAAAAGGTCTGGCAACCTTTGCGGAAAGGTTCCTTTAAGGAAAGGAGTGAACACAATATATTTTTATAAAAATAAATAGTAATTTTCCATTACATTTTCAAAGAATGTGGAAAACCAGATACACAAAGCGAACCTTAAAGCGAGATTCGAACCGTGAACCAATATTTTGGTTTTTAGCCATGCCGTAAAACAAATGTAGCTCTTGCACTTTTAATAAAGTTTTAAAATTTTTAAATATATATTCTACATTTTTCACAAACATAGTTATGGTCGTCAAAAGCTGGCAACCCTGGCAGTTGACAAATGTTGAGTATTTAACATTGCGATCGCTGCGGCTTGAACTTATCAGGTGGCCATTAACCTCAACAGCTGCTGTAAACTGAACTGAACTGATCTGAGCTGAACTGAGCTGAACTTGAGCTCATATTTGCCAGAGTTGGCCCCAGCCCTAACACCTGTTCTTCCAATTGCCTTCAGACGGCGTTCATTGACATTCTGTGGGCCACTTAATGACTTCCCAAGATGGTCAACAGCCACAGCTGTTGTGCCAAAGACAAAAGAGTTTCAGATTATGCTGAAATTAGTCGACTCAGACAGGCGTATCAAAGTTTTTCCTCAACTTCAGCTGCCTTTTTTTATTTTTTATTTTTTTTTTGTGTTGCTGCAACTGTCTGACTGCCTTTTTAGCCCAAGAGGCAGCAGCCCAAGACAGAAGAGCAGATCAGCGGCGTAGAACGATAATTTCCGGATGCCACAAGCAGCAGGAACTACAGTTTGCAGAAACTCCATAGATCGCAGAATTGTGTGTTGTGAATTTGAGTTGTTAGTTTGAGCTAAAGCCCAAGGCCTGCTTATACACAGTAAAAAAAAAGTAGGTTAAAATAAAATTTATTAAATTTCTAATCCTTCGTGGTGCAATAAAATGCCCCACTTGTATGTAATATATACATATATTTAAAATGTATATTACATTATTATTCATATACAACACAATTTTATAATTGTTTATAAAATGTATTTTTATCCTTAGACTGTGAAAAGCTGTTGCAATTATTGGAAAGGTTTTCCATGACTTTTTTGTTAAAAAAAATAGTACCGAACAAAATTTTATTTAAGATGTGTATTTGAATATTATATATGTACAAAAAATTAAAAATCTGTTATTGAATGTTGGTAGAATCGAACAGGGAATTATTGACGCAGATATTCCATAACTTTTGAATAACAAAATAAATAAGAAAAAATTAAATGATACATGAATTAAAATTGGGTAAAAGAATAATATAAATATAAGAAAAATGTATAAAGAATAATGTCGTATATATATTATTCTTATAGCCCGTTTTAATTCATTTTCATAACTGTGCCAAACTATCATCCAATCCAATCCATTGTCAAAAGTCGTTTGTCTATTCTATTACGGTAATTATGCATAAACAATTGCCATAAAACCAGCTAGATTACCCGCCCCGGCCCATCCCTCCGCTGGACATATGGCAAATAACGTTAGTTGCTCTTGTTGCTGCTGACTGTAATTATTTGTCCATTAGTTCTTCTGGCAGCTGGTATAAATTTGGAACACGACACCGGCGGCGGGGCAGCGCCCCCAATGGCAAAGCGCCAGAGGTCAACGGAAATATTTCGACTAATACCAAGAATCAAGCTGGGAAAAACGATGCCAAAAAACTTGACAATGGAGTACGAGTACGGTAATCTTTGGGGAGGGAAACATTGTCCCAGTTTAAATGACATTATTTGTTGACCTAAAAAAGTCCTTTAATATTTCTCGTTTTTAGATTAATGATTAAGATGTTTATTCCACTTCTTGTCAAGTGAATAAATACTTAATCAAAGATTCTTCAAAGTCTTTTGTCGCTTGTAAAGAACGCAGTCGAGTGCTTTTAAGTATCTGCCTATTAAGTCACTTTGAAGATACTGAAATATATATATAAATGTATAATTGCAAATGTAAATGATATCGTGACAAATATAAATTAAACTTAAGTAGTTTTCAACTCTTTTGACTTATGAATATTTATGTACTGCTAAGAAAGTGATAAATACAACTTAAAGATATAAGAAATGTTATTTACAATGCATAAGATGTTAATCTAAAAGTACTTTATTTTCAATTTTAAAGCTTCTGATGCTAATTTACGAGTTTACTGTAGTTAACAATGTTGACATTAACATTCCCCACTAACTGTGCAGATCACTGTTAAAATCCAGACTTAAATGTAAATTGACGCGCAAAAGACCAGATTGCTGTTAATATTAGAGAACAGAGCGCTGTTAAGTATATCCTGACAGTGGAAAGTAGCAGTAGCTGTCATATTAAACAGTATATAACACCTCCCAGTAGGATGCAAATGTTAATGCACAGATTCTGTAAAGGTTAAACTAACATACACATCCGTTAAATTCGCTGTAATTAAAGTTCAGAGCAGGTGAAACTCGTTAAGTTGCGTGTAGTAAGTACAAACATTAGCATCTGTGGCTCTTCAGAGACCCAAAGACGAACAAAAGATATTCAAAAAGTTCATTAACAAAAAACAAGACTGTAATTTGTTTTAGTTTATATGAATTGCAATTGCGCTGACCTAAACACACACAAACATACAAACACACACACTGATATACGCTCATTTTCACTATGTTATTTTCAATTTCACCCACATGCAAAACCAATGAAAGAAGAAAATAAGAAAAAAAACGACACTCATAAAACTTCACCTTGAAGCTGACGGGCGCTCGCAAGAGCCATCAAGTTCCGGCTGCGGCTCATTTACTTGCTACGCTTCTGCTTTTGTTTTCCCCTCCCGCTCGCGCTCGCACGTCTTTCTTTCTTTCTGTCTGCTTCACGCCTTTTTTTTAATCCATTTAACCACATGTTATCGCCCATCATCAACTTCATCTGTGCTGTCTATCTACATAACAGTCTAGCTGCTTATTAGCTTATTATTATTATAATTTTGTTGATTTTTACCTTCATCAACGAGACATTAACGTCGCTCTCTGCATGACTCACAACTCATTACTCGCACACACACACATACGCATACACATACAAAAGCTGCTGTCATCGCGACTCGCGCACGCTCTCCCTCCCCACTGTGATGCGTTGGTTCTCCCACTTGGGCGCTCTCACAACGGGTGATTCTTGTTGTTGTTCCTTTTCTGTTTCTTTAGTATGCTAACCGAGTGCGGTCAAAACGGTACTTTGCAATTTATGGCTGGTTTTGTCTTTGTCTCTCAGCAGCAGCAATAACAGTGGGGCGAACACTGCGAAAACAACAAAACTAATAGGAAATTGCGCACTTTTTGGCAGCAGCTGATTCATATCGCAGCTTTTGGCCATTTACAATTGAAATGCCATCCGCATACGCAACTGGCGACAGTGGCTCAGCACTGCACAAAACCTAATTACAAATACATATGTACATAATGTATGTGTTCTGTATACTCTTCACACACACAAACACATATATATTTACTTATATGTCTGATGTGTCTTTGCGCTTGATTAACGCGTAATTCTGTTTTGTTAATTGTGACACACATTTATTTGTGGGCTATACCCACCACCGCCCCCCCCCCCCCCCCCCCCCACAAACCTACTAGCACGCCTCGCTTGCTCTCGCTTCCTCTCCTGTGGCGTAAATGGAGCGTAGCTTTGATAGATTAATGACTTACCATGAGCTCTTTGCTGCTTGGACTATTGCTCTGATCACATTGCAGCCTTTGTCTGCTGCCTGCGCCCGTAAATCATCATCAGGCACATTCACATCCATATGCAAAATCAATAAAAAGCGTGTAGACAACAACATCCCAATTTAAGCAATTTACTAATTGTGTGTACACACTGTACTACACACATCCACACATACATATATATGTTTGTATGTACATACGAAGAGATCCGTTAGCAATTGCTGAAAGCTCGATGCAGCTATTCCATTGATTCATTTGCGAAAAGTGTAGACAATGATAAAACGCAAGAAATAAAGTGAAAAAACTAACAAATTTATTTGCTTGCTTAAAATTTAATTTAATAGACAACCAATCGATTTTTTTTATAAACTTATCGATGGTAAAGTCTTGTAAACATTGTCTCCAATCAGATCATATCTGATCAGATAATAACATCAATGAGAAACACGTTTTAACGGGATTTCCCAAAATGATCTGTTATTTTTTTGTAACTGGTTTACCTATTTTTTTTTCTTTCTTTTATTGGGGATTTCTTAGTTTGTATTTATCTTAAGTGTGTTCCATTTCGACATTCTAATTATTATAAATGAAACGTTTTTGTGACGAACATCGCAAAACACACACAAAATGAATCAGTTACGAATCATTTAGCGCTTGTTGTGATTCTTCGGCATTTTTTTATTTTTATTAATTTATGGCTACAAAATTCTGACACCTTCATTCAAGAGACACAAATTGTATGAGCGAAGGGTAGGGTAGAGGATGTGGACGGGGGATGATGCGCAACAGCTAATTGAAATTGTTAAGCAAAATGAATATTAATTGTTTTAAATAATTTTGAACTTGGCAAAGGCAAAGGTACAATACTCTACAAATACACACACACATGAGCACACGTTGTTTTTCTGCTGACAGCACGGCGTCGCTGTCTCTGTCGACGTCAGCGCAGCTGTTTTATTGTCGCACGCTGACACTCGGAACGTATGTTCTTCTTCTTCATCATCTTGTATTACGTTCGGTTGTCTGCCGCAGTCATCATCGACAGCAGCAGCAGCAGCCGCCGCAGCCGCAACTGGCGCACGTTTTGGGCCATTTGTGTGCGTCATTCGGCAACAGACGACAGCAGGCCGAAACAGCGCAGCAGCAGAGCACAGAATTTCGCATAAGCTTATGTATGTTTGTAGGTAAATTATGTGTTGTTGCTGTCGCCGTGCTTCATATTTGCGCAATCCAATTGGAAAGCACGCTACCGTTACAAATTTCATTCAAAGTGCAATGAGCGCCATACGTTTGTCTGAGCGTCGCGCGTCCACAGCTGATTTGACTCACACACACGCACACTCTCACTCTCCCGCTCTCTGTTCTAACACACGCACACAAAACAAAGCGAACTGCGCTATGGCAAAGGTGCGCGGTCGCGTCAGCCAGTCTTCTGGTTCTGCTGCTGCCGACAGTGAAGCGCGCGCGCACGCAAACAACAAAACAGAGTAGCAAAAAAAAAAAAAATTAAAGCAAAAAATAACACAGAAATTAAAAAAAAAACAAACAAACATAATAATCAACATATATTGTACATAATAGACACAACGATCGCTTCCTCTTCCTACTCCATTTAACGGTGCGCGCATTCACAAATTCTGCCTGAGTGTGCGAATGTGCGAGAAACAAATCAAAATAAATGAGACCCAATTGAAAGAGCTTTGCTGTGAACTTTGAAAATTCAGCGTTGTGCTGCACTCTTAGTCCAACAACAACAACAACAGTAACAGCAACAACAAATCAAACTCCCAAACAAGTTGACCAAGTGACAAACATCATCGTCGTGAAGTGGACTTGAAAAACGCGTTCGGCGATCAACGCGGCTGCTCGCTCAACCGGACCGATCGGTCGCCCAAAACGCCGCCCACTCCTCGCACCGTTCGTAACCTTCAAAACAAAAAAAATGAAAAAAAAAAACGTTTGACATACGTTACATTTACGTTTACGTTTGTGCTGTGCCCCTGACCCACACACCCCACTACCGCCCAGTTGACGCCAAAGCGTCTGATGAACGGTCTCTCTCTCTCTCTCTCTGTCTCTCTCACACACTCTCTTTTCACTTGTGCAAAGCAGTTACAGTTATGTTTTGCATAGATGCGTGTGTGTGTGTGTGCGTTTGTGTTTGCATTTGTATGCAGCGCTTCACGTGATCGCAATTTACGCTTACATTGGGCACACTTGGAGAAATTAATCGCTTATCGTGAATGATACCGATAGTTTGTGAATGAGTCATGATTTTATACGTGATATATTTTACAAATTTTTATGGTTTTTGCTTGAGTTGATATGATAGCCGGATTTGTTGTTGTTAAATTTCAATTCATAAATTAAATTATAAGTTGCTGAATTTGTTGAATAAGAAATTTGTATTTATTATTTAGATTTCGATTTATTAAATCATTATTAGATTTATTAAATCATTGCCAATTAACTAAATTTTTTAAAAAGATAATTATACTTAATTTGTAGTAATTATTAGTTAATTTTTGCTTAAAACTATGTTTGAATTTCCTATAAATTATATTCCATTCTATTTATAGTTTGATTATTAGTATCAACGCTTTTAATCTAGAGATTACTTCAAGCATATGTCATGTGCTCAGAATTGTAATCTTTGCAAATACTATTATATTTTATACTATTTTCTTGACCGCTTCCACAGTACAGAATGTTTAGGGGGTTTGACTCACGAATTGACATCGTTTAAAGATGGGGGCAAAAACTGCTTTACCGCCGATCTTCGCACTTGACGTTGATCGTTGTCATTAATTAAGTGCGCGCAATCGTTCGATTTTCTACGCATATATATATATATATATATATATATATATATGTATACATATATATTTTGTCCCCTCTGGGGCGCCTGAAAGCGTTTTTTTCGCGTTTTGTTTTCAACTCATTTGCAAATTGAAATTGGCTTTATTTAATTATTCGTGTCAATATAGTTGCGAAACTGAAACTAGAACTGAACCCATAATTATAATTGAGAAAGTCATTGTCAAAAGTGACGTCAGTCGTGATCAGCTGACCTGTTGTTGGTTTGTTTTATTTTGGTGAGAACATTACAAACCGGTTGTAAATTGTAAGCTGAGATATCATTTGATATTTGTATTTGTAGAGCTGAATTGAACTCTGAGCTCTGCTGGCGATATACACAATATATTTTGTAAAGTGGGAAACAAGCAAAAAAATTTTAAAATCAAAAAAGATTTATTTGTATATCATTTAGATCGCAAACTATTTTAAATGCCAGAATTATATTTATCGATAGGTTAAACTTGAATTGTCTTCTTTTTACTTTATAACATAACATATAACATAAAAATCGTAAAATATATACGATGTACACAATATATTTTATGAAGTGGGAAACAAGCACAATTTTTTAAAATTATAGACCATATTTTAAAGATATATTTGTATATCATTTAGATTGCAAACTATCATATTTATCGATAAGTTAAACTTCACTTTACTTCACACCTAAAAAACCATCAAAATCTTAATCTTAATTTGTCGATAAGTTAAACTTGAGTTGTCTTCTTTTTTCTTCAACAAGAAAAATTGTCTCATTTTGTGGCAATGTGGCTGAGTGAAATGAATATATCAATGGGTCTTTTATCTTGTGCCATTATTCTGTCACGTTTTCATGACTATGACTCAATTGGTTTTTATTTTATTTTATTTTTTCATCGGGCTCGTTTTTGTTGCTTACGTTTACTTCAAGTGTGGCACACAAGACACCAAACGTTCAAACCAAGTGAACTCAGGCCGTGAGTCCATGTTTATGTTGTCTTTAGCGATATATTACATCATCGTCATTATTTTTAAAATTTGTAAAAGGGAAACAACTTGGAAAAAACGCGGGTGTAGCTCACATTTATACATATGTATTGTTAGGAAAGGGTCCACTTCGACCTAATAAATAAAAATAACTCATAACGAATCCCTAAATCTCTCTTTTACAAACATTTAAATACAGGAAAATTGAAACATATTTAAGCAAAGATACAGAAGTATACGTGTAAATTATTCAAAATAAAAGCAAATATGGCACATAACAAATGACTTGTATAAAAATAACTATAAATTTCATTATAGGAACTATAAAATATATTAGTTCTGAGCAGCATTATTTCAGTTTATATGAAGATCATAAAACTTGGCAGCTTTTCACACACTTTTACGAAAACCACATCTGTTTTTCTGTCACGTAACGTGTCTCTATTTGTTTGCTAATAAGTTTTAACAATGCCCAATTTTACCCACATTTGACACTTGAATTAATCACAGTAATCTGAAAATCAGCCCATATGGAAATACAAATTTGAATTTGTTATTTGCATTTGTTTCACATTTGTGGGGGTTGTTGTTTTAGCCTAGATTTTTGGTATTGCGGTAGAGCTCTTCTTAAAAGAGTCTAGAGCAACCGAGCTCTATGGCTATATCTTATCGGGCAATGAGTTCCAAATACTGTTTACTTAACTATTTACTTGCTTGTGCTTCTCTCTGCTTTTCAGTTACAGTTCATTTTGTGGAGCTTTTATGGCCATTAACTTATCAGAGCGCAGGCAGCTATTACTACAATATTTCGTATCTATTGTTGTTGTTGTTGTTTTTGCCATTTCAACACCTTGTGGGCACTTTTACACACGCGTCGCAATTGCTTTCAACATCGTCAACACACACCCACACACACTTGTTGTTGTTGATAGCAGTTAAGTTGAAACAACAGCAACTACGAGAGAAGGAACCTCATTGTCTCTATTGTTGTTGCTTTGTTACTAGCCTGTGTTGTCTGTAGTCTTTGTCTCTGATATTTGGTAACTGCTCGTCTTGTTTTTTTTTACATACATACATCGTAATTCCATTTCCATTTGTCTGTTCGCACAGCCGCGTTGTAATCTATAAACATTTAATTTCATCATCATCATCATCATCAGAAACCTGCAAAACATCCGGACCCACAGCTCTTGTTCTTCCAAAAATAATTGTAATCAAAATAAAAGAAAAAATAATAATAATACAACAATCGCGGAGTATAAACACTGATTTGTTTAATTATATATAGAGCGTTAATCTACAGCCACAATTGATGATTTTCCCCCTGTTATCATTTCAAAATGATTGCCATATGTTGTCTATATATAGGTTATTACGAATGGGGTATACCTATTAAAAAAAATATGTTTGGTATGAACTTGCCAAAGATCAAGTCAATAAAACCTGGTCTTAAATTATTTACATTTTAATCGATGATTAAAATATATTAAAACTAAAGTTGAAATGGAACTTTTAACGTTAACGGGAGTTAAAAGTTTGTTTATAAATTCTAAGTTTTAGAAGTTGACATAAACCCGCAATTATATATTTTTTTAAATCATAAACCTATCCTATAGCTTTAACTTTCGAGTTTATGAAGTAATATATGAAAAACTATATTATCCTATATATACAATATTCTCTATTTACTTTTAATTATATTTTCTCTGTGACTTAACCCATATCTTCGTATAAACAACCTCTAATATGAAAACTATTAGATAAATTTCTAATTAAACGTCAATAGAATACTCTAGAGCTATATCCTATAGTTCCAGTTCCCACTAACTCGTTCAATTGATAGACTGTCGTGTTTTCATAATTATTATCATATCATAAGCTAGTTTTTATCTATCGATGTGTGGCAACATTGAAAAGCTTTTTAAATTGATGGTTCCATCGTATTTATTGAAATGCTAACCACCCGGTAAATGGAGCACAGGGAGCCAGTCGCACTTATCTAATGTGGGTCTGGGGGCGACGTCTATTTGGGGGGCAGATGCGACATATGGGCTCATGGTCATGTCTGGCTTCGCATTTTGAATTCAGCTGGAGACGGGGAACAGCTAATTGAGATAGAGCTGTACCGAGAGGGGGAATACAGTTGGAGGTGTCTGGGCAACTACATATGGTCACACCGAAAACAAACATTAAAGTGTTGCCACACATGTCTAATAAATATTAAATTGGGACAGGTTCTAACATTTCGAAATGTTTTATTCTGATGCAGCCGAAAAAAGAAGATATCCTTTAACAGAACGCTACCATATAGCTGCTATAGAAAAAATCGATCGAAAATCCTGCTTAATTCCTTACCAAATGAATGGAAGCATGGAAAAAATCGGTCATAGGAACAATCGTGTGCCAAATAACTATATAGATAGGTGTTGCGAAGGTATAAAACAATATATTTAAGACGACTGTCTTTCTTAATTTATTTGATTTTACATGATGTGTCCACTATTGCTTTAATTTGAACGCATTTTAATAAGTTTTGGTGTTGTTGTCAGCTTGTATCGAGCGGGTAAAAGCACCAAATCTTATTAAGCTCACGCCCGACGCTTGAACAACATTTCAGTATTCCCCACAAATGTTGGTTGCTTTGAGTCACATTTTTCGATGTTTTGATAACCGACTGCTTAGCAGAGTTTTTGGCCTGTAAGAACGCCGGTGACGCAGTAGCCAGGAAATTGCAAACACTTCAAAAAAAAGTCCGATATGGGCTGTGTAAAGGGCGAACGATTTCACATATTCAATAGTTGATATAAATTGAGGTCTTTTTGTTTTTTGTTTTTTTTTTCTTTTAGCAACTTACCCCACAACAATCGCAGCATTGACCAAACATATAGGTGAGAATATAGAAGGTTCCAATGCTTGCTACAAAGAACGCGACTGTAAGAAATAGAAGTAGCCAAATGATGGAATAACAAATATTTCCCATTTTTATATTAGAAAAAAAATATATAATATATTATAATAATAAGATTTGAGCAACGAGTGTACTGAAAATTTGTAAACTGAGTATGAAATGAAATAAAACGTTATGCCTTGCTTAAAAATAATCTGCGTTAAAGTCAAGGTGAACTATGATGAAAAATAGAAAAGCCTGTTTTGTTAGTACTTTGTGTACCCATTGAAAATGGGTAAATTGTAAGGGTATATTCGTTTTGTGGAAATGTATGTAACTTACATATATATATATATATGATGTTCATGTACCTTTATCCGTCCATCTGCATAAACGAAGCGAGTTCGGTAACTTAGAGCTACAGACTTGAAATTGAAAATCGATATCTCACGCCATTACCTTAATTTCGATAAATATCGATTAACAGACAATGAACCAAAAATTTGGTATGTATGTTTAATATCTCACATTTTGGATATGCCTTGAACTAAAAAAAATTTGGTTTGTTGTCGTCCATATGAACGCAATATTTTTCGCCGCTACTAAAGCTAGAGACTTGAAATTTGGAATATATACTCGTGTATACCCACGTCACATATAGTTTTAAGATTTTTGGGGTACCCATATTACTGATAATCTAAAGACATCAAACAAATTTGTATATAACACTAGACGAGTATTGTGCGGACGGCTACACCCGACTGCAATGTACTTACTTCTTACTATATAGGTAAATTGTTCAGGGTATCTCCCATTCGGGTACTCCCAGGCGCACTATGTTTTGTTGGCCTATTATGAGTTCAAAATTGTATATTTATCGCTAGTTTTTATGCAGCTTTCGGCATTTCGTGCGGGGCGCTTTCGTATTTCGCGTGTGTTTTGGGTTCGCTTTCAATCGCCGGCGATTGCGACATAGAAATGCGACATAAAAGCCCAACGTGCCAATTTATGTGCGGACTATTCTGCCCCATCGATTCGAGGTCTTTATTTAATGAATTTCTATAACCATATATATAAGTGTGTGTGTGTGTGAGCTCCAAGTTTTTTATGAAGAATAGGAACTTTTTGTCGTTGTTTTATTTTTGATTGGACATTTGCGACGCAGTCAATTCTCAAAGCCCCAAAGATACTGTCAATAATTATCGGTTATAGCAAGAAACCCGTGCCACGAATTCTTGTGATAATCCCCAAGATAGAAGCAATTGGGAGATTAAAACGAGTATATAAAATATATACACACATACCCTATTGAAGTAAAAATATAATTTATTGCATTTGACATATTTTTTATCTATATAGTACAGTCGAGCCAATAAAATATCTTACGATAATTGCAATTTCATCACATTCAAACAATTCTTTTTTCTTACTGCCATTTTGTATAGGTCAAGAACCTGTGGAACGATAAAAGTGTTTGATAAGCGTAATAATAAATAAAATTCAATGTGTTCATGATGACTTTTGATAGAAAACTTAATAGAACACCATATACGAACTCTACATTTGATTATCTTTAATAAAGTTAGACAACTTTGTATTGTGTGTGGCAATCCTTATGTATATAAGGTTAAAATGATTCTATATATTTCAAGAAATAATTGGATCACGCACGTGACGATCCTACATACGTCATCAACATGAACAAACACTTAGGGAAATTTAAATGTGTTTTGTTTGGCTTGATTTTTGCATAGTGCTTTAATGTCTTTATTTTTAATTATTTAAATTATGACGTTTCAATTATTAGCTAAGAAATAGGGACACGTTACGTGACAACAAATAGTGAATTTCTTCTGTATGTATACAAATTCAGAAGTGTTCAAAACAGAACAAGTTTCTTTAACTTAATAATTTTAGGTTTTTATAAAATCTACTATAAAGCTACTCTAAATAAGAACTTCGTTTTTTTATATCATATTCAGTTCGTTTTACATAAGCCATAATATCATGAACTAAGCCGCATACTAAACGTGACTAATTTTGACTATAAAAAATTGTTTACAAGTAAAAACAATGACATAATAAAGTAACTACAAATTTATTATTATAATTTTAAAATCAATTGGTTGTTGTTGATAAATAGTAAGTTTATTATAATTTGTATTTTGTAGATTGTGCCGTTATCGATATGACAATGCTAATCGATAGCTTAGCAACCCATAACCTTGGCTAGAGAATCGATTAATTGCTCAATCAAAATTGCGCTTGTGTGCAAGCAATCCCCCCAACACTTGCCCCCAATTTCTAAGCTATAATTTGAAAAAAAAAGTGTTGGACTACATCGTGCCTTGCCCCATTTCGCAGCACTTTTCGTGCCACAGAAGGTGCATTTGCTGACGACCTTTCAAACGCCTTTGACACGCAATTTGCTAGCTACAAATTGAAATTGAAATTGAAAATGAAAATTGAAATGGCGCTGAGGGTCTCTCGCTTGGATGGATGGAGGAGGATGGCCTTAGTATAGCTCATTTGCCAATAATGTTATCAGAGAGCGACCTTGTTCATGAATATTTAAATTTTTTTTTTTTGTATTTGTTTATACTTTACTTTGTTGACTGCCCTTTGTTTTTCTTGTTGTTGTTGAAAATTGACAATGAGGCCGCCTGTGCGCCAATTGGGGGGGAAGCAGGCAAAATTTTCATTATCACCTGAGCACAGACAATGGAGGGGAGGCCACTGAACTGACAAGTCGATTGTGTTCACCTGTTTAGCCGAGCAAATAATGGTGTGCACCCCACTCCCAACACACACAGATATTTAAATATATATATATAAATATGTGTGCCTATGCTGTTTATATGTATTTAGAGAAACCCAAGAGTAAAGCTCTTATCGCGGCAGTTTGGTCAATACGCTTCGTTGCCTGGCTCTATAATCATATGTGGGCTTATTTGTTTTGTTGACTAAAGGTCCTCCCCAACTACCCCGACAATTATTCAAATAGAGCAAATGCTGCCACGCACTTTATGAGTTTTGTAACGAATGTAAATGAATTCAAACTTTTTGTTGATTCTTTGTGCTTGATAAGGTTCTTTCTAGACTTTTAAGTTGCGTTCTATGTGGGGTTTTGTGCGGGCTTAGAAAGCGTTACATGTTGCTTTAGCTTTAAGAATGTTATCTAAAAGCACTCTACCACGCAATAACAACATTTTAGTCAACTACTTAAATATGAATTTTATCATTGGTAATCCCAAGTTTAATAGCAATGAAAAAACAAATATTCTCCTACGCACTTTAAGGTTTTAAGGTGGTCTTCAGGAATGGACCATCAAATATTTTATTATACCTTATTGAAAATAAGTTAGAATGGGAACAAAGATAAAGTTGCCGATGTTGGTTTAGTTTCCAAATCGATCCAATGTAAACCAGGTTTTACATGTTCAATATATATATATATATTTTTTTCAATTTAAAATGAAAAAATTTAGTTTAAAATACAATACGAAACATGAAATATATAATTTAAAAATAATTGAAATCCTTAACTCACTCACACGTATATATAATATATATTGGCTCTCTTAAGATTTAACTCATTTTTAAATAAACAAGCGTACTTTTAAAAAGAAAAAATTAGTATTTAACTCACAATTCTTAAATACATTATTTGTGCACTCGTTTTCTCATTTTCTCTCTCTAACAATCTTTTGAGATCGTTTTGCTTTTGATTTTTTTGCTGCTTTATCAAATCAAACAGCTTTTAATAGAAAATGAATAAATATGTGGCTAACAATATTTCTATTGTTAAATATACTATGTGTACACTTTGGAACTCTTTTAATTATAATAAATTACTCTCTCTCACTCTCTCTCTCTGTCCTTTTCCCTTTTTCTCTCTTTCTCTAACATTCTCTTAATATTATTAATTTCTTTTTGCTAAGCATTCGTAAACGTTTTTTAACTTCCTCTTGGCTTAAGCTTTTATCAATTTTATAAATAAAGAAGCTTTCTATAGTATTTTTAAAATTGAAAAATATGAGATAAGTTGTCTCAACTTGATAACTTACAAGGGAAAAAAGGTTATTTTTGTTAAAAAGAGCTTTTTCGGTATAGGTTCTATAGGATATAGGTGCTATCGTATCGCATAAAGCAAAAACTTTGGCAGCCCTAACGCCTGTTGAGCTTTTAACGACGCACGATTTCTTTGTGCGATCCGGAGAGAGAGAGAGAGAGAACGTAGTGGAGCGCTATCAAGAACTGACTTTATATTTTATGATATATATATATATAGAGGTATACGTACTCGTGGAGCCCCAGCCAGGGACAGGCGGGGTCTCAGTGGCATTGTGTCGATGTGAACGGTTAGTGTCGGTCGATTGTCGGTTGGATTTTTTTTCGATTGTTGTTGGGCGCTGTTCGGGGCTACCGTTGGGCGATAAGGCGCCGACCGTGTGTGGTGTGTGGGTGTGTGTGTGGGGTTCTTTTGGTTTTAATTTTTTCGCGATTACGATTTCAATTTCGGTTTTATGAGCAAACATTTTGTACGCATTTTGCAGCTGGTAAAAAGAGCAAACAAAAAAAAAAGAAAGAAATTCAAAGTTAAAGCCGAAAAAATGACCAAAGCAATGTGAATAATACCAAAAAATGAAAGAAACGCCAAACAGCAAGGTGCCAACAACAACAGCAACAACAACAACAACAACACCAAGACCACCACCAACAACAACAAGAACATTTAAATTAGATTCCGAATCGCAGCCCATTATAGATAGTATAACTGATAAATCAACAACATATACCGCAACAGCCACCACCGCGTCCCCATCCACGTCCTTTGTGATTAAATGTCTGTTGCGAACCGCGCGATTTATGTGGCAAGTGACAACGATACCCTCTAAAATTGGTGATACCATAGGCACCCTGTATCGCTATGCGCAGGACTCGGTTGACAGTTTTCTATGCGTAGCTGGGTGAGATACTCTTTAGGGCCAACAATCAATTACCATCTATATATACATACTATATCTCGATTGTATGAATCAACTAATCCGCTCTCCCTCTCTCTTTGATCATTGCAGAAAAGCGCGTCGCAAAGAGCGCGATGGCGATCAAAATTCAACAGATACCAAATTGTATTTGGAGGAGAGCGTCCTGGAACGCAAACTACCTGAAGCTGATCTCAAAGCTCTTGTCGATCTTCCAGCTGGCTTGGACTACAACGAATGGCTAGCCTCACACAGTAAGTACATCCAGAATTTGAATTGATTGGAGGGTTTTTTTTTTAAATTTTTTAATACCCTGAACATATGAGTGCATATTAAAGTTCTTTAAATGATTAGAATTGAGAGAAGAAAATTAAAATGAAGTTAATATAAATATATTCAAATAAAATCTGTGGAACTTAATTCAGAAATATTCACATATTAAACACCTTTATCTTTTATTCTCTAATCAAAAGAAAAACATTTTCAAATACTTTACTAGTATTTTTCGGCTTTTATAATTTCTTTTTTCGGTTTTCTTATACTTTTATTCTAGCAAAACCGATAGATTTAAATATGTATTTAATAATATTTGTTAGTTTATTATTATTATTATTATTTTTGCTTTCGATAATTTCAAAACATAAGTCACTGCTTGCAGGGTATTTGCTAGTCGAACACTCTTACTCCCTTGCTATTTGATTGTACTTTTTTTCACGTGATATTCGTGTTTTGATTTATTCGCATCGTTTTCGCATCCATCTATAAATTGCTATTACTTTTATTGTTGCTACCGTGTGATTATAAATGCTCGGCAATTTTGATAGTCAAGCCCGCTATTTGGGCCCCGTGACTACTATAGGCCACACAACTGTGTACCCAAGTGCCGTATAGGCCAATTGAGCTAACTGGGCTTAGTACGTGCCAGCAGCTTGCTTACAATGGGAAGCTGCATTTTCACAGCTGCAAATGGAGGCACACTTCGGGGGTGCCTATTAAAATAAAAAAAAACATATGTAGAGTTGGGTTAATTGGTAGTTAAGTGGGAAAATTACCTGGTAATTGCATTAGTTTACTAGCAAACATTAACTTACTAAAATACACTGAGTAATATAAAAGGCTTTAGATGAAAAAATGAAAACAAAATGGTACAACTGAGAAAAGTATGGTTGTATTAGTATAAGAAATATGACAAATTATACTTTACTATATTATATTTAAAATTTATTTTTTAACTATATAATAATTTGAAAATAATAAATCGATTATCTAGGGATTTTAACCAACTAAAAATCGGAGTTTCAAAGTCAAGTGCTCTTAGTTTTATAACCTCGAGAAGAGATTGTCTATTGCCTATATCAGACCTGAATTCCGTTGAATATTTATGGAAAGCTTTAAAAAATCAGTTTTCAATTCAAAATAATCAATTTCGACATGTTTTTAATATGAGAAATGCTTCAACTAATGCAATATTTGATATCATGTGAAAGCAACTCGCGACCCTTATTCAAAAAGTTGAAGGATTTTCTATGAAATATTTTTTTCGAGTATCTTTTGATTTTGCTCAAAGTTGCGGTTTGTGCTGAATATAGCATTTTAAACTTGAAATAGTTACTTTTTTTATTTTGAAAGCTAAACAAAATGTTTGAATTTATTGCTGCATGTAACAAATTATATGAAACATATTTAACAATAAATTTGACGATAACCCTTTGTTTCTAATTAGTTGTTAACAGCTGTTAAGTCCACACTGAGTGTAATAATAATAAAAATAACCAACTAGCTAACTAGATAGCTGGCCTATTTAAATATAAGGCTTAAGCTGCTTAAATAGTTCCTTCAATACGTATATAAATTACCTCTTTAGGATCCATTCTCTAATATCATCTAGAAGCTTATTAATTTGTCGCCCCGTAGGGGGTCCTACACTGTTAATTAGCTAACTGTCGTCATCCACGTCCACATCATCATCTTCATTATCGTTGTCATTATTATCTTTCGAATTCGTGCCGTTCTCGTGGCAATTTATCGGATATTACATCATCCCGCATTAATCTGTTGAATAATGATAGCTACACAAATAGAAATTAACGCAATCTGTGCCCTGCAGCCTTCTAATCAAGTCTGTTGTATATAATTGGCACTGTTTCAGCGAATTGTAACGCCAATATGCACCCACTTGTCCCCCCCCCTTCCTCCCCTTGCTCTTTCTACGTTTTCCATCTGCATTTATATTGAATTTTCATAATAATCAAACTGCAAGTGCCACCAGCTGTGGCCGTGGCAAACCGAAGCGAGGTCGCGCTGTAAACAAAAGGCACAAGTTGACTTCATTTAGATATTGTAGGAAGATGCATGCCAGCATGTAGCTGCCCCATGTGGCCCCCCTGCTCCTTCGGCCCTAACCCGCCCACTCTATCCATTAAAAGTGATTTCATTGGGCGAGTTATATTTGCCTTGGTTTGTTGTTACCTCGCAGCTGTCGCTCTCTTTGTTGTACATAATGCAATTTTGGCTGACGTAATGCAATTACCCAGAACCCTCCTCCTCCCCTTCAAGTTTCTGACTACACACACTCGTATTCTGGATTCCCTTTTATCTGACGCACACTTGTGCCAATATTGAGTTTAACATTGACCTTATAAACGCGATAAACGCTGCGTGTCTCTCAGCCGGATAACACTCTGACTTTGACGTGCTGCTGTTGCGAGCAGCTGTTTCAATGCCAAGTTTGACATAATTCTCCGACTGATCGCTGTTACGCCGAAGAATTATGAAATGGAGTGCTTGGGAGTGAATTCAATATGAATAAAAATACTGATAATTATGTGTGAAGGCTGAGGAATCCATTTCGACTGCGGAGATTTGCTGGGATCACAAAAAGTTTGTTTTTCCACTCATTTTCTATATGAAGGGAAAAACAAAGTAAAATACTAATTATTTTCTATATATAATCTCGGATATAATCATCGTTTGATGAGTTGTCTGAAAAACAATATATTCAATAATAATACAAATTGTCCGGAATTCTGTTATTTATATATTACTATTATGGTTATTATACTGTAATACGTTACGTGACATATATTTTCTTTTTATAATTCACTCAAGACGTAAATAAACATTTTATATTTATAATAATACAATATGATGTCGTAATATAATACCTTACGTGTTATATATATATATATATATATATTTTTTTTATCAGATAGCATCTTTTTTTGTTATATTATATTATATATTTATTTTTGAGCTAATTTGTTGATTTAGCTTTTAGATTGTGTATGAACTTATAAATGTTATATGTGTGAATGGGGTGTTTAGGGCTTGAAGAACCCCGCTCGGATCCTCACTTCGCTCACAATCTCAGAGAGCCACAATCTCTCGTGCCGTTTGCCTTGTGAGGATCGAGCGAGAGAGCAGTTTTTTTGGCAGCTGTCTCCCTTACACAACAGAACATTGCTTGGGTGGGTTAGCTCTCCCGGAAATTGATATATTTCAACTTTCGGTCGCTCTTTTCCCTCCGATTGAGGAGCTCTATGAAATATGTAAAGTATTCGTCACTTTGTCATGAGAACTTAGGAGTGTTTTTAGTATTGATTGTTGGTGAGGGCACCTAAAAAAAGGAGGGGAGGGGGGACAGTTGGAGAAAAAGTTTTTGGAGACGAGAAAGCACGCCAACTTATTCATATTTTTACAGTTATATGCATGTTTGTGGTGGCCTCTGGTTTGTTGGCAGTCTATTCGATGCAAAAAAATCTATAAATTTCAAATTTTATGGATTTTCAGCTACACTTACATACCCTGTACAGATGGCTTGGAAAGTCTATATCAGAAAGTGGGCAGAATGATTTGGGCTACTAGCTACGCTTTAAATGTTTCACCTGCATATATGTGTAGCTAATAATGCGTAATTTTCGTAATCACAGCAGCCCCTTAAAAGTTTTATGACCCGTGGTAATGTCGTCATTGTAAAATATAAACAAATTTATCAAACATTGGAATGAATGCTGTCTCTCTCTCTCTCGCTCTCTGTGTGTCCCACTCCTTCTCTCTCGTTCTCTCTGTCTGTAGCCTAGCTCTCTCTCTTCGCTATCTCTCTCTTTTTCATTTTCATGAGTGAAGCTCCAACTCCATTAAATTTGAAATTTATATATTTTGGAGCCAGCTAAATATTTTTCCATAATACGATATTTTCAAGGCATCCACTTAGAAACATGACAAATAAATTAAGTACTGCAAATGTTCCGCATTTTTTTAGATCCCAAGCGTTTAAGGGGCATTTATAAACATTTATGCAAATTGTTTTGAGACAATTTTACAGTGCAACAAAAAAAGTTACAAGCCCTGGAAATTAATAATTAAAAATGAATTATTTTTCATGTTTGAGGATCGTTCTTTAAAATGTATATAAAATGTTTATCGAGATGAGTGTTCAACTATTTGAGGAAGTGGAAAAATAGTTGGAATACGGATAATTAAAACTCAGATAGAAATAGTAGTACGGCAAAGACGCATTAAAATACTATTTAAAAAAATACCTCATGCTATATTTTAATTTTTTTCCGATTTCTTACAGCTCTGGCTCTCTTCGAGCACGTGAATTTGGTCTATGGAACTATTAGTGAATTTTGTACACAATCCGGTTGCGCAGACATGACGGGCCCGGGCAACAGGTAAGCCTTCAAATGGCGCAGTTCAATCGGAATCGTTTCGATTAAATTCCTTTCGATATTTGCAGAACGTACTTATGGTTCGACGAGAAGGGCAAGAAGACGCGGGTCGCGGCCCCGCAGTACATCGACTATGTGATGACCTTCACACAGAAAACGGTCAGCGACGAGTCGATATTTCCAACCAAATACGCCAACGAGTTTCCCGGCTCGTTCGAGTCGATCGCCCGGAAGATTTTACGCTTGCAATTTCATGTGATAGCGCATCTGTATGCGGCGCATTTCAGAGAAATCGCGCTGCTCGGCTTGCACACCCATTTAAATCTGACGTTCATGCACCTCACGGCGCTGCATCGCCGCTTCAATCTGATTGATGAGAAGGAGACGGACGTGCTGCGCGACCTGGAGGTGGCGCTCCGCCTAACCGACGACAACAGCGTCTGCGGCCAGGACTCGCTAACCGACTCTGGCACAGCCTCTGCATCCGCATCCGCATCAGCATCCGCATCTATTTCGGCCTCTGCCGCCAACTGTGACCAGCAGCAGCAGCAGCAGCCACAGCAGCAGCAGCAACAGCAACAGCAGCAGCAGCACAACAGCAGCAGCAACAGCAACTCCTCCGCCGAGGCGCTGCATGTCAATTCACAAAGCACCTGCAGCGGCACAGCGGCGGCGTCTCTAATTGATGGCGACGCTGCGGCCCCGCCCATTTGCACGCAACCGGAGGCGGGCGCCGCCGGCAAGCCGCCCGGCAGCGGCGGCCTCTTGGGCGGCATTTTGGGTGATCTAACCAGCGGCGAATTTGGTGATACGACGCGCTACTGCACCTCGGCAGTTCCTCCGCATGCAACGGGCACGGATGCCGCTGCTGCCGCTGCCGCCGCCGCCGCAGCCGCCGCCGTTGGGGCGCCGCCAAGTGTGGCAACAAATGGCGCATTACATTTAAATTTTAGCAACAATAACAGCAACAACCACAATTTGAATAACTTGAACCATCATCACCACCATCATCCCCATCACCATCACCACCATCATCCGCACACTCATCTGCACCACCTGCATCAGCAGCATGCGGCGGCGGCAGCAGCAGCAGCGGCGGCGGCGTCGGCGTCGGCGTCGGCAGCGGCGTCAACGCAGCACAGCGGCCTCATACAGTGCAATGCGGCGGGCGCGGCGTCTGCGGGGGCGGGCGGCGGCAGCGGCGGCGGCGGCGGCGGTAGCAGCAGCAGCAGCAGCAACAACACAACAGCAACCACATAGTGTGACAGCAGCAGCAACAACAAATACAACAACAAACAAAAGAAAAAACATTAGAAATACTAGAATTACGCAAAAATGTTATTTAATGTTATTACTTCTATGATCCTAAAGTTGAAAATATTGTAAAAATAATAAAAAAAAAAACAAACAAAAAATTGTAAAACACAATTATCGAAAAAAAAACGATAGTCGATTTGCAGTTCGACAGTTGCGTAGTTCCATAGAGCACACACACACACACACGTTCTTTATAGAAAAAGAGTAAGAGAGCTGCAAGTTACGATAGATAGAGAGAGAGAGAGAGAGGGAGATAGCTCACGCTATTGAGGGGTTCTCCTGCTATATGACGCTTAATAAGCTTTATTAGTAATGCCCCCTCCTCCTCCCGCAGCCCAGCATCACAAATGACAGTTAAAAATAATATAAATGAAAAAAGGCATAGCCTTAAAGGCAACAACAAGCACTTTAGTTCATAAACGAACACAACAACAAGTTGATAAAAAACTATAGTAATAAAAGCAAAAACCAATTGTATAAAAAACAAAAACAAAAAAACAACATTTTAAGAAAACAAAAACAAAAAAATCACACGCAAGTTTATTGACGCACGGGCACACTGGTAGCTTTAACAAACAGCAGAAGCCCTCAACTGGAAAGTCTTTCAACTATTATACAATATAATTTAACTACTCGTGTATATATATATATATAAATATATATATATATATATATATATAAATGTTTTCCGTTTTTCCTGTGCATACGAAATCGAAAAGTATTAATTGCAATGCAGATTTCTTAGTTTCTTACATATGACTGTTTAAAACTTAGAGTAAAACATGATAATATACCTCAATAAATATTTAAATGTGCATAACCTTAAAATATATATATACTATATAGTCAACTTACAGTACATTTTTTTCTTTTTTTTCCTTAATATATATAAATAAAATGTATTATTGTTAAAGAAAAAAGATTTTTAACAGTTAAAAATGTGTTTTTTCGTTTTACAAAAAATAGCCTATACTAAAAACTATTATGCCTGTATTTCCTATGCGTTTAGATAAATATAACAGCTCCTAATTACAAACAATATTTCTTTACATTTTTAATTCATATAAACAAAAAACATTTACTATAAAGTTATGCACATTTAAATAATTGTATGGCGATGTTTTTAAACCAAAAGTTTGGAGCTGATAAATCTAGTATATCATTCTGAAAGCTCTTATCTCAACTCTTTTTTTTGTAAGTTCCTTTCCGGTTTAATGCAAACATAAATACATTTTGAAACTTTAGCTTATAAAGAAAATTTCGCATATTTCAAAACGGCAACAAATGAGCACTTGAACTTGTAGAGTATTTCTATGGTATAAAATATTTCTAATCGTCGCAAATCTTGAACACCACACTCTTAACTTGTACTCGGATACTGGATACTGAATTTTGTATGCACCAAATATTTCACGACCCGCACACCGAATGTTGCACCAGTTTTTAAGAATAGCGAGAAACTAAATAAAAATATAAAAAGTGTTTGGAAAACATGCTGAGAATTTCAAAAAAAAAAAAAACAAACAAACAAACAAAACAAAATGGAAAGAACAAGAAAACGACTTGAATTACCAAAGGCAATGAAGCTAATTTACTTTAAACTACAAAAAACTAAACGAATCTTTACGAAAAACAAAAATGTTCAGTGTACTTGTATTAGGTTGTTGCATGTGTGTTAATGTGTCTGTAAGAATTTATGTGCGTACGTGTGTGTGTGTGTGTGTGATATTTGATTTATGTGCATTAGTTGGGGCATCTTCTCTAGGCGTAGTTAAACCCAGAAATTCAAAGCTCACTGAACAGTCCAGGCTTTAGCTAAACCAAAACTTATTCAATAGCGTTTTAGATCCGTTAAACAAAAATAACAAACTATTTATGAAAATTCATTTCAAATTATGAAAAAGATTTGCATAATGCTGGTGAAATTAGGAAATGCTACGGGAAATGACAGAAATACAAGATATTGCGCGATTCTCCAACTGGAATCAAGCAAAATACATTTTATGATAAAAGACAAAACAAAAAAAAAAATAAAACAAAAAATAAATTAAACAAAATATAAAATGCAAACTGATAATAAAATAAACTGTTATGTTCAATTAAAATGAGAATTGTGTATTATTGTAGTAGATTTTAAGAATTCGTCAGATTTAATCAAAGCTTGGGAACTGTTATTATATATGTAATCTTAACTTGCATTAATCATGTTGAGTATTATAAATGCTCCCTATAACAGCTTACATCCTATGTATAATAACGTAAGTATCTTGGTTTGTACGTATCTTCTTTTATTATCAGCAATTTCGAGAATCAAAGGAACTGTAACCAGTATTTAAATATTATTACGGTTTGTGTAACATACTGAAGAAAACATCAACGACTGTCTGGATCAGTTGACTAGTTTTAGTACTATAAATAAAAAATATAGTCCTATTTAATTTGCTTAAAACCTTTTTTGTTAAAATATTTATGCACATATACTTATTTCCCTGAGGCCATAAAAACTAATGTTCGAAAACGGAGTTTTTGAATAATATTTTTTTTGTTTTTTCATTCCAATTTTTTTAATGCTTTTTTTGTTACCAATTTTCGGTTATTTTCAATTAGTTTTCTGGGTTATCGCCGAGGTTTGGACTTAATATTGTTTATAAAGTTACTATAGCTATAAACTATGAGGTAATAGTTCAGATTTTTATAAAATGTATAAACTTGATAGTGCATATTTATATTTATTATATTTTAATTTAATAATAATAACATTTACAATAAATTGAATCACAAATATTGTTTCTAATTAGTTGTCAACAGCTGTGTGACAATCTACCGGCTCTAATTACCCAATGTTTTTCAATTATTTGAACTCGCAAATCTCTATTATTTGGGAAAGGTACAAATAAACAAAATACCACCAGAATATTTAATTGTGAATGCATATTCATGCACACATATACAAATGAAATGCACAAGTATGCGTGCATGCCTTCCAGTTCCAGTTCCAGTTGTAAATCCGAGCCCAACAAGCGGACAGCAAGCCGACGTGTAAACACTCTTCTCGGCATAATAATTAACAGAGTGCCCTGCCAGCTAACAGTTGGTTAACAGAGCTCATTCGAGAGCGCCTGTTGACAGGAGAGACGCAATGTTAAGCGATAAAATGTTATTTGCAGCATCATTTTAACAGAAGTTTAACATGGGCTCAGCAAGGGTATATAAAAGCGGCGATCGTGGGCCGCGCTCATTTAGTTGGTGGACGGATGTGCCCGCATTCGGTCCGATCGCGTTTCAGTCGGTCGCTGTGCTCGGAGCGAGGCGGAGAGAAATTCAATTGGGAGCTGGCTTAGTTCGACATCGCACGATCTTGATAACAGCAATGATGTCGCCAATTGGACTGCTGCGCAGTGTGCTGTATTTGTGGCTATTGTACGGCATTTGTGGCCAGACTCCGGCCGGACATCGCACCAGGTACGAGCCGAACTGGGCGAGCCTGGACCAGAGACCGCTGCCCAGATGGTACGATGAGGCCAAGGTGGGCATCTTTCTGCACTACGGCGTGTACTCGGTGCCGAGTTTCGGCTCCGAATGGTTTTGGACCAACTGGATAAGTGAGTGCACGAACTAATCATGTATATATATACGTATATATATCGCTTTGCTGCCTTACAGATCTGCGTAACGTCGACTATATACGCTTCATGCAGCGCAATTACAAGCCGGACTTTACCTATCAGCAGTTCGCAGATCAGTTTACGGCGGAACTCTTCAATGCCACACAGTGGGCCCTGCTGTTCAAAGATAGTGGCGCCAGGTGGGCTTTGCTATACCTATATACACATATGTCAATTGTTCAGTTTTCCCTCTATCCATTTCTAGATACGTCGTGCTGACCAGCAAACATCACGATGGCTACACGCTGTGGCCCTCAAAGTACAGCTTCGGCTGGAATTCGATGGATGTGGGACCCAAACGCGATATTATCAGTAAGTACTGCAGATATTTTGATAAACTTTGACTTACAAATTATGAAAGTGTTAACAACTGAGATACATATCAACAAATTTATGACAATTTCCTCTTTACGATTCAATTTAAAAATTTCTATAATTGTTTGTAACAAAAAATTTCAATTTTAAATTTCATTTTAAACGAAGTCTATTCGAAATGCCTAAATTAGATCGTACAAGACTTCAAATACGATTCGTTCTCATATTTTTTTGAATCATTCCTTTTAAAAATAGTATCTCAATTTTAAACCAAGTGTTAACCGAAGTCCTTCCTAAAGTCGCAAATTTGATTTGTGCTTGAGTTCAGATTTAAAAAATATTTTTTAATATTTAAAAAGTTTTTAATTGAAGAGTTTTTCTAAATTAATATTTCATGCTGAACATAATGTAATGTAATGTAGTTATTATAAAACTGACTAACCGATATTATTAATAAAAATGTTACTAAATACAAATAACAACATAATTTTTCCTCTTTAATTATTTAAAATACGATTCATTCTAAAATGTAGTTGAATTATATTTATAAGGGATTTTATCTCAATATTGAACTACATTCTGACCGAATCCTTCCTAAAGTCTTAAATTTGATTCGTAAATTTAATTCAGATTAAAAGAAACATGTTGTATTATGTAAATGGTTTTAAATTAAAGAATTTTTTTAAATTTTTATATTATGCTAAACATAATCTTAATAGTTATAATAAATATGGTTGACTAAAAGTATTATTAAGCACATTTAACAATAATTTCCAATTTCCCTTTTTTTAAATTTTTACTACGACTCATTCTAAAATTTAGTTGAATTAATATTTATTAAGTATTTGATATCAATTTTTTTTAGTACATTTTAACGGGAGTCCCAAAGTCATAAATTTAAATAACTGAGTTCAGCTTAAAAAATACGTTTTAATGTGTAAATAGTTTTTCATTAAAATCTACTTAATTTTGATCAAAGTGCTTCCCAAAATATAACTGCTATTCGTACAGAATTGAATTTATATAAGATTTTATAATTAAGTATGTGAAAAATGAAAATTGTTTTTGACTGATGTTTTAAAATTCTTACTTCAAACAAAAACGAACTGAGGTCAATTTGCCATCCAGAACAATTTGGATACTGCAGCCATTTACAAGTTTTTAAAATAGCCTCTCACCTGCTGCAATTATTATATAATGTAAATATACCTATTATTTGCCCATATAGAGGAGCTGGCGTCGGCTGTACGCAGCGTTTCGGACCTGAAATTCGGGCTCTACTACTCGCTGTTCGAGTGGTTCAATCGGCTGTGGATCGACGATAAGCTGCATCTGCTGCTGCAGCAGAACTTTGTGGAGCACAAGGTGCGGCCGGAGCAAATGGAGCTGGTGGAGCAGTATTTGCCGGAGATCATTTGGTCCGACGGCGACTGGGAGGCGCCGGCCAAGTACTGGAAATCGGAAGAGTTCATTGCGTGGCTCTACAATGACAGTCCCGTGCGTGACACGGTGGTGACCAACGATCGGTGGGGCTTCGGCACCGCCTGCCTGCACGGCGACTTTTACAACTGCGCGGATCGGTTCAATCCGGGCGTGCTGCAGGCCCACAAATGGGAGAACGCCTTCACCTTGGACCGGAGCAGCTGGGGCCAGCGTTTCGATGTCACCCTGGCGGACTTCATGAGCTCCAAGGATGTGATAAGGGGCATGTACATAGGCATCATTATATTGTTTGTCTTTGTTTTGAAACGGAAAATCCCCTCCAGAAATCGTCACCACGATCAGCTGCAACGGCAACGTGCTGATCAACGTGGGTCCCACCAAATACGGCACCATCCTGCCCATATTCGAGGAGCGACTGCGCGACATGGGCCGCTGGCTGAAGCTGAACGGGGCGGGCATCTACGGCAGTGCGCCCTGGATCTACCAGAACGACACGCAGACGCCGCACGTCTGGTATACCCGGGGCAGGGAGTCGGATAGTGTGCGCACCGTCATCTATGCATTTGTGCTGGAATACCCCTACGATACGAATGAGCTGGACATTTATCCGCTCGGCAAGGATATTAACATTTTTCGCAACGTTCTGCTCACGGGCCTGGACTTGGGCATGGACAGCGATGTCCTCAGCAAGGAAACCACGCAGATCGTAATGCTGGGCATGGAGGATACCAAGATTGCCGTAAGATTCAACTTCTCGCTCTTTCTCTCATTTTCTGTACCTCTTTCTATGTCCATCTCTCCCTCTCTCTATCTGTGTCTTTCTGTCTGTCTCTCTCTTCTTCGCTAGTGATAAATAAATACATAAATTTTATTTAACATTTCTAACTAACTTTTCCCATTCACAGTGGACATCGAGTCACAATAAATTGCACATCGTATTTCCGCCCAAACATCATATCGATAGGCGTGGCTTGGATTACGCCTGGACCTTTAAAATAACTATAGTTTAAAGTAAGGAAAACTCGCATATTTAATGGTTGTATTTCATAAAAGACTTCATGCTAAAATCAAATTTTAAACAGACGAAAAGATGACCAAAAATATATATTCATATATATTATATGTACGCTATCTTTTATATTTAAATAAGTAAATATATATCATTTTTATATTCACATCAATACCTTTTAAAACCTAATTTCTTATAATTACTAAATATTTTTAAAGATTGCTTAATTCGAATTTCAATTTGAAACTTAAAAGAACAATAAACGATATTACAAAATTCTTGTCAGTGTTAACTTGAGAAATTAATAACTCATTAAATATATTATAAAAAATAAAAAGTATAATTGCATTAATATAAAAGGAAAACTAATAACTAATAAACATTGCAACATTTTATTTGTTTTCTGATAATAAACGAATACGTTTGCATAACACTCCAATATCACTGCTAACGTTTGAGTTATTTTGTTCATCATATTGGAAAATATTTCTCTATTATTATTTATATTTTCCATTTTTGAATTACTGAATTATTCAGTACAATATATAATGCGAAGTTAAAATGTATAATTTGTGACGGGCGAGAGTAAAAGAAATTCATTGAACATAAAAAAATGCCTAAAATGAATTCATAGAATATTTTCAATCGTGTTAAATCTAATCAAATTGTGTAAAAGAGAATAATGTCAACATTTTAAAGCGTGTTTCAAACTTGTGTACCTTATACTTTATATTTGCTACTGTCGTTATATTTAGTATTTTTATAATTGAGCGCTGCCGGCCACACTGTTCAGCGTTGCAGCCGATATATCGATTATACGGCCATCCCTAGTCTGATTGGCACAACAAACGCGAAAAGTTGCGATTCCTGGCGCTGGTTTTTCCTTGCACTTCGCAGCAAGTAAATGCTTTCAATATATAACGAAACTTGTGTGAAAATGTTTAGTTTGGCTTGACTGCGGCATATGCCTAACAGAAAGTGCTATAAACAGGCAGTAAATTGTGAAAGAATTGAAATTAAATTTTGAACGCTGAACAAGTGTAGGGGCAGCAAAAATACCAATACAAAAATGCTGGGAGAGCGTGCGCATGCCAGAGAGTGAGAGCACAAAGTGTTTGTGTGTGTGTGGCTGTGGGGGCGTGTAAAGTGCTCTTATCATTTATGCGGCGATTGTTTTTGTTCTCGCCATGTCTGCTGCGGCAATTGTCCAGCCGCAGCTGTTGTTCAACAAAAATATGATGTGTTTTCTGCAAGCGTAACTGTAACTGCGTGCATTAATTTCGCTATAAATATAGCCAGAACGTTGGCACGCGAAGGCCACCTGTCGTATGCACTGCCTGCGACCAAATGAACTGTGCTTATTCAGGCGTGAATTTCGGGGCGTCCAATGTGGCACACATTTGTGGTGTGTGCTGCGGCTAATTAGCGTTGATTTGTGTCTTGCGCGTATTTGCCTTGTGTGCAATTATCAATGAATTAATTAGCTTGTTTAGCTGTGAGTTGAAGCCAAAACAATCAATGCGTCATCAATTGTGTGCTCTGAGAGTGCGGCTTGGGCTGGTAAATAAGAGCGAAAGCAAACAACAAATTTTGTGCGCGCCGTTATATGCTAAGCGTTGCCACACAGTCAAATGCTGGAGTTGTTCATTTGTTCATTGTTCACAGAGCTACAAAGAAACTTTCTTTCAGCAATCAACATTAGAAAGCTACTTTGAGATAAACCATTAAGCCTTTTTTTAAATTAGCCTATACGTAAATCCCGTAATATTTTGTATGGTAGCATTTTAAATTTTTATATAATTTTTGTTTCTAAATGGGAAATTGAAAATAAAAGATACTTTGTTCTACGATTTTGCTTAATTTTTATTTTAACGAAGTTATATTTAAACAGCAGTACGTTGTGAATTTCTGCAAAAGATGTGTTCAAGGAATAAAAAATATATATATTCAGTTTTGGTATTTAAATGAAAAATTTTTGAACAACTATTCGAATCATACCACTTTTATTTAATATTTCAATTTGTTTATAACAAATATTAGACTACAAAATATGCCGTGAGGACCAAATTCGGAAGTTACAAAATAGGCGGGAAACGCATTCTTTTATTTTACACGTTAGAGATTTCAGTGTAACCAGAGCCGAAAACGTCGAAATTATTAAATTCTAAACTGTTTCAAAAATGTTTGCCTATCTGAATATATACATACAAAGATATTGCAGTTTAAATGGTATGTTTCGGATATGCAACACTGCCATACTATGGTAAACAGCTCGTATTTGTTTTACTAGTTTCGTGAACTAGTGCATATCTATGTCGACTCGACAACCCTGCGCAGGTCTCTCCACAACGGCAACTCCAGTTAAGTGAGCGCGCGCAGCAGCTGTTTTGTATTGTTCGCTTACTCTCGCGCTCTCTCTCTGCTCGACTCTCGCAACCCGTTGCCATACGTCACTTTTGGCCAAAACACGGGCGACTGTCGACTCTTTCAGTCTTAACTGTGTCTGTACTGACGTGAGTAAGCGTTTGGATTGCGTACGGTCAGCAGCAAACGGCAGCGCGTGTTAAACATTGACTTAGGAAACAATAAGAGAACACAGAGATATAAAGATGTGTAATATAAAAGTTCATTATCAACATTGACTACGGAAAGTGAAGAGCAAGTGCAAGTGCAAGAAGAGCAGTGAACCAGTCTCAGCGGACGGCGCCCTTGAATGTAAATGTATATGTCTGTGTGTGTGTGTGTGTTTATGTGCGTGCGTGTGTTGTCGGCTGCTGTTTCCAAAAATGTTCAATGTAAAAATATAAAAATACAACAACGCACGGCGAAAATTCGATTAACAACAAAAGCAACCTTGAAAAGGCAAAGCGACGGTTGACTTGGCTATTTATATGTGTCCAAGTGGAAGTGCTTGAAATTGTTTTCCATGCATGCCTGTCCAATCAGAAAAGCAACTGAGAGCGCGGCCAGAACAATTGAATATGTCGTCGCATGGTCATTAACACTACACGTCTGTGTGTGCGTGTGCATGTGTGTGTGTGGTGTGTCGTTGTGTCTGTTTTGTGCGTGTATTCTTGATTTCTTTATGTAATTTTCAACATTTCTTTTATTCGACGTAGGCGTGCAGGAATTTGCGTACGCAGCAACGCCAGCAGCAGCAGCGAAAAGCGTAGCAACAAAATAGTAGTAGATTTGTAGTAGGAGCAGCATTTGTAAACATGACGTGCCCGCTAATTAATTAACTAATTAAAAAGTGAAAGAAAGAGAGAAATTAATAGGTGTGTAGATAGACCTAAAGCCCACTAAGCAGAACTCCCAAAATTCGCATTAATATGACATCATACGCAAATGACACAACGGCAACGGCAACTGCGGCAGCCACAACGACAACAACGAACGCAGGAGCAGCAACACCGGCAGCAGCAGTAGCAGCAGCAGGCGCAGTCACAACGCCAGCAGCTGCAGTCGGCACAACTGTTGTGGAACAGCTCAACAAGCAAATGTCCAGCAACAACAACAATAACGGTGGCTACGACGAGGACGACAACAACAGCTTGGATGGGCGCGAGAAAGCCGACACGACGCCCGAGAACATCAAGAAGATTGCCGAGATCATAAACGACAAGGAGGCAGCGGCAGCAGCAGCAGCAGCATCGGCGACGCCGAGCTCTCTGTCGCCGCGACTGCAGCATCATGCGTCGAGCTTTGTAGGACTTGGCGCCGCCATCGATGAGTCAAACGCGAAGTTTTGCCTTGGCAAGCCGCCGCCATCGCCGGCCGAAAAAGGTGAGCAAATTGCAAAGAGTCGCAGCCGCAGTCGCTGTCGACGTCGACGTCGCAGTGGTTGACAAAAAGCAGTCAGCAAGCAACAACAATAACAACGACAACAAGAGAGCCATTATTCATGAGCTTGTTGTTGTTGCTATTGCTGTTTTCAGCTTGTTGCTTGTCTCTTTTATTTTGTTGTTGCTTTTAATTTGAATTTTTAATGAAGCTATTTGGCGAGTTTTGGCCACGGCTTTAGCGCAAATATTTATTGCACTAGTCATGGCAAACAAACACACACACACAACAGAAAACACACCCATGAAAGAACATAATGGGAATGACAGTTGCACAGTGGGACAAAGACTATAAACGTTGATTTTGTTTGCAGAACTTAATTAATTGGAAACGAGCTATTAAAAGAGAACAGTTATTTAAGCAGATTCAAAACACTTGCAGATTTATTCCAAGTCAAAATATACCATATTTATATTCTGATTAAAGCCATACAATACCTTATATACGATCAACTGTTGTATTGGGTTCGTTTACACATTGTTTTAATAGTTCATTTAAATTAAAGTTGGAATCACATAAAAAGTATGACTGAATCCTATGCACAAACAATGGAACAAAGGTATAAAATATTTAAATAAACATTAGCTGATTAATAATATTGTAGTTCAAATTCAACAGAACTCAGTCAAGCCGATGAAAAATGACGACACATTGGTGCTAAAAATATGAATTTACCAAATATTTTGTTGTTTGATCAAAGAATAGCATTCTGTTTACACCAATCTAATATCTAATCAAGCGTGCATAGACATTATCAAGTTGGCCACAAGGCCGCCAGCTAGAATTTGTTTGGCTTAATGCCCAACTTTTTTTCAAATTAAATATTAATATTTTGCCCTTAAATCATGACCTAATGTTTAGACAAATATTTCAAATATGTTTTCAAAAAAATACAATTCCAGCGATTGTAATTCTAGTATTTGTTTAAACAAAAACAAGTGCTGTTCAGTTCCATTGAATTTATGTGCTGCAATGTGTTGCAACAAACCCAACTGAAACTCGGGTGACATAATCTATCAGCTGGTCTGCAATTGCCTCAGTTTAAAAAAAAATGTTTTTTTTTGCCAGAGACAGATACAAAACTGAAGTCCCCAGCGAGACTTTTGTCGTAGTAGCATGTTGTCATAATTTTTATCAGTCTTAAAATACCCTTACAGAGGGTTTTCCAAATTTGTAAAGTTGTATGTAACGCCTTGAATTGGTAAATACAGGTCTGATTTATATAGCTAATAGTCTCAGAACTTGTAATAGAAATGATTAATCCTTGAGTATGGTTCAAAAATATAATCATTTAATATAAACTAAATTTGCCGATAACTTTATTTTAACGTTTTAATGAGAGTTTGACAGAGATCCGATATTACGCTATAGGTAGCTTGGTATTCGAACCGGGGCTCTTGCTGCTAAAATATTTAATATGCAATTAAATTAAACAAAATTTAATTGCTGAATATTAATTCGATAAGCTTATCTCTACATTTTGATGAGATGCGATGAATTGATCGTATATGGCATTTTGAAGGGTATTCAAGCCTTATCATAGATAAATAATTTAGCCCGTTTTGTTTGCTTTTGTGACAGCCAAATCTTGCACAATCCGCCAGTTGCTGTCATTATCTCCCATTTTCACGCCGTGCACGCAATTCAGTCGCAAAAACGAAATAAAACATTTCAAAGCTGGTGACTCAGCGCCCAAGCGCCGATCGGTTGCAGCCAATTGCGATATAGCCAAGTTTTGCCTGTATTGTATTATATGTGCACAATGAAATCGCTGCCATAAGCTCAAATCTAAATATTTATGAAAGATCTTTGTTGAAACCAAATAAATAGGCTATTGATAGCTATGTATGTATTATCATGTATCAGAAATTAGCCCACAAATCGCTTGTCGAAAGGCAATCGAGTAGAATTTCTTACACAGTGACCCAGTACCAAAGCCACTGTGACGAACCAAATAAGTAAACGTCAATTGATGTCTAATTCAAGTTATTATTTGCGACGTTCGAGGAGCAGTGTAGGGTCGCTTGTCTCTGGGATACCCCGCAAGCACCTGTTGAGCTACTTATAAAATGCATATGCCCTTTAACAGCGGTTTCTAGAAATTATAATCATGTTGAATTAATTAATCTCCTTTTTTTAACTTTCAATTAATTTTTATTAGATTTTGAAAAACTGTTTTTTATTAAAATGTTTCCTACAAAATTCCTATACAAATTTATATAATTGAAAATGTGGTATTTAATTTTAGTTAACTTTTAAATTGTTTATATTGAAAAATTAGACTATCGTAAATAATAATTTTCGGCATAAAATGCTAATACCCTTCTAAAAATAAGAATTATCTTGAATTAAATAATATTATTATTAACTGTTCTTTTTACTAAAATGTTCTCTATAAAGTTGCTACAAAAATTATTTACTTAAAAATTGAGTATATAACTTTAGTTAAATTGTAGTTTATATTGGAAAATTAGACAATCGTAAATAATATTTTGATCATAGCTATCAGTTTCACCTCTAAAACCAATGTTCTTTTATGCGAGCTTTTACTGTAAATGTATGAGGGTTGCATAAAGAATTCCAGTTTGAATGGCCTCTTGTATTTTTGCTTGGCCCCACTGAGTCTTGTGCTAAACTAGCTCATGCATTAAACAGCAACAGGGTATTAGAAAAATTGAAATAATTGCAAGCGCTGTTTGGTTGTTGCATTACGTGATTTTGTTGCAAAGTAGAACAGAAACTTGTGCACCAGTTGCCACACAAAACGATCGATGTCAGGAAGTGTTGTTCGACAGTGTGCACTGTACTACACACACATACAGACATACTTAAATAATATGTATTCATCTATGTGTGCATTTGGCCATATAGACCGCAGCTAACGGTAATTATGCTGGCCACTCAGCATGCCAAAATATTGTCTCAGTTGCGGTACTTTTAAACGGTTTTGTTGTTGTTATTGTTGTTGTTGTCGTGTGGCATTTGAGGCTTTTGTTACAGTTTTTTTTCGCTAAATTATTATTTTTATTGTTATGAGCGCTTTTACTTTTTGCAATAAATAAACAAATTGTTGTTACTGCCATTACCATTTATGGCCATTTGTTGTTGAAACTTTTGGCTGTTACTTTTTTTTTGTTGCTGGGTTTTGTGTATTTTTGGAAAGTCAAGCTCAGGAAATTGAAGGGCTGCCGCCTGCTGTTTTTTTTTTTTTTTTTTTTTGGCCAAAGATTTAACGCTTTTGGATATTGCCTGTACTCAGCTATTTACGCCCAAACGCAAAAAAAAAATAAATAAAAGGCTGGCAACCGACAGCAAATCGATAACAACTTTATCATTGTTTTATTTTTTCACAGCAATTAAATGGCAACAGGTTCCAATTGATTTCTAATTGGGCGATTAGTAAGTCCGTCTTACGTCATGGCCCAACTTTAAAAGCCTCTTAAATGGCGTTTGTGCTATTTTCTTGTTGCCATTTTTTATATATAGTTCCCACTCTTTTGGCATCTTTTGAAAACTGCTTTTGTCGAAACGTTTCACTCATTGAAAAACAATCAAGAAATAAATAAATGCGCAACTCTTGCGGTTTTGCATACATTTAAATGTGATTTTATATAATATACATATTTATTTATATATATGTATATACATTTATTTTCTTAAGCACGGCGACGCCAGAGAAAGCCCCATATGATCATCAATTGTCATATGATTGAGGTCATCGCCTCGGCCATTTGACGTGCGATGATTCAGTTGATCACGGCCGTGGCAGTATAGAAATAATTAATAGTTTTGAATCTGTGCAGGGTGGATTCATAAATGATGTTGGATTTACTCTGCCTTTCATATATTGCCGAAGAATATTATATGAATATATACAGCTGGATCATTTAACTTGTATAGTTTATTGCAGCAGTTGTATTTATTTTTACTATATAGTTTTATATATGGTTTGCTAATGCCAGGCTGTTATCGTTTTCATAAAGCTTTTTAAGCCTAGCTAATTATCTTTAAGCAGATGCTTTGCGATGGCATCATTAAGTAATTTCCTCTGTTATACTTTTCGGTATAATTAAATTAATTTATTTAAAATTCCGTTTATTTTTGACTTATGCTTCCTGTTCCACATCTAACGCATATTGAAAAGAATAATTAATTAAAAATATAAATTGATTTTGCGTCCAAAAATAGTTGAGTGAAATCGCCTGTTAATTTGGTCAACTTTTAAAGCCGACTCGAGAAGTTGCACAGCGGAACGGAAGACACGTGCGTCCGAAACTTGCCAGAGCGTAAAAAGCTGCTAGACCCATACGCAAACCCGCCCCCATCCCCATCCCCATCCCCAACCCAACCCGACTCACTGAAGAGCCGCACACAATTGACCGAAATCAACGAACTCTAACCTTCATTTGGTGCACTGCCCGGACCGCCCCTTTAAGTAGAGGTGCCTCCATCTGCTGTAGATCGCGAGTACGCAAGAAGAGCGGCCCTCTAAATGGTCACCCAGACCAGCCCCCCCCCCCCGCTTCCCCTCTTCGCCCCTCTATTGAGCACTGGTGTGGCAAACTTGAAAGCAAATTGTTTGATTTTCTTTTGGCTGCCGCTTTGCCACGGAAATGTGTAGAAATTTGCTGGCGGAAGCAGTGGGGGAATTGCCACGTTGCAGGTGGGCGGCACTGGCCAAATATTGGGCGTGGTCAGCTGAAGAAATAACTGTGTGCACTATCATCAAATCGGGCTATCATTATATTGGGTAGTCTTTGCCGGAAGTCGTAATATCACAAATATTAAGAGTTTTTATACGTTAATAAACATAAGATTGAATAAGTTTAACACACTTAACTTGTGTTTGCTTGACTATTAATTTGCTAGTGTTAGCCCACTTTCAAATAATTTATTAACACTTATAAAAAAGTTGTGGATTCAATTTTTCCTAATGGAAATATAGGTTCTATTTGGATAATTAAACAAATTTGCACATTTGCTTTGTATTCACCAAAAAGTATGCTATAGAATAGTCTGTGCAATTATTAAAAAGTCTGGTGGGTCGAATTTTCAATTAAAATAATAATATAATAATAAAATAAATATAATAAAATAATAATAATAATAATAGCTAATATTGACTAGGGACATTGATTGCTGGGTAATTGGAAGATCCAGAATTTTGAATTGAACACAAACAAACAAATTAAAGTTCAGCTTTTATTGATTAATATATTTTATTTGGTATTCAGAAAAATAAATATCTTGAGATTGTTTTTGATTCCACATAAGAATTTTTCGCAAAATAAAATTAATCTTAGCAAAGTGCACACAAATATTTCCAATAACAAAGGCATCAATATATATTTTTTCTCAACAAAATCTTCACCCATTTTATTATTAGCTGCAAATCGCATTCAATTAAGTTTAATTTATTTATTGCGCCCCGCCCTGCCTGGCGCCCAATTCAGCTTGCGTGCTGAACCGGCCGCGTGGCGCACTTGCGCCCAGTTGCTTGCCACTTCGGCGGTTGCTGCCGCGCTGAGCGCAGTTCTCTGCTAGCGCCAGCCGCGTTTTCACCGCTCAAATGGGAATGATTAAAACTGTAAATGAATGCTAATTTAATTGTATTTTCTTTTCTGTTGCCTCTGTTCCATTGCAGCGGCCGTGCTGAGCAGAGCGAATCAGCAGCAGCAGCAACAGCAGCCGCAGCAGCTCAACAGCTGCAGCAGCGACAGCAGCAACAAAGAAATCGCCGCCGCTGACGCAGACGAGGACGCCTCGACGGCATCCAACTCCACAACGACCAAGCAGTCGCTGGCATTCACCATCGATCACTTCGACGCCTCGGAGAACGACGCGGCGACCAAAGCGGCGCGCTATAAGACCATGATGGAGCGCTTCCAGAGTCGCCATCGGCGCGGCGCCTCCATGTCCAAGCTGGAGAGCGACACCGGCAGCTCGACGGCCAGCGGGCGCCACTCGCAGCGCAGCAGCCTCGACGCCAGCAGCGTGGCGGACGATGGCTCCGTGACGGCCACGCCCACCACCGAAACGGCGCCGGCGGTAAAGATGCGGGTGCGCGACCGGAGCGCCTCGCGGGTGCGCGACGCCTCCAAGCGGCACAGCTGGTCGCCGCGCAGCTCGGGCGCCACGGAGCCGAAGCAGGCGCAGACGCAGCCGCCGACGCAGCCGCCGACGCAGCCGCCGGCGCCCAGCCAGAAGCCGAAGCAGACGCACGCGCAGCCGACGTCGGCGCCGGCGCCGCCGAAGGGCGCGGTCAATCTGCTGGCGAATCGGACGACGCCGTTCACGCCGCGCTCGACGGCCATGCAGCTGGCGCTGCAGCAGGTGGAGCTGCTGTGTCCGCATCCGCCGCTGGAGGACCTGAAGGCGGGCGAGGAGGACGCCGTCAGCGAGGCGGGCACCTACACGCTGGACGGCGACAACTACACGGAGGAGCAAAAGGATCTCATGAACATCGATCGCAACGCGGCGGCCGCCGCCAAGCTGCGGCCCAAGCAGCTGGCGGTCAAGTCGAGCCGGGCCAGCAACGTGCTGGAGGTCAACTACTACCACGAGACGCCGCAGCAGGAGCAGAAGGGCAGCAGCACCGTTGCCAACGCCACGGGCGCCTACCTCGAGCAGCTGAAGTCGCGCGTGCTGCGCCAACAGGCGCCGCCGACGCCGCCGTCGCCGCGTTCGCCGGCGGCCGACGTCGGCTGCTTCACCAGCGTCACCACCAGCGGCGTGCTGGCCAAGCAGCGCGCCCTGGACACGCACCCGAAGCTGACGCGCCACTCGCACAGCCTGTCCACCTCGCAGATCGACAGCTCCGAGTACGTGAGCAACGAGGCCAAGCTGCGCCACGCCCAGGCCATGGCCGGCAGCGCCACCGATCGCCAGAAGGCCGAGTATCGCCTCAATGTGTTTACCACCAGCACCACCCAGCAGTCGCAGCAGCAGCAGCATCAGCAGTCGCATCAGCAGCAGCATCAGCAGCAGCAGCTGCATCAGCTGCCCGAGACGCCCACCACGCCCACGGAGGGAGCGCTGCTCCAGTCGGCGCCCAGCAAGCAGGACTGGATTCAGGAGTGGGCGCGCAACGTGCGCGCCCGCAGCCTGGCCCTCGACGTCGGCAGCAGCGCCGCCAGCCGCCGCAAGCAGCAGGCCCAGGCCCAGGCCCAGGCACAGGTGAGCGGCGCGAACGAATAGCCCCCTCCGCACAAGCACTCTTTGCAAGGGTATTTTGTAGTGCATATAAATATGCCCTCAATTTAGATGTTCCTTCGAAGTATATATATATTTATATATATAGCGGAGATCTCTCTTCGACTGCAGGCTCTTAAAGGATGTATGTTTTCTGGCTCAGCTGCAGCCTGGAAGCATCCTTTGAACTCTCTCGAATCAGCCTATTTCTTTATATATAGTTTATTTTATTCAATTCGAAAATCATTTTCGGATGATAGATCACTTGGAATTTAATTGAAGCTTGATCGAAATAATAAATAGGTAAATATCCGTCAGGGCAATTCGGCAACGCTTTCTTTAAAGAAAGCCTCAACTCTTTCAAAATGGCTTAAAAGGGTATTATAGTGTTGTGGCAGGAGGAGGCATCTCCGTTCCAATAAAGTATATATATTCTAGTCCCGTGTTTGAGCATATTTTAGAAACTATAAAATGTGGTTTAATATAGACACCACCAAGAAAGGATTTAGGGTATCCCCTAGTCGGGCTCTCCCGACGGGAGTCGTCATTTTGTTGACCTTCTCCATTTCAACTACTAAATATCAATGCACCAAATTCTCCTTTTACACGTTAGATACGTTCCCAATAAAATCGTTCAAAAATATATTGGCTATATAGAAACATATTCGATTGGTTCCAAACTTAAAAAAGCAAACTAAAAGTATAATAAATAATGTTGAATACTTCTTTTTAGAGTTAACTTGAGAATTTATTTTTGGCGCTTAAACATTTCAACTCATTAAATATATTCTTATAAAAAAGAAAAAAGAAATGCATTAATATTATAAACGAAGTAAAACTGATATTAACATAACATTTTATTCGTATTCAACTTTTACGTTTGATTGCATCGCCTATCGCTTAAATAATATTTTTCATAATGTCGAAAAATGATTTTCTATTATTTATTATTGATAATTCAGTATAAAGGAAATTCATTGAACATAAAAAATAAGCATGAAAAGCGTTCGTAGAATATTTAAAATCGTGCTAAAAAAGAAAGAGATGTGTTACAAAAAGAAATAAGAAAAGGCGTCAAAGCGGTGATTTTATATGTTTAAGAATAAAAGAAATTCATTGAACTTGAAAATTATGCACAAACAGAATTCGTAGAATATTTAAAATCGTGTTAAAATGAATGAATGCGCGTAAAAAGAAAATTAGGTGCATTAGGATAAAGAAAAATGAAAAGGCGTCAAAGAGGTGATTTTATTTGTTTTATTTGTGCACTGCATTAGCTAAGAATAAAAGAAATTCATTGAACATTCGTAGAATATTTAAAATCGTGTTAAATCGAATCAACTTGCGTAAATAGAAAATTAGGTGTATTAGAGAAACAAATAAGGATAGGTGTCAAAGAGGTGCTTTAATTTGATTCCCAGCTATATATATATTCACTGCATCGGCTAATCCTCTGTTCCACCTGCAGCTGATGACGCGCAGCTACAACTGCTCGGACACGGGCGCGGACTCCTTGACGGACGACAGCCTCAGCCTGTACAACCAGCAGCAGCGGCAGTATGCGGCGGTGGCGGCGGCGGCGAAGCTCAACCGCAGCCTGGCGGAGCGTTACCGGCTGCTGGGCGACTGTGACTACGCGAGCGATCCGGCGCTGTGCAGTCACGGCGGCGGCGGAGGGGGCGGGGCCGGGTACGGGTACGGGCGAGCCGTATAAGCCGCCGAAGAGCCCCAGCAAGATACCGTCGCCGCTGCACACGCTGGGCCGTGCGCGCAGTGCCAGCCGCTCGAGGCCGGCCCTGGAGCAGGTGGCCGCGCCGAACTCGTCGTCGCGCCGCGGCTCGGTGAAGTCGCCGGCGGCGCAGTGCAGTCCGCAGCACAGCCTGGAGACGGGCTATCGTCGATCGCCGCTGCATCGTGCGCTCATGACCAGCAGCATCAACGAGGCGCAGCTCCAGCAGCTGACCAGCGGCGACTACCTGCTGAAGCAGCTGCACCGCCGCAAGAACTCCCTGGACGACGTCGAGCACGAGCTGCTGCCCGGCCCGGTGCGCGCCGCATCCGGCTCCATATCGCCGCTGCGCCGCTCCAGCTCCTTCCAGCAGCAGCAGCAGCGTCCGCTGCAGCCCGTGCGCCAGGCGCGTCCCAATTTCCAGAACCTGTACACGCCGCCCGCCGCGCGGCACATGCAACAGCAGCAGCAGCAGCAGCAGCAGCATCAGCAGCAGCATCAGCATCAGCAGCTGCAGCTGCAGCTGAAGAAGTCCGCGAGCAGCAACAACTTTGAGCACTCGTACAGCGACTACGACAACGAGCTGCAGTACTACATCAACGACGAGGACGAGCTGGGCACCACGGGCCCCTACTACTCCAGCGGCGACGAGGAGGACCTCATCGAGCTCGAGCAGCAGGCGTCGCCGCAGCAGGCCGAGTCCGCGTCCGCGTCCGCGGTGCCGCTGACCAACACGCGCCTCAACAAGGCGCTGCTCATGCGCATCGAGCGCAGCAAGCAGCGCGTGGCGGGCGGCGGACCGGCAAGTGGCACGCCATCCAAGCCCAGCTCGGCGCCGGCGGGCAAGCTGAGCGCTGCCCAGGCGGCGGCCGGCCTGGTCGCGTGCCCCAACACGCCGGAGTTGCCGCGGCGCGGCATCAAGAGCGCACAGACGCGCTCCGGCTGCGGGCCCAAGATGCGGCAGTCCATGCCGCGCGAGACGAGCCTCAGCCGCCTGGCACAGCAGGTGCCCAGCAGCCTGGCCAATGCCAAGAAGCAGCTGCTGCAGACGGCCAGTGCGGGCAGTGGCCGGGAGCAGCAACAGCTGGGCCAGGGCCAGGGGCAGGGCCAGGGGCAGCGGGTGCAGCCCAAGTACATGGACATCTCCAAGTACAAGTCGGCGCAGTCGAACAATTTTCTGCGCAAGAACGACGCCAAGAGCACGCTGAAGCCCGCCGAGCAGATGAAGCGCAGCCCCAGCGCCTCCTCGATGGGCCTGAGCCGGGGCGAGGGCACGCGCGCCAGCAATCGGAGCGTGCGCTCGGCCACCTCGGTGATGAACAGCAGCACCACGTCCCTGGGCGCCGGCGGGCCGGGCATGCGCGCCTCATCCGCCGTGCGACGCGATGCCTCAGGTGAGTTGGCCACACAGCTGCCACAAGAGAATTTCCCTTCCAACCCATTAAATCCACTTGCCTGCCCACAGTGAACAAGCAGAAGGAGGCCGAGATGGTCATGTGGAAGCGACGCTCCACCTACGATCCCATGAAGGCGGCCGCCGAGGATCGCCGGCGCAAGGAGGAGGCGCGTCGCGCGCTCTCCCAGACCCAGACCCAGGTCCAGGTCCAGGCCCAGCGACAGTACAACGATGTGGCCAACGAGGTGCCTTTCGAAAGGTAAACTAAATTCTCGGCAACTGCCAGTGGAGAAAGTTAGCGCAGCGCTTACAACAATTAATATACAATATTTAGGTCTCAAGCAGATGTTTAAGTAAGCCCCTCTCTTTCTCTCTCTCTCTGTCTCTGTCTCTCGCTCTCGCTCCGAGCTCTTAAACTCTCTAGATTTCTTTAGTCTAAACTTGCCGTGACTTAACATCTGGTTTATTAAAAGAACCTCCTTAGGAAAAATAATTTTATGATGAGCCTTTCTAGTCTGAGATACATTCCCACATATGTTTTTTTGAATTACCAAATTTATTTAAAATTTCAACTTAAATGGAATACTTAAAAAAAGTAGATTCTAAACAAATTTGTTTTTAAAAACATTGAAAATGTAACTAAAAAGTATTAGGGAATTTAAATGTAAATAATTAATCTCAAAATAGCCTCGCGTATTTTTTGTTTTGTAGCTATTATATGTTAGATCAATATCTATATTTTGTATATATAATAGATCTCTTCGATTCGATTTCAAAACAAAAGTTCATTAACCTGCCTTTATTGTAACAAGAACTTCGCATAGATTGTGAGAGGTAATTAACTAAAATAACATGGATATGAGTATCTGTCGAGATTGATAAACAAATATCTTTTGAAATATTCCAATTTGTGTTTATAAATTTCAAATGGTATTCAATATGTTTTCCTTGATTTTGTATCTTTTAATGCGGTATCTAATATTTAATTATTGTTATTATATATAAGTTCATTCTATATGCATTTGTTATAATTGACAGATCGAAACTATTCGATATTGGGGAATATATTTAGACAGGTATCAAACAATTAGCGCTTAATTAAGTTAATGAAACTAGCTACACTCACTCATTAGGAAGTATATACATATATAGTTGGAGCACAGTTGACAATTAATGCTAAGTGTTCTCAATTAATTTAGTTTGTAAGCTATAGACATAAGTAGATTATTAGACTAGGAGTATTTGGAGCGTTTTATAGATAGTTAGACCTATGTTTGTATTTATATATATTTTTTGTATAATGCCTGTTATTATTTTTCCTATTATTCCTTTATTATTAGCTTAAGGTTGTGGGTTATTTCGCGGCTAGAGGTCAAGGTGCGTTTAACGGCCAATTAAACCTACTCGTTACTCACTTTTAATTTACACGCTTACGTTTTTTTTTTAATCTCTCGTAGTGTTCGGTGCTGTAAAAAGGCACAGCATTGCGAATCCTCTAGAAAATATATATACATATATATCTCAAAAATTGTAGGAACTTAGTATAGACTCATTTCCCGTTTTAATTTTGCTAATTGATTTCTTTTCTTTTAATTTCTGTACACCTACAAATCCAATACCACAACTGCAAACTGCAAACTGCATCTCTGCTATCCGTAGACCATCACGCTCACACTATCGCCGTGGACTGTTTTGACCAACGGATGGTGTGCTAGTGACCGATCTGTAACACCACAACATTCGACTACTATCTTTCCAACACCACACACAAAAACACACCAATACACACCCACCCACAACAAGAACAAAGCAAATCGAACTCCCTTCTCTACAAACACTGAAAACTACATTTAACATGGTGCAAGCAGCCGACCCAGCGAATTCCGGTTCCTAACTACGTAAATAATCTTGATTGTGACACTAGAGGCATATTCTAGTGCTAGACACTCAGCAAATCAATGTGAACCCAACTGAAATTAAGCAACGAATTTTTGTAAATGGATTAACAATCGTTGTATATAAGTATATACGAATCCAACTTACGAATCGAACGACAGCGACAACGAATTGCGGTGCCGCTAACAGCTGCCTAGCTTCGACGAGTTGCCAAATGTAATAGAGAAGTTGTCATACTCGCCACTCGTCACTCGTTGCTCGTTACACTTAGCTCGTTACTCGTTAATCGTTGCTCGTTACTCGTTACTGTTTATTATGTATGCATTTAATTCATTTTATACGTTGCTATTGTTGCGATTGTCTGGCGATATGTATATTATATTTGAACGAGACAACAGTCAGCCTGTTTGTCAGCTCGTCGTTTAAACGTTTGTCTTGTGCCGCTTTCCAAGCGCCTCCGCTTTGTGCACCACGCGGCAAGCGCGCATCCATAACAATCTTTGCATAACCAAAGCATTTGGTCTATCATACTCGTATCATTTAGCATTTGGTTTGCTGGATTCATTAACGAACGCGAATACTAATCCCTAACCATCTTAACAATTGTTTGTTGACTGTACAAATATTTGCCTTGCTTTGTACTTAAATTTAAAACTAACTGGTTTGATCATCTAAGCAATATGACATCTCCATAGCTCTAACCAATTGAAACTAATACAACTTTCACACACATAGACAACAATTAAAAAAGCTTAGTTAGTCGCTAGTTAAGCACTCGATTTGTATTCGCTACACTCATTGAATATTTATTCAACTGACTTATACTATATCTATCTGTATCAGCATCTGCATCTGTATTTGCCAGCACTAATCGTTCGCCTTTTCTACTCTCTACTCCCCAATGGAATGCAGTGTCCAGCTGCGGCCGGCCAACAATCTGACCATCACGGGCAGCATGCATTACAGTCCAAGAAATTCAATGGAAAACGATGCCTGGACGCTTGGTGAATCGTCGGAGTTTGGCGAGTATCCCGACGATTACGACGACGAGGCCGAGGAGCAGGAGGATGTCGAATACGTGGCCGATCAAGAGTCCGACGATGTGTTCGAGGCGGAAACGGCACAGGCCACGGGCTAAGGCAGCAACAAGTTAAACCAGCAACAGTGATATATAAAAGCGATCTATATATAATTATAAAATATTGTATATCGTAGCAAGCGCAATGCGATTTAGTTATAACCTTTTCCCCATATTGTAACAAATTTGAGTTCGAGCAAACCACATTTGATATGATATTGATATTGTATGATCTAATATGATTTTCATTTATATTAACTGAATATATATATATGAATACGAGAAAGGCAAACGAAGCCTTGAATAAAATGAGTGAATACTTTGAAAAGTATATTAAGACGAATATTATTTACGATGCTGTCCAAAACGCCATAACTGAAACAAAACTCAAGCAACAAATATTTTAAAATCAACTCTCTTGCATCTACAACATAAGATTTTGAATAAGAATAAGAAATAGAAAGAAATTCAAGATATTGAATATTATATTTTGTCAGACTTACAGTTGGTCTTCAGTTATACAGAAATCACTTGAAACATTATGTTTAACAACTAAGAGATACTGAAAACGAGCGCTGGCATTATCGACAGTAAGTCCGATCTGAACGTTGACTGCAAAACAAGTGCTACATATTATATCCTAAGAAAACGGAATTGATTTTTAAGCCGTGCTAAAAACTGAATACGTTCGGACTTACTCGATTTCTGTGCCGCTGCCCGATAAACTCATCAAATAAACGAATTGTTTGTAGATTTTGTAAGCGTACACAAAGTAAATTAAACAAAAGATACCTATATGAATATATATAATATATATATATATATAGTTTTATATAAGTACGACTACGAGTAGGGTATACTTATGTGGTATTTGCTTTTAAATCGCCCAAACTGTTTTAGTATTTTTAAAGTTTAGATGCAGCTTTCAATGCTTTCAAGCAGAAACAACTGAATACGATTAATCGACATATACCTAGAACTAACTTAAATATATATATGTACTATATAATGGTGTCGGTGTCCATTTTATTAGCTGCTGCTCGTCTTTGGGCGAAACTGAACTCTCAAGTCACAAATTGATCGAGCTGTCACTTGATTTTAATGATTTCAATAAATTTGATAAACTATAATTTTAAAAATATATATTTATATATTATATAGATATTTTAAATTCAAAGCGTCGAAAATAATTTATAAATTTTTGTAGCTTTCAAGGAAAAAATGTATTGTACAATTTGTTTACTTGTTGTTTTATTTCTAGAGTCAAAAATAAAAATAAAAATTATTAAAATTGAAAATGAACGTATTTTGTGAGTAATACTATTTAATGTTATTATATTAGTTTTTCTGGTCTGTTCGGGTCTACTTTTGACATTCGGTTCTTTGGGCCAAAAATTGTGGCATACTTTTGGGCCTTTGTAAGCAAATAAACTAATTTAAAAATCTGAAATGTGTAAAATAAATGTAGACAACGTTGTTAGCAAACTAGGATATTTGCTCATTTTCAATAAATATCTCATCTGATAAAGTTAAAAATGCCTTACACAAGCCAAGAGCAACAACAAAAACAAAACAAAAATTCCCATGTTACATGCTCTTTGATATACCAACTTGGAGTGGGCATTGGATGGGTGGGGGAGGGCGGAAATGCCAATTAGAGATTTTATGTAATGCTGAAAACAACGCAGCACAGCTTAGCTAAACAAAAATAAAGTACAAGAATTTCGGTGGGCGGCGCTGGGCGGGGAATGGCAATTTAATGAAGTGGGATCGGAAGAGGATAAGCAAAGGGCATCAAATGCAGAGGGCACACAGCAACAAAAACAACGAAAGCACAGTAAAATGAGGCAAAACTAATTAAATTAAATAAAATAGAATTGTAAACAACTAGCGAGAAGAGAGCAACGGCAACGAAAGGAAAACAAATAAAAGAGCCATAAATATTTATCAAAAGAAATAACAAAACAATCTGAGAAAAAATGCCAGAAATGAACAACAATGAAATGTTGTTGTTATGCAATTTGCCTGTTAAATGAATTAATTAAGTTTTATGCAGCAATAGCTAAGCTGAAATTAAAGAAAACATTTCAAATTATGAATAATATTATATGCCATGAGATGAATAATTATAAACTTTTTTTTTCTCGTTAGCAAAGTTCTTTTAACTGTGGATAAACAAAAATTCAGTTCCATGAAGTCTTATCAAACAGCTTCCTTCAGAGTAGGCAATTGTTTACTTATAATATTGATTATTAATTATTATTTCGGTGTTCTTTGTTTTTGTTTTTTTTTTTTTGTTTTCCTCTTAAGTCTTCTTCGGCCGCCTCGTGATTCGCCTCGAGTTGATCAGCTCTATTGAAATTTTAATGCCTTCTTCTATCCGTGTGTTTAGTCTGGCACTTAGGGACTGAATTATTTACGAGTATTTAGCTTTTTGGATTTCTTGTTACTTAAGATCTCAGTGCTTCAGTTTTTCGCGGCGGCGTCGACAATAAACAAATAATGCTTAATGTGCCATCGATCTTAAACAATGCGAATTATTATTTACGAAATGTGATGGAAAGAACTGAAAACGCTTCAAAATGTATCTGCCACATTGCTGCATTTGGTACTTGAGGCCACTTTTATCGATTTGATATATGGCATTATATGATATTCTATGGTCCGCCTTTGAAGGGGCTCCGCTGATTGCGTCAGCCAAAAACATTTGTCAATTCTTTTTACGAGCGAAAAACAATATGTTCGCTTAGCCGAAAACTGCTTAAAATTTTGTAAATAAAAATAAAGTTGCAAAAGAATTTCGAATCAATTTGAACATTATTGATCCGGATAAAGGCGCTTGAAATTGTAGTATAAACTGGGATAGTACCGGTCGTATAGGGGATGCCGCATCACGATGTACTTGAAGTGCCAGCGCTCGACGAGAATCGCCGCAATCGCCACCAAGTAGCCAATGCCCAGGGCCACAAAGGAGCTCCAGAACTTGTGCAGATTCATGAGCGCCTCCTGCGGCGCCTGCTCCTCGGCCGGCAGCCGCTTGACCACGTCCCGCAGCCACTTGGAGATGAGACCTGTCAGCGGCAGATAGAGGAGAGGGGGGGAGAGAGAGCTTACACCGGCACTAGCTGCGTTAGGGAGTTGCCACCCACCGCCCTCGCCCAGATGCTGTATGATGCTGTCCACGTGCGGCTTCAACGCCGAGTTCTTCTCCAGCGCCAGCACCACGGGCATCTGGACAACGCACTCCTTCATGATGTGCAGGGCGCCCGTTCGCACCCCACGTGCCTCATCTGCCACACGCAGGTACCGCAGATAGAACTCGTTGTCGTAGTAGGCGCACTCGCCCCGAGCTATGCGTTCGGTCTACGTGGAGTCGATATTTCAGTAGGAGGGGACCCAGTTCTAGTCGAGGGTGGCCGACTTCAAGACACCCTATACCCACGACATACATTCATTCATGCACAGAGTAGAGAATTCTGTATTTATAATTTGCAGGCCATATAAAAGACTTTTTAATAGGTGCATACACCAAGAAAAAATCTTTAAAAATCAATTGTAATTAATCTGGGGTATCCACACGTACAATTTTTAAATAAATAAAGTTAAAATAAACAAGTTATCCAAGGGGGGAAATATATTAGAGCTGTTTATGCATATAATATTCTATAGCTCTTTTCATCTTGAAAACCTTGCCTGGCAATATGGTATATGAGAGAAATTTTTAGCACATTTTATATCTGCTTTTTATATATAAATGAACCCTTATTGCAAATATATATAATATTCACTATTAGAAAAAACTATGGGAGTTCGTATTTTCCGCTATTTTAGAGCTAGAGTCATCAAATTTGGCAGATACTTTTATTGACCTCCTCTAAAGTTTGAGCCGAAAAATATTGGCCACGCCCACTTACATCCCCACAAATTACAAGACTCTATTTTTGCAAGAAAAAAAAACAATAATAATTTTAAGTTGTTATTATACTGTGAACCAGTGGCGTTGGTAGGATTTTTCTTGGGGGGTTTCGAAATAAATATTTTTTTTAATATAAAGATATTGGAAGATTGCCGCATAGTTTTAATTTCCAAATATGGGGGCTTAAACCCCCCCCCCCTGTCTACGCCACTGCTGTGAACGTTCCTACTCATTTGAAAATCGTTTCCCAGTGGGTACAGGGTGTTATCATCCAGCTCCCAGAAAAGTGCAGTCTCTGTGTTCTTACCAGGTCATCGATACGCTCCACGATTTCCATGCGGGCGCCCACTTCGCGGGCCGTGTCATCGTTCGACTCCAGAAACAACTGTTTGTTCTCGGCGGCTCCAGTCGTGGGCGGAATGCGGGCGCGGTTCAGCTCCTGCAGCGAGTCAATGGTGACGCTGGGTGGACCGGGGGAGAGAGAGAGAGAGAGGGATGGAAGGTTTAATTAGAAGCTGGGCGGCAGTGCGCTGGCCTACCGTGCCGCCGGGTTGGCCAAAATGGCGGTGAAGCTGGCCCTGTAGGTGGCCACCAGGAGGATGCAGTAGATCCAGTACCAGCCGGTGAGCACGCGCAGCGGCCAGTTGCGCGGCACGCGCGGCAGGGCCACGTACAGGAGCATGCTGTAGGTGAGCAGGATGCAGTTCGAGTAGTCGTCGAAGAGGTCGCGTCGAGCGGCCGGCTGGCGTCCGGCCCGGTGCCTGCCCAGCGCCACCCGGAAGCTCAAGCGCCGCCAGCTGAGCTCCGTTGCCCGCTCGCCGCGCCGCCGGCGCAGGCAGCGAAAGAAGCCCACCTGGCCGCTGCCGAGGAGCAGCGCATTGAGGAAGCTGATCAGATAGAAGATAGTGCCCACGACGAACAGCGAGAGCAGCACACCCGCCCACATGGCGCCGCTGAAGGGCAGGATGAAGGTCTGCCAGGAGTTGTCCATCGACGATTCGGGCGTGAGGAACGTGAGGCACTCGACGCTGTGCGGCACGCTCAGCTCCACCAGCTGCACATAGCTCGCGAACAGGTGCAGGTCCCCAATGCCGAAGCGGGCACTGTGCTGGGCCACTTCTCCAACGGGGCCGTGCTCCACGCGGGTCTCGTTCAGCTGCAGATCCTGCTCCCAGTCGCCGGCTCCGCTCTCGTTCAGCGCATAATACTGGGGCTGAAAGTTCAGGGCTTTGGCCAGGGCGCTCATGATTTCTATCTCGACGCCCTCGTAGCGGCTTGTGGATCTATTCAGATGGACCATGGGCACGTGATCGGCGACGGCCACCGGAAGTTGCGCACCTGCAGGAGAAATTGCGAGTTGGGTAACAACTATCTTGGCTATATTTTCCACTTAAGACATAAAACACTTAATTTTCAATAGTAAGTTTCAATTAAACCTAATTAAATTACATATTTTTTAGATAGCATTATAACATTTTTTTGAACAACTTCGTATTTAATGAAAATAAATTTAAAAATAAAATTAGAAATAATATTTGTCTCTATTCTAAGCAATCTAGAAGATAAACCATGAACAAAATGCCATCAGACGTGAAAATTGGTTCAGTTTTGACAAAGTTATGAACGTTTGAAAAATGAGAGCTATGGATCCAAGAGCTTTACATGTCAAAATTTTTGTCAATTTTTGCATGATTTTTGACAAAAAATTTGAACCCCTCAGAATCGGTTTTAATGTTGTTTTTTATACTAATTGTGACAACCGCAATCGATTAAAAATACAAATTCCGGATTCTAAATTTTGAAAAAAAAAATTTTCCAAAATGTGTAAGGGGGGTACATGCTTTTTTTCACAAAAAATTCCAAAAAATGTATTTTCAATAATGCATATATTTTAAATGCAGAATCAATCTAGAAGATAAACCATGAACAAAATGCCATCAGACGTGAAAATCGGTTCAGTTTTGACAAAGTTATGGGCGTTTGAAATATGGGAGCTATGGATCCAAGAGCTTTACATGTCAAAATTTTTGTCAATTTTTGCATGATTTTTGACAAAAAATTTGACCCCCTCAGAATCGGTTTTAATGTTGTTTTTTATACTAATTGTGACAACCGCAATCGATTAAAAATACAAATTCCGGATTCTAAATTTTGAAAAAAAATTTTTCCAAAATGTGTAAGGGGGTACATGCTTTTTTTTGACAAAAAATTCAAAAAAAATTTATTTTTAATAATGCATATATTTTTAATGCAGAATCAATCTGGAAGATAAACCATGAACAAAATGCCATCAGACGTGAAAATCGGTTCAGTTTTGACAAAGTTATGGGCGTTTGAAGTATAGGAGCTATAGATCCAAGAGCTTTACATGTCAAAATTTTTGTCAATTTTTGCATGATTTTTGACAAAAAATTTGACCCCCTCAGAATCGGTTTTAATGTTGTTTTTTATACTAATTGTGACAACCGCAATCGATTAAAAATACAAATTCCGGATTCTAAATTTTGAAAAAAAAATTTTTCCAAAATGTGTAAGGGGGGGGTACATGCTTTTTTTTGACAAAAAATTCAAAAAAAATTTATTTTTAATAATGCATATATTTTAAATGCAGAATCAATCTGGAAGATAAACCATGAACAAAATGCCATCAGACGTGAAAATCGGTTCAGTTTTGACAAAGTTATGGGCGTTTGAAGTATAGGAGCTATAGATCCAAGAGCTTTACATGTCAAAATTCTTGTCAGTTACGTCCACTTGCAATTTTCTTACTTGTTTTTTTATGTGTTTGCAATAATGGTTATAAAATCAAAAGTATTCAATTTAAATGTTTTTCGAAATATGTAAGAATATTCTTATTCTTCTATGGTTTCCATACTTAACCGTATTTTAATACAAATACTCAAAATGTATCCAATAACTTCTATATGATCGCATAGTGAAAACCTATTTTAGCTCTTAATTGGAGAGTTTGGTAACAAGATTGCAAAAAATAAAAAAGTTGCTCATTCAAATAATATGAAATGAAATAATAAAATAACATAACATAAGATCATGATAACTGCATGATATTTAACATGTTTTTTAAGTTTTCGACAGCTTTCAAAATTGTTTCGGTTGACATATCTTGTTTTTGTGTAAGACCGATGCTGATATGATTTTGGGCTGAAAGTTCAGCTTACATATAGACAAGTTAAGAAAATATTTCGTGCAAATATTGGTGCAATCAGGTAAAAAGTTGAAACAGCTGCGGAACTTGGAGACGGAAAGGCGGACTTAATATATATATATATATATTTATGATAATGTCTGCTTCTGTTTGGCCAATATTTGAGAGCCGAATCTCTCGCTTACCATGCAAATTGCGCGTCTTATCCGCAAAAATGAGGCTTTCGTTGATGCGCTTGCCGGATCTCCAGTTGTCCAGCTGCTTGAGGACGACGACGCCGCTCAAAATGCCCGGATAGGCGATGCTCGAGATGGTGTAGCTGCGGCAGTTGACCGGGTTAGTGGGCCGGGCCAGGCCAGGCGCCAAAGCCACTCACCTGTTGTCCGGCTGGCGCCTGAGGAAGACGGCGTTGACGCAGGCGCTCCACACGTGCAGCATGTCCGCGCCGAGGAGCCGGACGTCGTGCAGCAGGAGGAACTTGCGCTGCAGGTTCAGGGCGCGACTCTCGTAGGCGAACTTCATCAGCTGCTTCACCTGCCAGCCGTTGAGCAGGCTGATCACGTGCAGGTCGCAGTCGCTGGCCCTGATGGCGCCCAGCAGCCGCCGCATTTGGCCGGACGGCCGGCGCAGGTCCTCGCTGGCGCCGACGCGCACCAGATAGCTGGGCCGGGGCAGGCGGCCGACGGCCTCGAAGTAGGCCCGATCGTAGAGCGCATAGTGCAGATCGTCGGTGATCACCGCAAAGCAGCGCTGAACGCGCGCCCGGCCCAGCATCCGCTCGAGCAGCTGCTTCAGCCGGCTCTGGTAGCCATCCACGGGCCGCGGACTCATCAGCTGGCTCCAGTCGACGGCCAGCGCCAGGGACAGCCACGTGGAGAGCAGGGCCAACTGCATCCTGACGACACACTCTGCGCACTGATAAGGACTCTCCGAATTCTCAGCTCCTTTTGCCTGGGGCAAGCCCCAGTTGCATGCCGCATTCGGTATGCAGATCTAATTAAACCAGCCTGAACCCGGCTGTCACTCAGCTAACTTGGCCAGCCAGTCGGCCAATTGGCCAGTTAACCTGCTTTACTAACATTTCAACCCGACGACAGTTGATCTAATTAAAGTTCTAAATGTTAACGGAACGTTGTGGAAGTTCAGAGACATTAAATTCTGGATGATGTTCTAAGTTAGTAAATTTAAATGTTTCAAGAAAAGTGTGGAAATTTTAAGGAGACTGCAATAATACACAAATCAAAGCGTTTTGACATTGATTCAAATCCAAATAGTTATTTCATTATCTGATTATCATCAGTCCAAATCTTATCCACTTTTGTTTGAAATTTAAATACAAATTTTCTGCTCATATCAGCTGAATATATACTTTTTATTTAGCTCAAGAAAATTCTAGCTGACAATACTTGTAGCCCTGGCTTAAAATCTATAAAACATTTTATGAGTAGTAAAAAGAATAAAGAGTGAAATTTTGGGACGCGAGCTTTTGTCAAAAATATTTCCCAAGCGACAATTCTTATTACTCTATGAGAACGTTCTAAGTTTCGGTTCAGTTCGTATTTAAAAGAAATATATTAATTGGGCCCCGATTCGAAGTTCAGGCTCTTGTACAGAGTGTTTGTCTTAACCGAAGTTTTAGTAGACAGTGCTATTTAAATTATTGTATTGTATACTACTATTAAAAAGGTATTCTATTTATTTATAGGTAAATAAATTATTTCTTCCTTTTTATCTTTCTCATCTTCTTTTAATAAATATTTATTTATTTATATTTTTATTTATTTATATTTATAGGCAATGCAAAGTTTTATGTTGTTTGGCTGATTTTCGGAGCAACTACTTCGAATTAAGGTTCGGTTAATTATTTATTATATTTATAGTATTTATAGAAAATTGTGGAAAATGTATATACATAATTTTAAAATAAATGTTAAGCCACTTAATATAAGACATACTTGAGGCTTTGGCAGCAGACTTAAGGAAATGATTTTTAAAGTTCTTAAAAGTAAATTGAAAACGACGGATTTTCCATTCAAGCCCTGCCAAAGGCGTGCAAAAAGAAAGCACATATTACATATACGTATGTTACTTTTTCTGATGAGATAAGCTAATCGCATTGAAATGCATTCGCAAAGGTCTGTGGCATTAGTGGGACTGAGCTCATGGCTCTGACTCTGTTGATAAAAAGGCCAGACTAATTTGAAATCAGACCATGACTAATTTGTTGTCCGTCTTCATTAGCCGGACGGAGGCAGCGCCACGGGACGGGCGATGGGTTGGCCACGGATAATGCAGACGCTAACGATTATGTAGACGACGTGTCACCAGGAATCAGTCAAACAAACCGATTAAGAGCCAACCAGAAGCCACATTCAAATGCACATTAATGTCAGCTTAAGTCCCGAGACTCGAACGCGAACTCGAACTCGAACTCTGCGAAAAGCGGACGAAAACCCGGCTGGGCGAGCAGACGGGCGCGGATGTACCTGCGCTAATAACTGGGTCCGGAGAACAGCGGCTGACGTTGTTGTTGTTGTTGTAGGTGTTGTTGTTGCTGCTGCTGCCTCTGCTCTTTATTGTCGTGTAATTAACTTTTTCCGAATCTCCGGATTTGGAATTGTTTGCACATAATTGCAATTTAATTATTTCTTTTTTTTTTCCTCCTTCGTTATATGTTTTTATGGATTTATGTCGGTCGCGCGGTCTGCTGCCGGCCATTAGCCATTGGCCATTAGCTGCAGGTAACACCAGTCCAGCGCGCAGGTAGCACCAGCATCGATGCTTAGCGTCATCTTTCGACGCGGCCCTAACGAGTGCGTTGCATGCCACAGACGAGCGACACTCTTCGCATGCACCTACATATACATATATGGTGTATATATATAGATCTTTTGCCAGGCAATTGTCGCGTTTTGTTTACATTGACACATTTACCATGTTTGCAGTTGTGTGCGTGTGTTTTCCTTGAGATTTTCAGCATTATTTATGGGTTTCTTGAGGTTGCACATACACATGTTGCGTGGGTCGACGCTCACCCACAGGAGGTGGCCGGGTCCCGGCATTAGCCATGCTTCTGTTTAAAGTTCAGACCAAAATAATAGAAAATATCTTATGCGAATTTGCTGTGCGTTTGTCGTTCCCGTTTATTGGTCGAAAGTGTGAAATTACCAATTTCCATGGTCCTGAGCCTGGGAAAAAATTATAGTTTGGCCACAGTTTTTCCCACCTTATGGGCCAATTGCAAGTTTACGATTTCTGGCAGCTGCTTCGATCCGATTTGTTGGTCCTTTTAGCCAAATGTTTAATTGCGCACATTTAATACACCTGACAGGGCAGTTTTTTTTTTTTTAAATCGAGATTTGCATAACGGAAGCGACTAAATTTAAACCAACAGCAGCTGCTGAGATCATCCCACTAAAGCTCTATTCCCACGCTTTTATCAGTTGATTCTGTCATACAATATATGAGGCCAAAACGGGTTTTGGGTTTTTTATTTTTTTTGCTATTGATAACAAATCTTTTCATCGATAGACTGTATAATTTGAAGATTTCAACTCAATATAAACACATTTTAAATCTTGTATAAAGCTTTTAAAAGTCCAGCGAAACCTTTTACGATATATTTGAATATGTTTTGATTTGATTTTTATTTATTTTACAGTTCAAATGGAATTCCACATATCGTAGCTGATCTTGAGTTTATTTGACACGTTTTGGAAATCAACACAAAAATCCATTTCAAATATATTAAGTGAAATAATTGCTTGCCAACAAATTGTATTGAAAACCATTAACTATATCCGCCTATACACTCAGAGAAAAACGCCATTCTAAATTGCAAGTGCAATTTATACTATTTCGTTCTTTATATATTAAGAACATTTTGTTTTTAAATGGTCTTAATTTGGGCATAAATCATTCTTGATTTTATTTATTCGATCGTAAATGTTACATAAATAAGAACTACAATTTTAAATCAAGTACATAAATTGAAATGAGCGTAAAACGTTTCAAATTGCTTAAATTAAGTACTGTATAAATCAAAGTTTTATTTAGGTATTTATGGATTTAATAAAAAAATGTTTGTTGTAAGAATTCTGCTCTCAACATTTTTCTAGCTTTTTTCCCTCTTTTATGTATTAAAATTAATTAATTGCTGCATTTTGTATTTAATAACTAAATTTATATAAATTCTAAACCACAAACTGAACCGGTTTAGAATTTTGGACTCTGAACCACTTTTGAAATTTTCGTTGAAAAATTTCGAACCAGTTCTGAAGCCAAAAGATATTCTTGCGATTTTCTACAAATCTCTGGGTCTAATTTGTACAAGAGATTTATAAAATCATATATATGTGTTTATATATACATATATTTGGAGTATATACACCATTGAGGTGTTTTAATCAATCAGCTGCCTGTTGGAACTGAATTGGAACTATATTCATTAACTTAATGAGACGTTATTAAATTATTCACGTTTAGAAATGTGCCAAGCCGAATCGGAACACGTTGCCCATATCAATGACTAATCAATGATTATATATACATACACACTACATATGTACTACATACTCACACACACACGCACTCTTGTATCTATCGAAAATACCATGTAGAAACATTTCTCTGTGTGTGTGCATTTTGGTTCATTGAATAAAAACTTAATCAGCATTCAATTAAATGCACAGAGCACAACAACAACAACAACAACAACTCTGGGGGTAACAAAAGTCAGAAAAAAACAGAAGGCAGGGCGAGGGGAAAGGGAGGGGGCGGGGGAGGGGGCACAGAGTAAAGCCAGCAAAATAAAGCGCGTTTTCGTTGATTATGTAAATCAATTGAGTAGCGAGATAAAAACAAATTTTGCTGATATATCGTTCTTTAGTATTATTTTTCGGATTTTTCTTTTTCACCCGCCTGACGTTCTCTGACGTTTCAGTTTTATATAATCATCGTCGACATTTGTGGGCCTGGTGATTTCAATACCCTGTAAACCAATGCCGGGCATATTGTTGCCGCTCTTTATTATTGACAATTCCATTGAACTACTACATATGTTAAGTATATATAATATATAATTTTAATTATATTTAATATATATTAAATAAGTACTATCTTTTTTTAGATGAATACACATTTTGCAATACAATATTAATTTGATTGAGATAGCATATGAGATACATAAGGAGCATTTTGCCTCGAACTTAATTATATACATACATATTTGCAACACTGAGAATGCACTTTAATTTCTTATTTTGCTTTAAATAATAAATGTATATGAAGATTTTTATGTAGCATACTTTCTAGCGTACAGGGTATCTAGTGGCTAGCATTCATTGCGGCCTAACCTTTTTTATGTACAATGTGCTTCGCAATAATCGCGTCAACGAGCCTCTTTTTTGTAGTCACTTTTTTGATTTGTTAATAAATTGAAACTAGTAAAAAGCTTTAATTAACAAAATGAGAAAAAAATATACACCGTTATATCATCAGAATTGGGAAAAAAAGCGGACAATGTATACTAAAACTATCAATATATGTGCCTGTATTATCGAGTAGTTTAAGGCAATAAATAATAATGGATAAAACGGGGACTGGCCACGCTTTAGCTTAAAGTGCTATTCAATTAAAGCTTTTAAACAGTTTTTCTGTAAATATACATATACATTTTATACGTATTTGTATTCATCTTTAATAATATAGCCCTTGTGCTGCATATAAAAAGGAATTTAGTGAATCATGAGGCAACAGTGCTCTTACAACACTTTTATTAATATTTAATATCCGAACAATCCCATTAAAATAACAATCTAATGCCCCTAATAAAAGCACTGGACGGAAGTATAAAACGTTTTATATTATTGTATACTCTACAATATTCTACTCTTTATTAGTACAATTCTTGTGCATTAATTTCATTTAAAAAAAACAACAAACTCTTATAACTGATAAAAATTATGAGTTGGACCTAAAAATAAGAAAAATTCCGTCATTATATATATTATACATAATTATATTATAAAACGTTTTATATTATTGTATACTCTACTAACGAGCAGCTTTCTAATATTTCAATTATCCGAGCAATTCTAGTTCATTAATTTCATTTAAAATAAGAAAAACAAACAACTTTTAAAACTTATAAAAATTATACAAAAGTCGGATCTAAAAATAAAAAACTACGTAATTTTTTGTAGTCAAATAAAGGAGATAATGCGAATACATTTTAAGAAAGTGACTAATTTCTTTACATGGAGAAACTCTTATATAAAATATTCAATATCAAAATAAACTCGGGCATAGATTTAGATTTCATTATATATCTTAAATGATTTGTTATGGTTATGATTGAGGTATTAATATTGTGCAATTAAAGTACAACTCCTTTGTAGCTTGTTCCGATCAAATCAGCAGTTGACAGTCATACCATGACTCATATTTCGTGCCCTATATAAGAATGACACCTGTTGTCTTTGACAGTCATGCCAAAGGAATGCAATTAGTCGCACTAAAAATTGACTAATTGCCCGATTGCAATCTGGCTAAATGTTACATAAAGGCACCTCTTTGTCTGCTAACTCTTCCCCCCCTCACTTTTCTCCTCTACATTTGCGCCAAACACGTGTCCAATAACACGAATCTGCAGAAAAGCTGCGCAAGCTTGTGAAATTCTAAAACCGCAACCCGTTGGCCTGAGTAATTCGAGTCCGGAGCGCGGCCAACTGTTGCCAAGGGCCGCATTTGTGATGAAATTTGCGCTTCATATTGATATGTTTCGGCCGGCTGCGAATCCGCGAATAACCTTGGAACGGCTAATGAAAATAAAATAGAGGCCCGTCCGTATATGACACACATCCGATAGCAGGCCCGCCAAGTGATCTAATCACGGGCCAAACCTCTTCGCTCGAGACCCCGGCAGACGCAGTGTCTACGCGCCCGACGACATGTTGCCCGCGGGTCTGGTAAGCGGAACGGGCTCCGAGTCGAGGAACACGCCATTTCGCTGTCGTATCTGAAGTGCAGTACATTTCGCGATAAACACGCGACCTTGCAAACGATTCCCGTTCCATCTACAGCAGTAAAATAACACAGCTACACCTACACACACTCACATACACATACTATATGCTACAGTGGGAGAAACCGCTCTGAAAGTTGCAGGCACATTCGTTCCAGAAGGTTCTTCACTGAAGAAACCAACGAAGCTATTTATCTTTCGATTAGATATATACATAAATAAATAAATAATCTTAATAACGCAAGTTGATATTAATGCATATTAGTTAAGAAAAAATCTTAAGTATGAATTATTGTATACTTGTAATCCAATCTATATAATGCAAACAATTTAAAAAAGATTCTTTTTTCGATTAGGTATATAAATCAATTTTTTATCTCATTAACTCAACCTTAAGTTTAACTGTAATTAGGCTACTTAATTTAGTTTGAAGATTTCTTGACTTCTAAATAAACGCTAAGAGATGCATAAAAATTTAAAAAAATATTATTCGATTAGATATATAAATAAATATATTATCCTAAAAAGTCAGCCTTAAGTTAAGCTGTAATTAGGCCACTTTAAGCCACACTTGTCACATATTGTATCAAAAACTTGCTGAATATTATAAAATATAAGATATGAAAAAACCCTAAAAAATTAAAGTGAATTATTCTTGACTTCCAAATCAAACTTTTAAGTTTAAAATGATTAAACCAAGAATTTTCGTAGCTAAAGTAAGCGAAGGAAGCAAAAAGTATCTTATATAAACTATTTCTAAATTTGGACTTTAGTAAAACCTTTTCGCTGAGTGTATGTATACAAGTACTTACTGAAGCTTTGTATGTGACGCATTTTTGCCCTAGCACCGTTAAATATTGATTTAATATTCTTTAGCTCTACTGTTGATAAGTATTTACTTTCCTATAAATATATGTACACGTATATGTGGAATCGTGGTAGAGCGCTTTGCGATGCATAGTATAGAGAACCAGTCAGACTATTTGTCGTCCAAGTTATTGAAATAAGATAAGGGCCAACCGAAACGCATTTCGAACGGTTCGCCCCTGTAATTTAACACCTCCGATTGCTGTTGGCAAATATTTGTTGTGCACACTCTGTGTGACTGGAGGATAGTAAATAGTAAAGCTCGAATTTCTACCAACTTATCTGAGCTATTAATGGGCATTGTTTAAAGGAAACATATAAAAATAAATACAATTTTCGCAACCGATTTTACCTTGAGCGTGTTTATTTAATATTTATTTGTATACATTTATATCATTCTTTCTTTTTTGTTAGTGTTGAAGACGACCGGAGTATATTGATATAGTGATATATCATATAGTTCCCATAGGAATTTTTTAATTATTATTATAAAAAACTCTTTTGTTTTTTAAAATTAATATATACCAATCTAACCAATAATTAACTATATAGCTTTGCTGAAGAAGATATTATGAAAATAATCCCTAAATAGGATATATCTGTCAATCAAGGGTATTTAAGCATAAACTTGCCATAGTTACATTTTTAATTAGAAACTTTGAAGTAAGGATTTGTGTCCTTAAGCCAGGACGGCATTAGGCAAATTACCTTGGCAACTTTACGAGCGAGTCATAACACTTAACTTCTCTAGCCGCGTTGGAAACTGTGGAAAAACCCAACGATCAACTCATTGTGGAAAATTTGCGGCTCATTTGGAAGCGAGGATCAGGTAGCCAGGCCGAAGAATCAGGTAGAGCTGGGCACAGATACGCATATGATATGTACTTGATGCCAAAATCCACTTAAATGTGAAGACGGGTACGGGTGCGGGTACGGGTGAGGGTAAAAGTACGGGTACGGGCAGGGAAATGGAAATGGAAATGGGATGACAGTAAACACTGTCGGCTGATGCAATGTCATCAATTTGGAAAATCAACTTAAATGCGACCCTTTTCTGAAACTCCGCTGAGAACTGGAACTGCTCGGGTCTGGGATACGGGAATGTTTGCATAAATTACGCCGGAACTCGAGTACCTCGACCAGGTCACAGTTGGGTTCAATCGTAGCCGTTTTTTAATTGACTAGTTTAGCTACTTTTAGCTATACGCAATGCACATCCCCCACCCGCATCCGCATCCCCCGCCCCAACCCCCACCCACTGCCCCAGTCAATAGTCAGGTTCGAGAATCAGTTGTTGCTCAGTGCATGACCTTCGTTTCGGATGGCGGACACGCAATTTTAAGGGTGATTAGCGTTCGGATAGGGATACCAAATAGTAGACATAGGGCGAAGGCAGAGATGGCGACGGCAACGGCGACGGCGACGACGACGACGGCAGCGGCGGGAAAGTTGCGCCTGGGAGTTGAGTGTTAAATTGATAAATTGCCTTTATTGGAAAGGAAGTTGTGAGCTGCCTGTGAAACCGGCATTGCCGCTGGGGTGACACTATTTTTATGAGCATCAAGTTGCTTTGGGCATTTCGCCTCTAACCATTTGCCATAAAACTCAAGCTGAGAGTTTTCGAGTTTTCCCCTAGTTCACATATTCGAGCCGTTCGAAAAGACAACAAATATATCTCTGTATTCAATTTCAGCAAAATTATATTTCAAAATGTGAGATCGTATCTGATAGATACATCTTGCAGACGGTCACCTTAAACTTGCTAAGTATTATATGTATATGTAGAAATTTTTATGTATACAACTAGCTCAAATCATTAATTTCTTTTAGTTTTATTACTTTTCTATTCCGGCCGTGGGAATATTGAAATTTACCCTTTCAAACTTAACATTTTGAGTAAATAAATTTGAACTCTAACAAATGCAAAAGTATAAGCTGCATATAAGTGCATTATAATTTAAGGTAGATTTTAAGGTAGAATATCTTTTCGCTATTATTTAAAATTAAAAACAAAATACGGTATTCAGATGAAGATTAATATATAATATAATGCAAATGTTAAAGATACATAAGAGTGCCATGATATAAATAAAAGCAAAATGGGTTCGAGAGTAAAATATTTAAAAAAAATACATTGAAAAGTATTAAAAAAAAAACTTGAAAACAAATATTTAAGAGTAAAAACAATGTTAAAAAATATATACTTAAGAGGTTTTAAGCAAAAAGCATTTTTTGAATCTAGAAAATTCGAATTTCTCAAAGTTTAAATTGCCCAGCAACCGTTATTTAAGGTTTAGGAACAAAGGAACAAAGAGGCATATGAATATATGTATCTTGTGATTCAATTTCTAGTATCTATGAGTATTTATTACGACTTGTATGTTTTTTTGGGTAGCTTATCTATTGATTATCTTATCTTCAGATTGTAAATATATGTTTATAGATGTATGTGATGTGAAACTGTCATAAAAACTGAAATTGAATCAGCGTGACAATTTCACAAGATCTTAAATCCATATAAGAAGCGATATCAATCTCTCCCTCTCTCTCTGTCTATCTTTCTCTCTCTTTCCCTGTCTGTTTTGCTTTTCACCTGTTTAATATTCTATCTTCCACACCATTTGCATTCTCATTTCGCCTAAATTTCTATGGAACTAATCTACAGCTGTCGCAACAGAGAGAGAGAGAGAGAGAAGAGGCAGAGGGGGGCATGCAACAACACGTATCCAATGGCTGCATTGGCTGCACTGGTCCCACAGGCGCCGCCGGGCAAGGGGTGGCGAGCTGTCGAGGCTTCACTGTAGGCGCAGATAACCCGTGCCCGGCACTCACGTATGTCCAGTAATTTCATCATTGCTACGTTTTCTCCCATTTCATGAAACTTTACGTAGTCAAAAAATAAAAATGAACAAGAAAAAAACCCGTTGCCAAGCAGAAAATGAACTATTGATGGAAAAAAAGAGCTGACGGCAAATGCAACACAAGCAAAAGATGCAGAGAAATGCAGTTGTGTGCGAGTGTGTGTGTGTGTGTGTGTGTTAGCCACATGCAGGCTAGTCTCTCTGCGGGCTTTGTGGGTGTGTGTGTGTGCAAAATAAAACAGATGATTGCCCATAAGCAAAACGAAGAAAAGAAACAGCGGCAACAACAACAACGACAACAAGACGAGCTCAAAAGCTTTGCAATGGCATCGACGGCGACGGCGACGGCGACGGCGACGGCGACGGAGGCCGGCCGGGTCCCAATCGGCCGCGGCTTTGGCTCTCTTGCTCTCTGCCAGCCAAGACAGAAAAAAGAAATAAATAAATAAATAAATAAGCGAGCTAAAAAGAAAACAAGCAAACATCAACAACAGCCGCAGCAGCAGCAACAACAACAACACACACTATATATATATATATATATATATGTATATATATGTGCATATGTATAAACATATACATATACACATACATACATATGTGGAAAACAGATGAGTGCGACGTTGCCGCTGCACAACTCGTTTGCAGGCGGCTCGCTCAGCTGGCAAAGTAAGTGAAAAACGGCAACGCCGTGCGGGCAATAGGAAAACACAACAACAACAAATAGCCGCAGTCGCAGCCGCAGCGGCAGCGGCACCAACAAAACCTTAGGCAAATTACATACTAACATGCAGACACACACACACATTTAGCCAAATATATACATACATTTATATGTATGTATATGTATGAGTGTGTGTTTTGGGGGGCGCGTTGACTGCGAGAAACGAGTTGGAAAATCAAGATACTGACTGCCGATGAGAAGCGTTTGGAGCAGCGGCGCCGGCAGCGCTGCAGCGCCCATAAAAACGTTGAACGGCCACGGCTGACTTTGTATACAGCCTGCATATGTATGCGAATGTGCATATACTCATATATATGTACATATAGCTTGTGCGTGCGGGGGAGCATGCGGGAACCTGCTGTGCGCCAGAAAAACAGATGATGAGCGAAACAGCTGCAAAGTCAAATGTTGTTGCTGTTGTTTGTGTCACTGTCTCTCTCTCCGAGAGCCACGGCTCAAGAGCTGGTTGAGTCGCATCAGCTGTGCGCGCCGTGTGAGCAGCTCAACGGCACGCTCAAACTGGCTCGCCCAATTCCACTCAAACCGCTGTCAGCTGTGAGTTAATGAGCGCCGCTCCGTTGGCACGCTCAAAGAGTAAATTTAAGAGCGACACACGACCGGTGGCCGCTCTTGAGTGCATGTACTATTAGCAATTGAGTGATTTGCGTACATAAGAGAAATGCGACTCAAAAAGTTGAAAACAACAAAATCTTACAATAAGAAACTAATTCGAAAAGAACTCGCAATGTTTTTGAGTTTCTCACACAGGCACGCACATAATTGAATGCATATTTATATATGCTAATCCCCCCTAGTGCTGCTGCTGGTCAAAAAATTCAAATCAAAAAACTTTTACGCAGAATTGTGTAAAAAAAAAAAGTTTGCCAAGTGCTTTGCATATTGAGCATAAATCAATTATGCATCTTTAAGATACAATTTCTGGCACGCTCAATTGAACAACGAATACATGTACATATATTTAAAATACTTGCACATTATAATTTATCTAATTTTCTGGCATTTTCCTGTAAACAACATCATTTTCCACAGCCACTAAATATAGATGAAAATTGATTACACATTAAAAAAGTCTCATTCTTGTTGTTTGTTGTAGCCACCGCTGCTGTTGCTGTTGTTGTTCGTTTGCTTTTTGTTCGCTCTACGCTGTGCGTTTTTAAAACTTTTGCCCGCTAGATGGCGCCAGGCGTATCGTTTTCGGCTGCGAGTTTATTTTTCGTGTTTCACATTTGTTTCTCAGCTCCGTCTTATCGCGTATTAACTGTGTGTGCGTGTGTGTGTGTGCGTGTGTGTGTAGAGGTAACACGTCAGCAATTTATTATCTGCAAATTATGAATCAATTGCATTCAATTGTGATTTGCCCACCGATAAGCGACTTTATCCATTCGCAAATATTTTGATATCATTTATCAGATACGGCTTTGGTTATTTCTAGACATTATTTAAATTAAATAGCGTGCTAAATATACGCAAATTGTCAAAGTTTTCTCTTTTATTCGTAATCATTAGAGAATTCCGCGAAAGTAGATCCACATTTTAATTGATCTGACGATTTCCGAGAACTTGCCTTAATTTGTTGGCAACAATTTTCACCTTAGCCACATAAAAGCGGAAAAACTCAACTCGATTCTTGTTAAATTTCTGGTGATTTTGTTTTCTTCTGTGCAGCGCTCGTTTTGCCGTTTTCCACATGTGGCAATTTATGCTCATGTGTAGGAAAATGGGAAAAACACTTAAAATGTGCAAGAAATGGTTTCTTATTTTGAATAACTAGCGTATGCTGATCATGATCAGCCATAATTGCTAATACTCTAGGCTAACTAGACTTTGATTTCTAGCAAATCAAACCAGAGATTAGAATGCAAATCTGCTGTGTCACGTGTGCCCAGATTGCGAAATTCGTTGGCTCGACTTTATAAATAGGAGCCAAGCAAATAAAAGAGGGAGCGAGGGGACAGAAGGGGCGGGGCGGGGGCAGGGGTCAGCATAGAGACGAACTTTTCGTTTCATTTGGTTTATTATCTGGCAAACATGTGTATCCGTACAAAAGCTAATGTATGTGACAGCAGCATAAGATACAGATACAGATTCAGATACATGGAGAGAGATACAGATACACATGCACACACTTCATAGAATTTCATTTCAATTGGAAACGAAAATTCTAGAGATGCCGGACAAGGCACACACACGCACACCCGCAAGGAAACAGGTTCAGATACATTTCAATCTTTCGTTTTCAATCTGCGTACAACAACAACAACAACAGGCAATTTCATAATCTACGAAATGCATTCAATTGAAATGAAAGGACACAGCATGAATTCATGATATGAATATAAAATTATTCCACCATACTACATAAAAGAAAAGAAATAAATAAAAAACAGAACTCGCCTCGTCTTTCAAATGCTGATGAAATTCTGAAAAAGTTGTGCATATGCATCTGTTCATATATCTCAGAAATAAAATATAAATTTTTTAAAAAAAAATAAAATCAAATGATGAAATTTATTGTGACAGACAATTCCTTTTATACATGCCAAAATATTGAAATAAATAATATTAAAAGTTGCTATTAGCATTAGTTTGGGATATTATTATAATTATTTCTATTATTATAACATATTATTATAGTTAAGTTTATTAGTAAAGAATATTGTTGTTATTTTTATTTATTGATTATTATTACGACTTTTGTATTATATATTTTGATTATATTGAATTTGTGAAAATTTTATATGAATAAAAAAATTGAATTCACATATCTATTTCACTTTAAATACGTTAAAATAGAGCTGACTTTTGGACAACTTTATTTTTTATATATTTCAATATCAAGTGCCCAAAATCGTAAATTTATTCAGCTGAAATATATCTCAAAAGTATCTTTAATTTTTTTTAAATAGATACAACTTTTTTAAAATTTTAAAAATTTAAGTTGTAAATTGAAAGAAATAACAAAATAATATTTGCTAGAACTTGACACATAAATGAAAAAAAAATTGAAAACATATATAATTTAGATTTATCAAGCCAAAAAATTAATATTCTCGATGTGTTATAGATTTCGGATAATCTTTTTAGGAAAGATCACAGATAAGAGAACATGTTTAGATACCTACATGTGCGAATGAAACTGTGGTAGAAAACAGAAGAAAAGCAAGGTAAAAGAAAAGTTGATTTCCAGCGAAGTAAATTTCACAGCTCGCTCTTGAGATACTTCTGGAAACATTGTATCTTTGGCAGATCTCTGGGGTAATTGTTGAGAAATTAGGCAGCATGGCAACAGCTCTCGACTGTGCCGCTTGCCACTAGCAACAAGCAAAAAGCGACTTGCAACTTGCAACTGGCCACTAGCAGCTTGCAAGTAGCAACTAGCAACTAGCAACTAGCAACTTGCAACTTGCAACTTGCAACTTGATATGCCATTAGCCACACATTGTGAGCGAGCTGCGCGCGCAGTCGGCAATCCGCAAGTCGGAGCCAGCCCACTTGGCCACTGGGCTTCGATTTTTGAAGTTGTTGCAAACTGCAGTGGAAAATTTCAATTTTGACATGGTGCGTTCTCCGGGGGCAGCAACAACAACGGCAACGGCAACGGCTACGGCCGCAGCAGCAGCAGCAGCCGCGCGGCGACTGCGGGCAGCGCAGTAATGTGGAACGAAACGGCTTCACCACGGGAGGGTGTGAAGTGGCGGGCGCGGCAGCTATGAAAATTTGTGTGTACGTGTGTGTTGCGCTGCCTCCTGCCTTCCTTAGCCAGGAGAGCGAGAGCGAGAGCAAGAGCGAGAGCGAGAGAGAGAGAACATTTCCATCATCATCCTTTTTGGCCTGCCTGACGTTCGCGCTGCCCGCGCCGGCAGCGGCGAAACATGCTCAACCGGCACAAAAGTCACGTATGCATGCAAACGCAAACGCACACACACACTCACAGAGAGAGAGATACATGCGTGTGTATCACACACAGAGCGACAGTTGAAGGAGAAACAGAAACAGCGACAATGCCGGGCCCGGTTGTAGGTGCGCATGAGCGAGTCGGCCGAAAGAGCGTTGAGTGAAACAGCTGATGAGTGAAGAGAGCGGGCACCGCGTCAGAGACAGTGACAGAGCGCTGTAACAAGCAGCCAACTTACATCAGCCGTTTTGTGCTTCTTTCTACCTGCAGTCGCACAACAACAGCAATAGCAACAGCAGCAACTACAACTACAACTACAGCACCCACATACACGCACACACACACGCGCGCGCACTCATATGCTTAGCTATATACATACGTATATTGAGTATATACGTGCCGTGTAGCGGTCTCTTTGCGGAGAGCACGACCGCTAATTGCTCAGCAAACACATATAGCATTGTTGTTGCCGCTGCGAGCCCTCTCTCAGTCAGCAGCACAACCAACACCACCACCACCACCACCATCACCATCGGGCGAAATGAGCGAGGCGGCCGCCAATAAATAGCCGGTGCTGAGCGCTGCGCTTCATAGTAGCTTCGAAACACTGCTGAGGTAAACACACATAGAAAAGTAAGAAACGGCAAAGCAGCTAGAAAAGAAAGCGCAAGCAGCAGCTAAAATAGCGTGTATTTCAAATTTTCTACTGTTGGACATCAAATACACCAAAATTTTTTTTCACGAAGAATTCTATGTAAAAACAAAAACACATCTAAAATGTACTTGTAGTACTTGTAACTGTAAAAAAAACACACACAATTTTTTTTATGAAAATTATTAAATCTTAAATAAATAATTGCCATCAAACAAATGCAACGGACCAACGCCATTTAAGTGATATACGACAAACAAACAACCAACAACAACAAAAGTGCTGTGATTTCCAACTACAAAACAACAACAACAAATTTAATTTAAATTCAACAAATTTGAAGCAATCAGCAGCAAAATCTAAGAAGAAAACATAAAAAGAAATAACCAGCGAATTGTGATAAATAATACATAATTAACAACAACAAACACTTTTTTTTGTAAAAAAAACGTTTCAAGTGATACAAAACGAAGCGAAAGAAAATCAAGAAGCGAGAAAATCACAACATTTTCCCGAAATAAACTAAAGAAAATTAAGCACCGAAAAACAACAATTCTAATGAAAATGGAAGTACTCGCTGTGCAGTCAAACTACGGTGGCGTCCTGGGATCCAACAAAGTTAGAGGTAAGTCGAAAAACCCCCAAAAATACACAATTCTAGAATGTGCCAGAAAAGCGATGCAGTAAAAGTCGAAATTTTCAAACAGTTGCTCGAACTCGAATAAAATTATGAATAGAGAAATTTTCAATTTTTTTTAAATTTAAAAATTTAATTTAGACATTTCATTATTTAATTATAAATTAAACAAATGACAAACTAAATTCCATGCAAATATTTTAAAACATTTATTTTATTTAAAATTAGCTTTCAACTTTTTCGATTTTTTTTCGAATACTCTCTTATAATTTTTGAATTTGTCAAACCTTGCAATTACTTTGCACATTTCATCAGACTTTTGATTACAACAATTTAAATGTAAAAATTAAAAAATCAATTTACACATGCAACAAAAGCAACAACAACAGCGACAACATCTGCTACAAAGTCACGTACGCAACATTTTGTAAGACAAAAACAAAAATGCAAAAAAAAAGATTTTTTTTTTTATGAAACACAAAGTGAAAAAAAAATTTTAAAATGCATTTTTTGTTGTTCGTTTTACTGTTGCTTGTTGCTGGGCTCTCGCTCGCACACTCAGTGCTTTTATCTCGTTCGCTGCTTGTTGCCAAGCGGCGTTTGCTGCCTCTCTGTGTGCGTGTGTGTGTGTGCGTGCATGCGTGTGAATGAACATTGAACAGCAGCAGCAGCAGCAGCAAAAGCTACAGCTGAAAGCTCCAGCAAAGCAACTTTACGCCGTTTTATCGCTCGCTAAGTCGCTCGCTGCTGTTGCTGTTGTTGTTTTATCTTCTTTGCGCTTTGTTTTATTGGTTTCTTGTACTTATCAAAGTTTTGTTTTGTTTCTTGTTTGCGCCACTTTCAGATTGGACCAGCACATTGACACCGCCCACGTCCGCCGCTGCGGCCAAGAAGGTCGCCGTCGCTGTTGCCGGCAGCGCAGTCAGCGGCAGCAACGGTCGCAGCCAGAACACACACAGTATTAAGCACAAGCAGCAACCGAGCGGCAGCGGCGTCGGCAGCAAGAAAACCAAATCGAGCAGCAGCAGCCAGCCCATCATCAGCAGCAGCAGCAGCAGCAGCAACAGCAGCAACAACATTAACAACAACAACAACATCTACAGCAGCCCCTACAGCTGCGCTGAGGAGGAGGAGGAGCTGGCGCCCTGCAGCGACGTCGACGTGGCCGCCGTCAGCGAGCTGTCGAAGCGGCTGCTGGACAAGCTGCGCGAGGCGAAGGCGCGCCACCTGACGTGCACCGAGGTGTCGCTACCCTGTGATCTCACGCCGAACATTGCGGCGGACATAATACGCGTGTCGGAGAAGGAGCCGTGCGGCACGCGCGGCTGCACCATCTACGTGGAGTTCGAGGACGAGCCGCAGAACTCGCGGCGCATCGCCTCGCTGAAGGTGGACCCGGAAACGGTATCCACGTTCGAGGTCTATCTGACGCTGCGCCAGGATCACCGCGGCTGGACGGCCCTGCTGCCGCAGTTCATGAAGAGCCTGGCGCGCACCATCACCATCAGTCCCGAGTACACCATCACCAAGCACAAGCTCTACTCGGCCGACGGACTGGGCGCCAGGCGCAGCTACAGCTTTGGCTCTAGCTCCAGCTCCAGCTCCAGCCAGGCGATTGCAACGCCAACGATGTAAGCGAGCGAGAGAGCGAGAGAGCGACAGATAGCGAGCGAGCGAGCGAACGAGCGAGCGAGCGTGAGGAGAGAGAGAGACACGGAGACGCAGTTATATTTATATATATACATATATATACGCATACATATATATGTAGAAGCGAGCCCAGCGAGTGCGACCGAGAAGCGCGCCCAACACCGCCCAACACCCCCTGTGATGTCGAGAGCAGTAGTTAGTTGCGAGCGCAACGCGACGACGAAGCAAGTATTCGAAGCCACCCCACCTACACAAACACACACACACAACACACACATACACACTCACACACTCAAACACAGACACACGCATACGTATTAGTATACGACACTCACACTCATATACTAATAACAAGGACTCAAGTCCTTGCATTCAATTTTGTAATTGTGACTCTCACCACCATTTTACTTAGATGCGTAGTAGATGCTATAAAAAGCAGAAAACAAACAAGAAAAACGAAAAAAAAAAACAAAAATAACTAGTGTTTTAAGTTGTTTCTCCTTTTTCAACAAAAAAAAACAAACAAAATGAATGCGAATGCAAAAATCATTTAAAACATATATAAAATAAACAAAAAACAAAAAAAGAAAACATGAAATTTAAAGATGACGATCCGCATGCCACAGCAAAGGCGACGGCGCAGGCGGCAAATGCATTGGCCACACTCGGATCGGCTCGGCTCGGCTCGACTCGACCCGCCCCGCCCCTGCCTAGCCCACTGCCCTCTGCCCTCTGCTGGGCCGCTGCGAGGGTCGCTCGTCGACAACTCATGAATATGTGATACTGTTTAAGATGCTAAGAGTTTTTTGCGTGCGCTCGCGAGTACGGCCAGGCAAAAAACGTTGATAAAATACACACACAAAACACATACACACCCCAACACACACACACATACACACACTCACACATAATACACAATTAAATGTGAACAGATTTTTTTTAATAGTATGCTATTATAGTAATAAACAAACGAAAACAAACAACAAAAAAAACTTGATCTTGATAAATTTAAAATTTAACATACGTTTAATGAGAAGCATCGTAAAGAGCTGTAAACGCCGATGATCCGATGATCGTCGGTGAGCGTAGTTGAGGAGAAACGATCCAATTTTAGTTAGACGCAGCTTGCTGCATTAAAATTTTTTTTTAAATTATTTATTAATCTTAATTAAAACCAACAAATTTTAGGATTTTAACAAATTTTTATATATTATTAAATGTATAGTGCGTACAACAACACAACAAAAACATCATTAAAATTTAAAAAAAAGCAAAAAAAAAATTAAAATAAAAACAAAAACAAAACAAAAATATTGCTTAAATGTTAAGGCAAAAAAAAATATCTCAGTAAATGTGAAAGCGTAAAAAATTTGTAAAATTTTTTTGTCTGTGTAAAACTCCAATTGCGATAAAAACAAAAATTAATAAATTTAAAACATAAATGTAGCAACAAAAAAATTATAACAAAATGCAAAAAAAAAAAATCAACTAAAATGCAATGCGATATAATTTGTAAAAATTAAAATTAACGTAACAAAGAAAACTTAATGTTCTCACACACATATACACACACTTACACACCCACACACAAAAGTATCTATACCAGCTTAAAGTATCTTTATCTTTAAAATCGAAAAACTATTTATTACAAAAACAAAACACACACAAAAAACGATAAACAACAAGAAATTCATGTATTAATTTTTTTATTATTATAACAAAAACCAACAACAACATATTGTATTTAATGTTAAGTTTTTTTATTGCGTAATTTAAAAACAAAACAAATAATTGTGAGAAATTTGTAACCAAAATGTAAGCAAAACAAAAAAAAACAAACAAAAAAAAATTTTGTGAAAAAAAAACTACACATACAAAAGAAGCAAAAACAAAGGCAAAAAAAAATTACAAAAATAAAAGCATATAATTTTTCCTGCGCTAGCGGAAAATAATTGTGGAAAAAATTAAAACAAAACGGCTTTCTATTTTGCCAGGGGCAGCGGGTGGGCAGAGACGGCGCTTGTAGCGGGTGCTCTGCGCTGCAGCTTGCAGCTTTCTTTTGCAGCCACGTGAAATGCGGCAACAGCGCCTCGAACTGCAGCAGCAGCCTCAATCGCAGCGAACGATCTGTGGTAGACAATTGGAGGTAACCAGTTTGGGATTTGCTAGCCCGGTTTCCAGTACGTTAGCCAAGGCTGGCGGGGGCCGTGGCTGAAGCGGGCGTTGGGGCCACTGTGAACTTGGCTGAAAAGCGGCAACAGCGCATGACTGCGACACTTGCCAAGCGCTGGCAAATTAAACTACAACCAGAACCAAGAAAACAGCAAAAAAGATAGTCGTTTACCTATTCACATTAATTAAGCAGTTACTATAATAATTGTAATACCAATAGAATTTATTTTATCTCTTAAGACAAGTAAGGAGTTGGCTAAGAGAATCATTTGCTCGGCCTATAAAAATTCTATTTTCATTTAGATTTAAGCAAGAAATTCAATTGTATCATTCAAAATAAAATAAAAATATTTTCTTTAATTTGTACGAAATATTATTTTATATTATGTATGACTTATCATATTACATCTATTCAAATAAACACAATAATTTTAAATAAATAAATATAGATAACAATTATTTATTTATTGAGTTAAGCTAGCTTAAAACTTCTTGTATTGGCCATCTATGACTGCTAAGGTCTTGAGCTTGCAAAGTGGGTATACCCATGAACATTATAATTGCTTTAATTTATAGGAAGTGATTATTCTGATTATAAAATAGATATAACTCAGTGGTATTAGTTTATAATTTCTAGATGCGCCTAAACCAAAAATTTCATTATTTAAAAAAATACGAAAAAGGTGTATTTTATTTAATATTGTATAGGAAAAACCTTTTAACAATATAATAATTAGTTCAATATTTCGATATAAAATTTTATTAGGTAATTAAAAAAATATTTGCTTTTATTTTTGTTGATTTAATTGGAGCTCTAAATGGAAATTGATATTATATATATTTATTTAATGTTATTAATATTAAATAATAACTTCAGTTCTTATACATCTTTTCATATGACATAAAAGACATGAAGAAAATAAGGACAGTTTTAAGTTATTATTTCAAAAGTTTGCTAAGCAGTTTTACAATCTAAATTAAGGAGGTTTTTTTATAAGTTTTAACTTTCAAATTAATGATTCGTATTTCTTATGCATGGACAGCTTACTATTAATACTGATGACAAATATTGGTCTCTTATCAGTTTGATTCTTTTGATATACAATTGCTATATTTTTAGACCTATCTGTTGTTGGGCAGATAAAGTGAATTTCGTTTGATTACTCATTAAAAATCGCCTTTCTTATTTTTTATCTGCGATGCAGTTCTGCCACATTTCTTTGTCATTTACTAATCTTAAGTTCGTTCCAATTAAATGCTTTAAATATGTAATCGTAATTAAAATTCTCACGTCATAAAAAAGTGAAATTAAATCATTTTATGCCACGTCACAATTTCACGTGTTTTTCGGCTGGTTTTGGCTTTTAATGTGTATTATTAAAAATATTTGTTTTTTGAACTTTCCTGTTGTTTTTTCCTTTTTGTTCAGTTAGCGCCACGGTATATTCGGACTGGAGGGGAGGAGGAGGGGGATTTCAATTTGCTGACGCGCCTGACGCTGATAATTTCCTTGATTTTGTAATTTATAGTTGTTTTTATAAATATATTTATTTTGTTGAGAATTCTATATATATATTATGTGCGACATTTTAGTGCCGTCTACTAAAACACGTTTCGGTTATGCGACACACGCGTTCCAAAAAAATTAAAATTAAAATAAGAAAAAAAATAGAAGAAATATTCGCCATTTTACTTAGTTATTTTTCTGGAGCATATGCTATACCCTATTTTCCCGTAGTTTCTTAAGTCCCCCGGACCGTGTCTCTGGCTGGCAGCTGTATAAAGTTATGACTGTCTTTTGAAAACATCTGTTTGGTATTTCCCCATATGAAACATCAATTCAGATGAAACGAAGACAGAAAACAAGTGCGAGAAGAAGCAGAAACAATTGAACTAGACAATATTTGCAAAATTATTTAACCCGAAGTTTGTCACCCATTGTTCCACTTGGCGCTCCATTAAAGTGAATATAAATATATGGAACTGGGTGTATCATATATGTCAACAGTTTTGACTGAACAATTTGAAATGCGGAATTTCTGTTATTGAACGACAACAATTCGCAAATATTTTCTCAAGTTCTCTCCGGTTTATTTTTGAATAGATCGCAATACCAATGCGACATGTGCCGACCGCCGAACTATTTTGACTTTCATATTTTGTTTGTATTGGCTTTTAAATTTCCAACACTTGTCTGCCAATTTATTTAAGTTCTCTTTTTCTTCTCTGGTATTTCAAAATGGAAATTTTCCAGTTCCTATTTGAACACGTGTCGCAGAAAATGCGGAAGACTTTGGCGGCTTAAGATAAAACAAATCTGAATGAAGCAACAATTCTGTTAATCCTTAAGCAGTTCTTCTAAGATAAACAGTTTCGTATCAGTCGCCGATAGATTTGAGTTCAGTTTCGAGTCTGATTACCTGAGCCGAAGTCTTATCAACATAAAATGTGTAACTCTATGAACATTGCATTATCAGCTTTTCGAAAGTAAGCAACGTTTACTTAAGCAAATAAAAATACTAGTTTCTGCTGATATGAGTTTATGCTGTACTGTAAACAATGTTTTTAGGGTGGAAATCATATTTAAGAAGCCTTAAAATTATAGAAAACCCAATGAAAATTGCTTTCAAAATAATATCTGAGATATCTTCGAGCATATTCGAAATATTTAAAGTTCCAACTATTGAGATAATACTTTTTACTTACTCCTCTTACTCTATTAGAAAATGTATCTTCTTACCTTATGCACATAGATGCTATATATAGACTTCAAGATACATTTGTATCTTTGATCCCTTTTTCCGGAAATAATATCTTGATCTTTCCATACTTACAGACCTTAATTTGTCTATGGGCAATCACAGCAATTATTAAATGCATTTTGCCAGTTTCTTTGACCTTCAAGAGACCTTTTTACAGTTGCCATTGTTGACGGGTTCTGTTGCTGTTCCTTTGTCTCAGGCAACCACAACAGATCGTACAATTTATTATTCGATATGGACACAAGCCAGCACCTCACCTTTTTTTTCGTTGTTGTTATTGTTGTTGTTGTTGTGCCTAATACCCTAAGTAGTAAATTTCTAAATCAGCTAGGGACCCTTGAGGTGGGTTGTTTTTGTCATGGCTTACAATTGTATATCTCGATATGAGCTCATATGGAATACTAAGCATGCACATACGTATATATGTATACATATATATGTATATATGCATGATATATATGTACTTCTGTATTTCTGTTCTGTCTGTTCTGTTTTGTCAACTTGTCGTATCTTTTTGTCTCTGACTCAATTGGTGGTATCGCTTAGATTTGCTTGTTTCAAAAACTGATAAGCGAGTTTGTACTTCTCATTACTGTGCAAATACACAGTGAGAAACTAAAGTGTGCTTTAAGATTTCTTTGCAACAGCTTTTGAGCATTTAAGGCTTTATCAAATTGTCAAATATTTTCGACTTAAATTGTCATATATCTTAAATCAATTTATGTTATATAAATGAAAGTAGAAAAATATATAATTACAATAAGAAAATTTTTTTCAAGTCTAAATTTAATTCCGAATTCATTTTGGTGTTTACACAGCTATGGACATATAAATAACTACAAATTATTAATTTTCTATATTTTGTAATTTTTTAGTAAGAGAATCATTGAAAATATAATACTCTTTTTTTTCGTTAACTTCAAATTTAAAAAAAGTTTTTTGTCTAAGTGTCTTTCGTTTGTCCGCTTGTGGTTAAATAACTTCTCTCAGTGTAGTTATGTGTGTATGTGTGTCTGTGTGTGTTTTTGCTGTTGTTGGTGTAGTTGTTGTAGCTGTTTAGTTGTTGTAGCTGTTGCCAACGGTGCGTTGTGGCTGTGGCTGTGAAAACAATGACGACTGTTGCGAGGCAGGAAAGCGGAAATGCGAACTGGGCGAAGAGAGCAACAACAACAACAACAACAACAACAACAACAGCAAGAGCAGCAACAAAAGTCAACAGTAATTGTAGCGTTCCAAGGTTTTCACAATGTGAATGATATGTGTGTGTACACACACACATGTGTGTGTGTGTGTTTGTGTTTGTACCTGGGCTAGCAACAATGCGACGACAACTTTTCATTGCAATAACAAAAGAAGCAACAACAACAACACTAATGAACAGCGAAGGTTTCATAAGTCGCAGCAACAACAACAGCAACAATGTAGCACTTAAAACAACAACAGCAATAAAGAAAACGACTGCAAACCAATTGTGAGTCATTTGCCAGCTCTTCGCGGCTCTGTCTCGCTCACTCCAACCGGGCTCTAACCTTTCCGCACTCGCGCCCTCTCGCTCGCGCGCAAGTTGCAAGTTGGCAGGTCGCTGCGCTGCTTTGAATAAGTCGCAGCAGCGGCAACAACAACAACAACAACAAATAGCCACATGTGCAAAATTTTCGAGCATAGAAACAAAAGATAAAATAAAACAAGAAAAAACAAGTGTAGCATAAAAGAAGAAGCAGCAGAGTAGGAAGAAGTTGCAGCAGCAGAAGAAGAAGAAGCAGCAGCACGGCCCAAAGGCCGCCTTGATAATACGCTAACACACATACACACACACACACACACACACACACACAGAGACAGCGCCGCACACAATGTAATCCCCTTGGCGGCCAGTTGGTAAATTGGAAAATGTATCTTACAGATATGAAATGTAACGGCTGCTGCGGTCGGCAATTATTGTACAAGTGAACCGCAATAAAAATGTAAATTTTCGTGGTTTTAAATGGCTGCTTATCTCTGTCACCCCACCTCCTGCCCCATAGTGCCGCCCCAACTGGCCTCATCTGGAGCGTGCGATAAGTGCGGAGGAGTTTACAAAAGTATCTGCAAGATACAACTTAAATAAACACGAAATGACTGAAATAAAGCGAAATGTCTTTCGACTTAAGCGCTTGATATATAAAGATTTGTTATTTAGCTTATCCCTATAAGGGAATATGAACTGGTTTTAGTTTAGCGCGGATAAAATAATAATTATTATTTAAAATTATTTAAAGTGTAATCTAAAAACTAAATATTACTTGACTAAAATCCTATGAAAGCCATCAATCATTTTATACACTCACAACTATGTATCTATAAACGATAAACACATCTCCGCAAAAGAACATAAATATCAGAAGACTCGAAAATTATCGATCAGCTTACTGAAAAATCAAAACAAAATTTTACAAGTAGGCAAATCGATGTATAATTATGCATATGTATATATGCATATATAGTATATTTTGTACTTGTATTTGTTTGTTGAATTATTTATTACTATTTTTTTTAATTTGCTTGCATGTTTATAAAATTTATCAACTACCATGGGAACGATTAATCAATGAGCCGCACAATCGAATGTCAAATTAAAAGCAAATAAGAAAAATATAAATGTATGTATGAACACGTGTTTATTTATAATGCCCACTGGGGAAATATGAGAGTTTTGTACAAATATATTGTTGTTCCAATTGTTGTTAAAAGCTTATAACTCCCCAGGGAAATGGATTGTTTTCTTTGTTTCTAGCTCGTTTTAAGTATTTATTGATTGCATGAACTAATCTCCCTGCAAAGGTCAAAATACTCTTTTAAATGAAAACTAAAATGTAAACAACGAATTTATTCATAAATCTCCTTTAAGAAAATTTTATAAATGTTAAGATTTTATTTATGCAATCTTTGCGGTATTGTTAAACTCAGTCTGTTGTGGTATCTAGGCATTAGCAAAAAGCCAAGAATTTTGTAGTTTAATAAATTACAAACATTATTAAAATCTAGAAGAGTTTGAATTTTTAAACTTGAAATTAAGTAAAGACATTATTAAAAGGTTGATATATCTTAACCTGACAACACAAGACTCTGGTGTATTTGAATAACAAATCACAAATAAATTAAGTCTGCAGGCTAAGCATTAGATACTTTTCCAAAATTGTACAAACCTAAAAAACTGATCATCGACAAAATATTAATATATAAGGTTTTTTTTATTTAAAATTCATTAGGTACATTCAGAGAAAAAAACCATCGTTTTCTACTGAAATCAAATGCTAATTTCTTAAAAACTTAAGAAAGTTGTTTCTAAATATAAAACTCAAATACAATGTTCTATCTCTTATTCTCTTTTCATGAATACAAAGAAACTGTTTTGTATTTGGATAGAGTTACTTTTTCTTATTTTTTGAGTATTATTTTATTTTCAAATTAAGCCTTGTTCATATTTAACTTAAAAGTATTTAAGGAAAGCTAATATACATGCAATTTAGAGAGCAAAACAGTATGAACAAATTCGTTTAAAACTCAAATTTTAGAGGTTTTTTTACTGAGTATTTGTACATATACTAAATAAAATAAATATATTTCGTCAATTAGATTATTTTCCTCTAATTATGCGTTCTGTTGCCGAGCCGTGCTCATGACTTTGACCCGTGCAGTGCCGCATTTAGAGAGCCGCTGAGCCACTGCACCACTGAACCACTGAACCACGCAACCATCGCTCACGGACAGAGCCACTCATCAGTCTCAGAAACCGCAGCAATGACTTCGCAATGTGAAATTCGTTCAAGTTGTGAGTTTTTCTTGTTGTTGTTTCTCTTATTGTTTTTTTTTTTGTTTCATGTTTCATGTTCCATGCGAGTTACTTGGCCATCGTCGCAGTGTATTAGTCATCTTCGCAATTATCATTATCGGCTTAAACATCATGATCATCGTCATTTATTGCGGTTGCATTTTTAATTTTGTGTAATTTTCATTTCAGCTGTGTTAAGTGTTCAAGTTGTTATTGCTGTCATGTTTTTGTTGCTGTTGTTGCTGTTGTTGCAGTTGTTGTTCTTATTGTTAGTCTTCAACCTGTTGTCGTTTATTGTGTACTTGACAGCCATCGAAAGGGCAAGCAAACACATTTCGCAAAGCTCATTAAGTTTGCTGTGTTACAGATACCCTCGAATCCTCGCTTGAAAGCGGTATATTAGGGTATAAAATAAGCCAAATGGGATATGAATGCTTTAGTTTGTAAATAAAAAATATTATACCGATTACTTCTTTAATTTTCCTCCCAAATATTCTCAAACTAATGAAGAATCATTGATTTTTAAATTGATTGTTTATGTACGAATAATACAAAAATTATTTAAATCAAATGCAGAATACTCCTGTCAAGAAAGTAGTTTCTTAAAAATTATAAGAGTCCTAATTATTATTTTTATTCTTAGAAAAGAGTTTGTAAAATAAGAATGCTGGCATGGATTTTTCTTTAAATATTTATATTTGCTTTAAGTACAAATATTAATTTTTAATTTAATCCTTGATTGCACATTGGTTCTCCTATCTTCAAAATTTATTAAAACACAAATTTTAAAGAATATATATAGAAAATGCATTCGAGTTAGTTTACTTAGTCAACTTTCTCTGTTTTTGCGAGGTAACCTAAAGTCGCATACTCTAGTCTAAAGCACACCTTTTCTGTTTTTATTTCAGTTCATTTCTGGTGTTTATCATTGCACCGCGTCCCCGTAGAGTCCGATCTAGCTAGGCCCCACGAACTGTGCTAAATTTCGTAATCGAAAGTTGTTTTGATGGTTCAGTTTTGTGCACAGCGCTTAGTCAAAGGTATTAAGTAATACTTAGACGTATACGATTTTATTGTACATACATATCAAGCGTGTATTAGTGTGTGTGTGCGTGTGTGCACTTGATGTACTCGAACCGACATGTAAATGAGGCCCACTTGGACTGGAATTGAATTTTGCTGTTGAACTCAAGCCAAATAAACATTTGCCATTGCATTAGTCATAGGGTAAACATTTAGCAGTCTCAAAAACAGAACGAGAACGGAACGGAACGGAACGGAACACCCAGCACACCGTTTATAGACACACACATATATATATATATATATCTATTTGTTGAGCTATGTTTAGCCTTAAGAGTCACTGGGAGGTTGGTCTTGGCTAGAAGAAACTCTTTTGTATATACAACCAAGTCTTAGTCAGCTGTTGGGCATTTCGGGTTTATTTAGATAAAAAAGGGACCAGTAGAATATACGATATATAGGAATAGGAGTTATTATGTGAATAAAATTTAAGAGTAGGACTTCGAAGCAATAAAAATATAGTTAATGTTAGGGGGAAAAAAAAACAACAAAAAATTTAAATTTAATAATAAATTTAAAAAATGTTAACAATTTGAGACAAACGCTTTGATTCTACTATTATGATCTAATTTTATTATAATACAATAATATTAATATATTATCCGAATTTTTCTTCATTTAGAATATGCATATTTAACATTGTATAATATATCCTTGGGCGTAGGCACACCAGGACGGGGGAGGGGGAGGAGGAGGGGAGTGGAAATATACAAAATCAGTGAAAAAAGATGCTTATCTTCATCTGCCTCCTAGCCTAGAACCTGGCTAGGCCCATGAATATATATCATTACATTTAATAAGTCTTTTTAATGATTTACAGATAGTATCAGGTTCACCTTCTCGAAAGTGAAAATGAAATAAACACTTTACAAAAAAAAACATTAGTAGCCGATTTTAAGTGTGATAGTTGCCATAAATATATATAGTTTTTTGTATAAATAAACAAATAAATAGTGGCACGCAACGTGACTTTCTGTCACATATAAGCAATTTTCTTCTGTAATTATTGCAACTATATTTAAAATTTATATTATATACAGTTCTAAATTAATTATTCTCTTGTAAATACTCAAAATATAATTTAATATTCAAATAAGCCACAATATTATACGTTAGTTGACGTAGTTTATTTAAGATACAATTATTTCGTATTTAAAGTTCTATAAGGCGTTAAAATTACACTTAACTAAAGCACTGTTTAGTTCCTTTAAAATGTTGTTTAATTTAGTTGTTATCGAAGGAGAGTTTATTGCATATGGGAAACATGCACATAATGCGTGCTTGTTAACTAGCTAATTTTTCGGAGAAACGTCAGAAAAAGTGCTAAAAATCGAAGAAAACAAAATTATGTCTTATATTTAGTCATTTTTCTCATATTGACAATTTGAGTTAGCTATCAATACGTAGAAATAACATCATTTTAGAACAGTTTCTTTGATGTTAAGAGAAAGAAGGGATTTGTTTTTTTTTAGAATTTAATGAAAGTGGAACTTTTCGTGGAATTGCCCATTATTTATTAATTTCAATATAGACTTTACATATTATTACATCAATATGTAATATGGAATTAGCGATACGATAATAATAGTTCAAGCATATTTTTCAATTATTGCTCAAATAAAAGATAATTTAATATAGTATAGCTTAAAGGAAACCGCCTATCAGTTTACTGTAGTAAAGCAACTTACAATCCGATCAGATAATAACTTGTAATTAGCAAAATTCACTTATCAGCAGACAGTTAATATACCTTATATGGTGGGTCTATCGATAGCACCTGACTATGGCCGATTTTAGAAACTGCTCGCAAGTCACATGGCACAAAATTGCACTACAAAAACGACAAAAAAAAGTGCATTGTCTGGCCGGTGAATTATATGAACAAATATTTGACTAGCTGGGAATAAAAAAAGTGTCTAGTCTGTGCGGTTCTGGCCGGGCGTGAATGGATGGGGTCTTGAGTGCGCCGAGCACGTGTTATCAGTGATTCAGAGTGCTGCTTTTGGATATATATATATATATTTATACATATATGTGTGGATAGTGCATGTAAGCGGTGCAGCGGGCAAACTTTGGACCCCATGGCGTTACTCGGTTACTTTCGGTTTGGGCCATAGCCAATTTTGCACTCGTATATCAATTCAGCTCAAGTCAATTGCGAGGCCAAAGGCTTAAGTACCTTATAGTACAGCTAAGAGTCCCACAACTCAAGGTCGAACCGACGCCGACAAATACGTTTGTTTTTGACCAGCTCACGGGAGTTGATAAGAATTTTTGGAACAGCATTGAAAAACATTCAACGTTATCTGTTTTGTTGTTTTCTCTACTTTATTATTATTATTCCGCCTGGTTTCGTTGCCAGCTAGCTATGTGGTCAGCACTCGGTACCTGATACCAGAGCTGTCGATCTTTACACAGAAGTCTATGCCGCTATCTTTATAGTCGCGTACCTAGCAGACGTTCGGTCTTTCTGATTGCACAACATAACGATACCCAGCAAAGAGCGTGTGGGGTATATTGAGTGATAGTAAACATATTTGTGAACTGGCATCTTATACTAATTAAATTAAATTTAAATTAAATTTTTTAAATTTAGCGAAAAAGGAATATATCAAAAATAGTGAATAGTTTATTTACTTTTGCCTTATATTTCATTTGATTTCTATTTACCTTACATTATATACAAACTTTAGGATCATTTTTAGATAGAATTTAGAAAACTATAATTCAAACAGTTAAGATGATACGAAAACTTTTAATAATCACTTGGCTTAAGATATCCGCAAAACATCAATTCTTACAATATTTATAAAAATATATATGTAGAATTTTGAAATTAATAAATTTAATATAAAACAAAAATGTATATAATTTCTTAAGTAAAGATTTTTCCAGTTATCGAATTTTGTACTCAAGAAATATTCAACATTTCATAAATTTCGAGTAGTTAAGCTGATAATTTAAAACAAATTAAATTAAATTACAGGGTATATCTCTGTCTAGACTATTTACGTTGTGTGTAACTTGTTTGTGCAAAAATTGTAAACAAAGTTCTCAGATGGAAACTGATAGTTGAGCTATTTTTCATGCGAAAGAATTCGAAGAGTGCCCAGAAATATGATTCGACTGATCAGAAAATAATCAGTCCAGTAAGCCAGTAAATAACTTGATAGATCAATTAATATTGCAGCAAAATAATTAATATACGCTGGGTAACGTCTTGTTCTTAATATAATTCTAATTCTAATTTTATTTATGGGCTCTATTTGAAATGTTTTTAAAAAGCTATAACCTTAAAACTCTTGACTCTTTTTCTTGGTTCGTTTAAAAAAATAATAATAATATATAAACCTATGTATACATATTTCTACATACTTAAGTTTCTCCGTAGACAAAATTTATGTTTAGTTTCTTTTTTATTCATGAACAACCTCGAATCAGTTAATGCAATCTTGAGCGGCGAAACTTGTCGCGAATCTAACGTTCAGTTTGACCCTGGCGACACCACCCCCCCCCCCATTTGCAGCAAGGGGCACGTGGGTGGAGCCCATAAAAACTCGAAGGCAAACGGGAGGCAAGCGAACAGTTCCTCCCGTTGTCGCCTGTCGGGCCAAATCGCCTCAAATGTCAACTTCTTAACCTCAGACACTAGACGCAGCGGAGTTGTGTGTGTAGGTGTGTGTGCGAGTGTGTGCGAGAGTGTGTGTGTTGTTGTCATAAATCTCTTATATAACCGTTTGCATAGACAAACACCGACGCCATATAAAAAGTCGCTGCTCACATAAAGCGTCCAACTTGACGTCGACGTCGACGCTGACGTCGCCGCGACTGCTAATTTTTATGATAACTGCGACGCCTGCTGCTGCTGCTGCTGCTGTTGTTTGTGCTTTTTGCAGCAGCTTTTGCAGTTTATTTTGTTTAGCATTTTGCATTACATGAAAATGACCTACAAATAAATTGAACATTCAACTTGCAATGTGCGTTGCTCAACGTGGAGTACGCTGGGTATACCCATTAAAAATGGGTGCAACAGGGTATAATGAAGCTGGGCTAATGTGTATAATGGACAGGGTATATGCATATTCTCCAGCCAATTCCGATCTAGTGAGCTTTTCTTATATATATATATATATTCGGTTTACATTCTGATATGCTCTCACTCTTATCTAGCTACTTTTATCAGAGTGAGCATCGGGAGGTTCAGGGTTTCACAATAGTTGTGTGTTTAAAACAGCTTAGTTTAGGTTGAATTATGTACAAGTATTATGTAGTATATATATATGGTAATTAATGTGATTTGTAGTCGTCTAGTCTGCGTCCATTATCATATATAATTAATGCGAATATACCATCCAAAAAGTCTTGGCCTCGATGCTGCGAATTTTGTACAGGTGTGTTTTTTTTTCGACTATTCCGTAGACTTGGAGCCCATATCGCCAACAAGGGGCGAGGATATCAAGTAAATTTAACTTTTGTTCCTATAATTGCTTCAAAGTCAATAAATATCGACTTGTTTATTTTGGCATATCTTTAAATATTTTTAAATCATGTGCAGACCAAATACATTCAGCTTTTTCTTTTTAGCTCTCCATGTTATCAAAATATACATATGTACATATATTCTTGATTTTCCTCATGTGCACACAATTTAATGTTAAATTTATGTACCGAAAAATACAAAAGAATCGACGAATATATTCGAAAGTTATTCAAGAAGAAGCAGAGCAGCTGCCTAAAGTCGAAGCTATGTACAGGATAACTCCTAGTCCGAATATCCCTGCGTAGTTAGGATATCCTATAGTCGTGCACTTTTGACTAGCGCATTCTAACCTAACTATCTACGTTTTAGCTTTAACATTTGAGATAAATATTCAAGCCCAAAGCAATGACAGGCGACTCAAATGAAGCTTAATCTCTCGCTGCCCCACAGTGCATCCCTCTCTCCCTCTCTCTCACACACACTCTTTGTCTTGCTTTGCACAACCCTTTGCCCCAGCCACAGAGCAAACAATTTGCATTAATAATTTAATTGAAGAACTTGTTAAATTAAATATTTAAATTTAGCTGCAACTCAGAGTCGCGTCACTCAAACAGTATGACAAATAATAATAATAATAATAAAACATATGAATGTAAATAAATGCAAATTAAATTACAACGAGTACAAGCTCAACATTGCCCCAGGCGAGGGGATGATGTGTGTGTGTGTGTGTGTGCGGGGGGGGGGGGGGGGGGTGAGGGCTGGCTGCACATGCGACATTTATAGTTGTTGCAATTGATATGGACAGCCGGTTGGAGACTAGAAACGAGTGTCTGTGCACGGGTAGGTCCAGGCTTATGTCTTTTCATAAGATGCACATGTATATCACATACTTATCAGCCTGACTGTGAGGTCTGTGTCTGTGTCTGGTGCGTTGAGTGCCACAGCCGAAGTGCTGCTCAGATACTTTACAGACTTTGCTTGTGCTCAAAGTATCTATGCGCACAAATCTTTGGAAGATGCTTGAAATGTTTGCAATTTTTATAGGCTAAAGGGTTTTCATATTAAGACTTAAGCATACTTAAATCATCTTTCGTACTATTTTAAAGCAGATAAAAATAGTTCAATTGGCGGATAATTATTAATATAATAATATAATATTACAAGTATTACACTTATTGCTACAAAAAGGAATTTACTGAAATTTAAATTATCAGCTGTTAAAGTGCATTAATTTTTTTTTTGGTTTTCTGTTTCTTCAAACACTTTTCGCAGACAATTAAATATAATGTTAAAAAATATTATAATATCAGTAACAAATTTTAATAATGAAAAGTACTAAAAAAATTTGTAAGTCAATTAAAATCTATTAAAATCTATTTCTTACTATATGTGTAAGTTCTGAAATTTCTTAGATATAAAAGCTCTTGCATATTTAATTATTTTTTGTGCGCATTTAATTATAACTGTACAAATATATTATTTCGCAAATCTAATAATACAATAAAACTAATAATAATAATGTCTTTCTATACCTTTTTATATCATATGTTTTTGTTTAACTAGCTAGCCCGTGTTTACAATAACTCCAGATTATTTTCCGCTATTTGTAAAAACAAAAAACAATAGTTTTCGTTATTCGTAACTCCAAACAGTTCCTAAGCTAACAATTGCCCCGTAAAGCGAAATTTTTGTGCACAATTTGTAGTTTGGCAAACTAATTGGCTCTTGGCCATTTGGTTAACGGAAGCCGCCAGATGCAGCGATCTTGTTAATGGCTCGATAGTTTTAACGATCGCGACGGCTAGACATTTAATAGATCGATTCGAGTACATAACACGTCACAACAAGTCTGCCCCAGACGAGACGTGACGAAACGCGCGCATATAAAATAGTTGTTTTTTGCCCGACACTCTGCCGATAAGACGAGGAAGCGTATTACGCAGATTCCATAGCTCAACAGCGAACCCTCAGCTCTCGAGTCTCTAAGCCCTCGGAGCTCTCCAGTTTGGTATTAATAGTTCTCTGCCAAGTGCCACATGTCTGGCTTGCATTCTCTGTCTCTCTTTCTCTCTCTCTCTGTCTTTCCCTCTCTGTTGCCCAATGACTTTCAGCCATGCATTCAGCTATGAATGTCTGGTTGTTTGGGTGTTTGAGTACTTGTGTGTCCATGTGCTGAAAAATCAAATAAATATTTGCAAACTGAGAACACGATTTTACTATTTGTTTACAGACGTAATCAATATAGGAATTCAAATGCAAAAATACATAAAGCAACAAACAAAACAGCCCAGTTGCGGCAGAACGAATACTAAATACAGTAACTATTTCATAAATATCTGCTTTGAGAACTGTTCCATATTGTCAATAGATCTTAGTTAAGATCCACAGAGTTCACAGAGGTCAAACAAATTAAAAATAAAAGTGCAAGAAAATTAACTAAAATTCAAATAATTAAATTTACACTTTCTCAAAATAAAAATGTATATATTTTGAAAAATTTGTTTATAATAAAACTTTCTTAATTTTAATTTAATTTTATTAACTTTTTGTTTAATCTTTAAATGTATTTTTATATAATTTAATATATACATAGGTATATATGTATATATAAAATACCTTTCAAATTTGCTGACAAAATTAAAATACTCTCTCTGTCTCTCTGGAAAGTGTATCAAAATATTCAGCAGACACAATAAACCAGATTGAATATTTATGAGTTGTCGTGCAAGTTGTCTCAATGTTGTTGTGATTATTATGACTATTTATAATCGAATCCTATGCAAAAATGTGCATTAGAACTGGTTTCATAACTACCCTACATATGATCAAGAAATTATAAATAGAATTTTATATTGATATAAGGCAATTAGCAGCGGCTCCCTTCCAAAATTTCGTTATCTGCTCTGCTCTACTTAATAAAAATTTGATTGTACATCATTTTTTCAAGCCATCAACTTGCAAGTAATTTCATCGATAATGCTAAGCAAATTTATTGTGTGCTGATATAGAATAATGCAATATCATTGTATTCATGATTGAGACATCAATTTTGTACATACAAAAAGTGCCCTCGTCTGGGCAAAAAAATGCATATCACGGAACGATTAAATGTCATACTTGAATAACAGTCTTCGAACTTTTAGCATAATAAAGCTAAGAAAAATAAGAAGAACAAAAAGTTTCATTTCAATATAAATATATATTTTATTTTATTGTAATACCATTAAATCAATACATTTATTAATTTATATCAGTTTTTATAATAATACCATAAAAACACTATAAATAAATACATGTACATATATGTATTCTTTCATTTAACGATAAAAATAAATAAAATTTATATATATATATATATATATATATATATATATATATAGATTTTCGAATTTATATTGTTTTCATTATAAGTAATTAAATTTGTAAACTTTAATTTATTTTTTTGGCACTTAACTGATTTTAGTAAACATTATAATTCGTGTAGGCTATATAAATAATTCTAGTACATCTTTTCAACTTTTAGTACATTGTCTGTACGTAAATTGGACAAATACAAGTTTATTACGCATACGCCGTGTTGGTTTTATTTTGTTGACATTTATATAAATGTGTGTATATAAAATATTAGATAAGTAGCTGAAGATTATATTGCACAGAATATTTATAAGCTTAATAGTATAAAATATTATTTTGAAATCTAACAAGCGTTTTTTTGTTCTTCTTCCTGCCTCTCCAGTTTATATTTCCCATAGAGCATGCAACTTATCAACTTAGCTCAAATTAAAAGACAACTTTTTGGTTTATTTTTTTTCAACATTTCTATTATTCTACTTATTTTTTTTTTGTAGTTTTCGGGTCTCGCCTTTGAATATTTTAATATTTTTTTATTGCGCTTTGGCGAGACGATAGCAATGGCCACACCTTCAGCGTCTACAGAGTCTACACATGAGCAAGTAGAACCCATAGCTAGACGACATTTTGTTGCTGCTCCAGGTGCGAGTCTCGTGTATGTGTGTGTGTGTGTGCTTGTTTGTGCGGGGTCTGCGGGGCGCTCAGGTAATATTCTTCATTTGCATAGCAATTTTGGTTGTATGTCGTTTTATGTCTGTTTACTTTTCAGTTTTATGCCCATATGCGAAAACAAGAGCGACCAAAATAAATAAAATCATAAAAACGAGAAAAAGAGTTGTTTTTAGCGTATCGAACTTAAAATACTCTTAGATATATAACAGATGTTGGTGTTGTTTTCAAGCTTAGCGTTGGTTTTTTACAAAAAACAGACTCTTGACGCTTTATTATAGTAATAGTAGTATATAGTAGTTCCATGATATACAGGAAGCCTAATCAAGCTCATTATTGATAGGTCTTATAGAAAAAATAAAAGAAAAATATTGTTCATACAAAACTCGATTTTTCTTCGAAAACTATATGAAAAAGTTTTTTAAGTTTTTCGATGTTAATAAGATTTTGCTTATAGGTATAAGGAGCATGTTTATGTTTTAATAAGTTTGATTCAGATATAATTAAAAAAAATACCTTTTTAAAGGGTAAATGAGGTACGTATGAAGCCGAAATAAGTAAAAACATGTATTCAAAGTAATCTAGAGTCAATTATTTTCAAAAATCTCTACCACTTTACAAACTAAAAACTTCTTGTCGAGATTTTTTAAAAAAAAGCTTTTTTCTGTCTTACTTACTATCTTACTTTAGAAAATAAACTGATCGGTATATATATATATATATATATCTCATAATAATCAATGCAGCTAAGGAAATACTTGTCTTACCATTTTGAAAGCGCAGTTGGGCATGCCCTTTCGTTAGGGTATACTCGTAAAACGTGGGCTTAGCCTATTTATTCGCATTGCCTCTACAGCATTATGAAACTTGACCTAGACGACAATGGCGGCTTTATCAGCGCCGCACGCGTGCCGCCGGCTGCTGGGGTGTGAATCGCCGTCCGGCGGCGGGGTTCGCAACTGCGACATGGAGAAACTAGCCAAGCCCCAGCGTAGACAGAGCCGCCCCAAGTCGCCAGTCAGTTGTGCTGTGCATTCGTTGTATTTATAGAAATAATCAAAAATTCAACGCGAAATCAATATTTGACATGGCGTTTACTTTAACTGCTCCCCCGTGCGGCCCCAGTTCGTCCCGCACCAGCCATTTGTTATTATTTATTGCGTTGAAAAGTTTCATTATCAAAATTTTGTACACTTTTTTCGGTTTTCTTTTTTCCTTTTCTTTTTTTCCCTCATTTTTGTGTACAATTTACATAAGGCGACGTCTGTTGTTGCCGCTGCAACTTTGTTGCGGCTGGGGGGAGGAGTTGGGAGTTGGGAGCTAGCAGCTAGGAGCTAGGGACCTCGAACTGGAGCTGCTGCTGCTGCGGCTGGTGAAATGTAATGGCCGCAACCGAAAATAGCAGCAGCGGCAGCAGCAACAATGACAGCAAATGGCAGTGTAAAAGTTTTTGTTGATAGCAGCCAAGTGGAAGACAGTGGAGCCGGCCCATGAATGCCGCTGCAAATGTTTGCGTATTGGCCCCAATGTGCCCCCTTGTGTGCGTCCTTAGAAAGTTGCTGCCTTTAATGGCCTTGGCATTGCCCTAAGATGTTTATGATTTATCAGCTGCTACGTGGAGTCACAAAAAGTTGCCAAAATTGACAACGGCATTGTTAGGGAGTGGGGCCTGTAACAGATATTTGGTAGATATAGTGGCATGTTTCTTAAAAACAAAGCTTTCGAATTGGGAGAGTGTATTTAAAAAATAAAAATTAAATATATGCATTTATGTATCTAAACAAAAATATCTGCCGATAATTATTACACATACGCAGCGTGGTTTCCTCAATAAAAACTCTTTTTACGATTTTGTAGCTGAAATGCAATTTCAATAAATAATAATTAATAACTGGGCAACAAAAATAAATGGATATTAATAAATAAAAATGAATAAATAAATAGTCAATAAAACTAATTATTACACATACGCAGCATAGTCCCATTTTTAGCTCAAATTCATTTTTATGAAATTGTAAACAAAAAGGTGAAAAAAGAAAAGAAAATGTAATGTTCATCAATAATATATTTATTGTTGACCTTTTTATAAAAATGTGTTTGTTTTGCTTTCAAACTGAATAACAAAAAATTATATGTAGTATAAATATATTTAGTTTTTAGTTAAATTTTAAATTTAAATTATTATTACACATACGCAGCGTGATACCTTGAAAAATTATTGCGTTGGCTGTTTTTCATCATTTTTATATTTGTTTTAATATTTAAAGTCTAGCATTTAGCTTTAAGCTGTGAATGCAATTTTAAAATAATTATAATGGCCACTATGTCCTTCAGCTAAAATTATACTACATCCCTAAATTGTTGTTGCTTAGTAAAATGTATATTTGAATTTTAATTTGGCTATTTATTTACTTAATTAGTTTATTTTATCTAACCATTTTCATGTTTATTACTCTTCTCATTTGCTCTCACTTGGCAGCCAAGTTTGCCCCACTGTGCGGCACCGCAAAACGGTGCAGTGGTAAAGGCAAAAACAAATGCCATGAAAACATTTTAAAATTCAAATCAACGCGATTTTTGTTGTTTCCTTATTTTATTTTGCACAGTTTTCAGAGCTGGCGCAGTTTTGTTTTATTTTATTTTTTTCTCTTTTCTTTTTATTTGTATTTTTAGTTGTTGTTTTGTATTATTTTTTTTTTAATTTCTGGTCACGTATTTGTTTTGTTTCGTTTCATTTTTGGAAACAATATTGTGCCACGACAATAACACCAGCCGAGCCGGGGACATGTCCGGGTTGAAGAGTGAGAATCAGCGTAGCTGGAGTTGGAGTTGGAATCAGAGCTAAACCGGGAGCTGGAGCTGGAGTTGGAGCCGTGGACGGTCTGCGGTTTGCAGTCGCAGTTGGATTCGGCTCTGAATTTCTGTAATGTGAGCCAATTACTGGAGAAGGCTTTCGAGCGGCTTCTCGTTTGCCAAAGTGTTTAGCATTTGCGAGTGGTTTCAGGGCAGGGGCTAGACGACAAAAACAGTGGGTGGGCCGAATTTTAAATACCCTTGAGTGGATGTTAATCAGAGTAATTGGAAGATATATACGGAAATAAAAAAAAGCGTTTTTATATTTTATAATAACAAGATTTAGCTGCACCAAGTTCAAATAATATATAGTATATATAAATATAGATGGAGAGCTGTGCAGCACAATTTGTCTATTTATGTATATAGTCTGCTATTGAAAAATATTAAAAACTAAATATACAAAGAGTTAATTTCAACTAGCTGTTACATAAAGCTTTCCAAATGCCATCGTACCCTTGTTAATCACTTATATATTTGAAGGGTATGCGAGCTGAAATTTATTTTTGCGCACCCATACAAGAAATATTTGTTTGGTCTTTATATTTGATTTTCCCTGCTCAGCATCTGTATCTGGGCATAAATCGTCCTTCTATTATGGCATGCACATTTGCAAAATGCGAATACGTGATCTTCGCATTATAATTACTCTCCAGACTGCCAGCTCTTAAGTTTTTCTGTTTTGCAGTTATCCCAGTTCTTTGGTTTTTGTTTTGGGGCATATAATTCTTAATGGCCATGGCACATTTCTCTGCCATTTCGTGCATTTAATGATTATTTTTGTATACTTTTTATTTTATTTTTTTTTTTGGTTTTTATCTTCTCCCTTTATTTTTTAGTTTTATTTTCTGGGCAATTTGATTTGAATGCTGTGCTATCTGGCGCTATTGTTCGCCTGCTCTTCCATTATTAGTCTCATGAATTTAATGGGCCTTTAATTACTTCTTATAATTTTAAAGCTATTATGCGAACCATGAGACAGCTGACATCAAATATGAATGGTTAAAATGCCAAAAAAAAAAAAGAAAAAAATCTTCATAACTTGTCTCTCATTCTGGTTATGGAAAAACGAAGTAAAAATTAAGCTCAAAAAATATGCCAAATTAAACTCGATGTATAGCTTATAGCGAATTAATTTGGCTTATTCTTATTTAAATAATGTTAAAAAACAGGCATTTGAATTATGTTGCAAGACTTAAGTCTAGACTTTATACATTAATAGCATAAATAATTTATAACGAGCTTCAAGAAAGTTTCTTCGCATAAACCTCAGTGCAAATAAAATTTTTTCGAAATCCTTAAATTAAGAGACTCTTAACTCAGGTTCCTAAATAAACCGGTTCTTAAAACTTGGTCTGGACTACAGTGAATCGAGTATTAGTAATGTCTAAGCCGTAAGGTTATATAATACTGATAATGAAAAAAATAACAACTCTAAGTTTTTTATGAATTTCAACGACTTAAAGATGGTTTTAAAATTCTGTCACGAAATGTGTAGCGCATATAAGGAGACATCTTTGACCCAATAAAGTATATGTATTCTTGATCAGTTTCTTTTATTATTTATTCGTTCATATATTTTCCTTCTTTTTTTTGAGCTAATATGTTTGCTTACCTGCCTGTTTTTTGCAAACCAGTTATCATTATACAACTTTGAATAGGTTTATTATTTGTATCCCATAGGAACAGTCGTAAAATCTGTTTTGTTATAACAAATTGTTTTATGTCCAAAGATATGCCCAGCAAACTTGGCAATTAAAAGTGTCACAATGTTGCGAACATATCTTATCAATATGGGAACATTATAGCACTTATCTTCGAAAGAAACAATCGGTGGAGAAATTACATTGAATCGCTCCAAAAATCAATTTTTATATGGAAAACTTTTTTCTTTTTGAATATATCCCAATCAACCTTGGCAATTATGAATGTTCCTATGCTGCTAGCACATGAGCTAGCTTCTATATAATAATGCCTTATATATGAACAATCAATAAAAAAATTATATTTTTGTATGCAAGGGTATTTGATCTTCTTCTTTTTCAATATATTATTTTAGCTTTAAGTAATACATTTTCAATATGAAAACTAACGAATTGCAGCACAAGTGTTAAATAATTGATAAATAGTTTTTTATAAAGTCCGGCGAGTTGTTGGGCAGCGCTTCCCACTAGAAGCTGCCCATGCAAGCACCGTATGAACTTTAAGGCCAACAAAAGTTGTGGCAACTTGGTCAACTGCATTACCTGTACGCGGAGTGGGCTCCCCTGGCTGTCCCATTAGGGCAACAAATTAGCTGCAACAGCAACGCCCGCTGCGCTGCCCGTGCTCTGCTTTATCCGTTCTTGCAACATCCGGAGCATTTAGGGTGGGCGGGTGTTCGGTGGGGGGAGGGGCGGCTACTCGTAGCTCGTAATTTACGAGCCAGCAATCGCAGACGACTATCGTAATAGCTGGTAACAGCATTTGTGCATTTTGTTTTGCCATAAATCATATTGGTAATGCAAGTTCTGCAACAACAGCAAGCAGCTGGATAGCCCCCCTTCCTCCCCTTTGGCCACCCTCAGTTCCTGTTCCATTCCCAGTTCTCAACGCGTTGCCCTTTCAGAATCCACTTGGACAACATTGTTGAGCTTCGTCTACAACGCAGTTTCTTGGCTTACTTTTCTACTTGCTGTTGTTGCTGTTGTTGTTGCGAAACGCTTTTGGCTAATTGATTTACAACACTTTCCAACCTTTCCCAATACCAACTGACAAATGCAGGGCTCTCAGCTTTTTACTCTGTTGTATATAGAATATATAGTATCTTTTTATACTCGTTCACAGAGTGAATAGAGTATATTGGGTTTGTTCAATGTCCGTCTTTTTGGCTGTCCGTTTGCCCGTCCGTTTGTCCGTCTGTCCGCCCGTTTGTCCTGCCGTCCGTCTATCCGTATAAACGCAATATTTTTGCCGTAATTAAAGTTAGAATATTGAATCTTTAAATATATACTCGTATACAGCCGCGCCCCACTGGGGGCGTGGCATTTCGATTTATTCTCTATATTTCCCTCAGCTTGAAAGCTGTAAACATCAAATTTTACAGACAGCTTACTGATGGCCTACTGTAAAGATCTCAGGATCATCTTTTGGCTACGTTCGCCGGGGGCGTGGCAAATAGATAAAATCTATAAATCTTGGGGGCGGCTAAGCCGCGAAAGTTCCTATCTCCCGCAATCTGAGAGCTAGAGTCAACAAAGTGGACAGACAGTTTTCTGATGACCTCATCTCAAGATCGAGCCGAAAATATTCATATTCAAATATTCTTTCCCAAAAAAGCAATAATAATTAGAACCGTTTTCGACTGCCGTCAACGAGTATTGCGCAGTCGGTGACACCCGACTGCAACGTTCTTACTTGTTTGTATATTTTTTTATCAAACTCTAGAACTCTAGGCACAGCGCGGGGCGGGTTGGGATTTGCTCAATGCTCTATTGTGTGACAATCGCTATGTGCACGATATATGTACTTATATATACATGTACTATGTGTGTGCGTGTGTGTGTGTGTGTGTGCATATGCCTGCTTATCAGCATGTATAATAGAACTATATAGAGTGGAGCGCTGGCTCCCTGGGGCCGTATTGGGTGGCGCGAGCTGTTTGCGAAAATAATTTATGGCAAACTGTTGATTGTTGACATGGGGGCACCAGAGCTCCAAGTTAAAGCCGCTCAGATGGTGTGCGCTCGTGTGTGTGTGTAGAATTTATCATTAGTTTTTTTATAAACATACATATATACATATACATTTATATATATATTTATATATATATATATATTTGATGTTGCTTTCAGCTTCGCGAAGCGAAACCAAAACGAAACGCGACGAGCAAAACAAAAGCCTCCAAAAACACAGCGACAGCTGCTTGGGGCCTGTTGGCTGCTTTTGAAAAGCATTGCGTCATTTACTGTGGATTGCCGCTCAGTTAGCCCCACCCCTGCCCCCACTCTAGATAGTCCCCCCGCGTCCCACTGCCAGACTGCCAGACGATCGCAGCACGTTGCTCGCTCGCTCGCTCGTTTCCTAGAAAATCGCCACAAATTCTACGAACTGGCAACGTCAGAAATATAGAAACATGTACCCGATATAGTAATTGTTGTATGTGTACGAGCAACTACTATATCTGTACTATGTTTGATTTCTGTTGTTCGCAATTACCCCCAGACGCAGACCCCACTTCCCCCTTCGGTTTGTTCTGATTGGAAGCCAAATCAAATAACGAGTCAAATTTTAAGTGTTACTTGTAGACAGTTAATTTGAGGAGTTTATCTTTTGTTTCAGTTCAACTTGAGTGGCAGCTATGCTGCTGTATTTATCTAAATTGATATATGCTTAGAACTTTACAGATTCCTCTAATACAATTGCAGCCCTTAGTATGTAAGCTGTGAATGTTATAGGAATCAGATAATCAGTTATGTCTATATACCAACACAGTTATATTAATAAATAATGCATATAATCGATTAATTATCTCGCGAGTATGCTGAATCCGCTTACTATCTTTATAGCCCCATTTTAATTATTTTAAATATAATTAATAATGACATTAACATTTTATTTCAGTACTATAAATATGAATTTATTTACATGGATCTTGAATTGGAATGATGAAATCCTATTTAAAATATTAAATAGAGCTACAAAAACCACCTTCAAAAGTTATCTTTAGCTGATTGCATTTACCATTTATTATAACGTAAACTATTTCCCTAGAAGCTCTTTTAAAATAACTTCAAGGCGATGTGGCCTTGATCCAAATATATATGCATGTTTGTATGTTCATTCATTCAATAGTTCTTATCGTCTAGCATTTATTTCTAGCTGTTATCAAGAAGCACATACTAGGTCTAAAATTATACTCTTTGATATTGTGCTCAATCTAAAACTACAAAGGCTATACATAGTTCGGCTTCACGGGATTAAATAAGTTTAAAAACATTTAAAAAATAATAATAATGTATGATAGCTAGCTAGCTTTGCTAACTTTTTAGCAGTAATATCATTGTTGTTTAAGTGCATTTAAAATATGTTTAATTTTCTAAATATTTATAAGCACAAATATATTATTATTGTATGTTATATATATTTAAATATATATATATATTATTATATTATATATACACAATTGTGTTTTTGCTAAATGTTAATGTTAAATAATGTTTGTTCGTCATATTTAATATTTGAAATCTTTTTATTTATAACTTTTTTATATTATATTATACTTTGATAAATTGCGTAGAAACACGTAATATTTAGCTGTAATCAAAATTCACACAATTTTTATTTGTTTGCGGTTTTTTTGTTTTGTTAAATTCTGTTTTTGCAATTAATAATTTTAATGTTTTTCAGACAGTTTTGCCTATTTCTTCGTTACAGTTGAGAGCTTTTCTGATTTATGTTCAAAACAAGCAACAATTGTTACGATGTCATTCACGCCAAAAGGCAAACAACGAACTCCATTGTAACGCCTGCCCCAGAACCCAGAGCCCCCAGAACCCAGAGCCCCACTACACAATTAGGCGTTTGTGGAGCCCGTTCATGAGTGCCACGAATAATCGCATTATAAATGCGCAGTAGAATGAGCTTTAGTTTCGATTCGATATGGAAAACACTTGAAGAAAGCTGAAAAAACAAGTTCAAGCTAGTTGAACTTTCCAAAAGTTTATAAAATCGTCACTAGGGTATTGTTAGGCAATACAAGGCCCAATCTTTAACTAGGCTAGAAGTTGCTGAATAGCTTAGCTTATTGCGTTTCTATATGTCTATAATAAAATGATTCCATTCTTATATTTAGGCTTTAATTTGCGATAGAAATTCGAATAAAACATAACATAAAAAAGAATTGAGATATTACTCACCATATGTAATTCTTTTCCATTTCAAGAGTAAAACAATTCATAAAAATCATTTTCAAAATGAAATAATTCAACAGTTTTATTAGTTAACTTTTGCTCAATTCAAATTAGTTGCAGTAACAAAAAAAAAAATAGATACTTATATATAAATGTTCATATTTAGATTTTTGTTTTTTTTTATGTACAGAGCGCTTTAAGTTGGAAACATATGTAAGTATTAATAGCATTTATATCCTGATATGTTCCCACAAAAAAAAATTAATTAAGTTTACATTGTGTCTACAGTTTTTTGTTGCTGATTCAACATGGGCACTTAATATATACAAATATAACATATATATTTATATAATATATATGTGTATATATATATTCATTTTTTAATGTATATCGATTCATTAATGCATAAGATAACAACTCTTAATTGACTACAAAAAAAAGGCACCTGAGTTCAAAGTGTTATTGCCAAATGTAAATAAGGTAAACAAATAAAAATTAAAATAAAACTCAAAATATATATATGTATATACGGATTATACAGTTTGCAGTATGGATATATACGCATACAAGGAGATACAAAAAAAATTAAAAGTAAAGAAAAAAAAACAATATTTAATTCATTTTAATTAATGGTATGTTGACAAAAAGTTTCTCGTGGGTTGTTGACTGATTACTGATTACCGCTGACCGCTGACTGTTGATTGACTAATCTGCGCGATATCGCTGATATGCATGTCTATATATATATAGTATATTTATGTACATATTTAGTTTATCCGTATTTGTATAAAGTACTTAAATGGTCTTTGTCCCTGAATGAAATGCGCTTGGCCAATAAACCCGCCCCTAACTACACTTAGAATTGTTGGCTCTCTTGTTGCTCTGTTTGCATTTGCTGACTAGTGCGTTTTCTCCCGGTCCCTGCTCGGGCGCCACCCTTAACTACAAGCCGCCTAAATCGCTACCCTTTCTTTCTTTCTTGCTTTGCTTCGCTGTTTCCGTTCCTTGCCCTATTGCATCTTGTACAGCTGCGGCGGCTCCTTGGAGGCCGGCATCCCCTGATCGTACTTGCCCAGCTCCGCCTCGTACAGCAGGTTGTTGATCAGATGCTTCACCACGATCTTCGACTTGGATGTCTTCAGCTTGCGTATGGTGATCGCCACGTACTCGCCAAAGACTCCGTACTCATCCACATGGCTGGCACTCAGATTGTTGCTCCCACTGCTGCCGCTGCTGTTGTTGTTGTTGTTGCTGCTGCTGCTGATCTTTATGGGCGTGGCAGCAATGCTGGAGATGCCGCTGCTCGTTGTTGTCGTTGTGGCCAGTGAGTGCAGATCCAAGGATGCGGACGAGTGGTTGTTATTGTTGTTGTTGTTGTTGTTAGTGGTTATATTATTGGCCACAGTTGGCGAGGAGGAGAGATCACGATCACGATCACGTTTTTGTGCCATGTTATTGGAATGTTGTTGCTGTAGTTGTTGCTGTAGCTGCTGCTGATGCGGCGGCTGTGGGTGCCCATTGCCATTGTGGCTGCTGTGGCTGAGATTGTGGCTAAAGTGTTGCTGGAGCGTCTGAAATGCGATCTGATTGTGGTTCATCTGATGATGCTGATGCTGATGATGCTGCTGCATTGCCGACTGCGACTGCGCCGTCGACTTGATCGGCGTCAAAGTCAGAGCCCCAACCACGCCCCCGACAATGCCAACGCCCACGCCAGCGCCGACATCACCGCCATCCATCTCATCCATCTGCGCCTTGCGCTTACGCGGATTATATGTCAGATCCGTGGGCTTATAGTAGCTCAGCGAGAGCGGCGTGCTCGTCTGCCGGTCGAGCATACCCAGCTCGGTTTCATGCTCGATCTGTGTTCCGATAAATTGAGAATGAGCCAAAGAGCAGGAGACAGTGGTTTAAACATTAGTTGGCAAGCACTTCAATTTCAGATCCAACAAATTAAGGAAAAGAAAAGTGTTTAAAACTTAAGAACTAAATATATATATTTTTCTTGTATATATAATATACATTTTGAATGTGAATATGTTGAAAAAATGATTTAACTTCAATAAATTAAAACATTATAAAAGTTTAATTATCCTTTACGTTGAAAAAATTTAATTTTTGTAGAAATAATAATTAGCTTGTGTAAATAAATGTTGAATAAAATTATGTTGAAAATAAATCAACTTGTACAAATTTTAATATTTGAAAATTGTAATTTCTATTAATAATAATATATTAAAAGTTTATTTATTCTTTTAAGTAAGTTGTCAATTTTATTTATACTTAAATGCAATCTAGCTATTTGTTTTTTGCTAATATAAAATATATATACGTGAATGGATTTCTTTAATTTAAACTTTTTCAATATTCAATGCTTTAGAAGTTAAATTATTTTGAACATAATTTTTTTAACAAATATTTTCTACAGCCTTGTCTTTATCTAAAAATCTTGTAATCTAGTTATTAGTTTTTCACTCATATTTCGGCAGTTTAAAATTCGATTTAATAAAAACTAAATTTCGCATGTTAAAATTTAAGTGATATTTTTCAAATATAGAAAGTACGTTTCAAAAACGAATGCTAGAATTTGAATTTAACATAATATGAACATACCCCACAACTCCTATGAGTAGTAGGGTATTCGAATTACGATCCGTGAAGTCAATTAAAATGCAATTAATAATCGTGCTGGGGTTAACCCGTTGTACTTACGATTTCTGTTTTCACATCTTCGGCGCTGATATTGCAATAGCTCTCGCCATCCAAATCGGAAGAAGAACGTGTCTGCGAAAGAGCGAACAAAAACAAATCGTTAAAAATTAGCAAAAGCCGCAACAGCAACAACTATAATAATAAGAAGAAGAACTACAACAACAATGGCGATGTGAAGAATTTGTCAGACAAATAATAATAATAACAACAACAAAAACAACAACTAAATAATAACAAATAATAATGGGCAACAAAAAAAGGCTGAGAGCAAAAAAAACAAATTAGAATAGTAATAAAAAATAAATAAATAAATGTGAGCAACATACACACACACACACACACACACACAGAGACAGACTTTGCATACAGATGGCGGCGGCAGCGCCAGCGGCGATTAAATTAGTTGTAAAGGTGGAGCGGGAGGGGCTGGCGACGCGACGAAGTCAACATTGAAGTGGACCAACGAGTGGCCAAACAGACGAATAGACGGACGAAGCGAGCGAACGAAAACAACGAAAACAAACGCAAAACGCAGCGCAACTTGCTGTATTGAAGCTGCTGCTGCTTAGGCGGGTCCATTGCCAGCGCAGGGGTTGCGGGTGGGAGGGGCGCGGTGTCAGCGCTGGCTGTTGGGCGGGGGCAGGGGGTCGGCGCAAAACGTGTAGCCGCCGATTTCTACGGCTGATGCAACACACATATGGCTAACGTAGCAGCAGCAGCAGCAGCGCAAATCAAAGCCAGTTGACACATACACACACGCAAACACAGGCTGGACACACATACTTGCACAACACACGACGCTTATCAAGCGCATGCGACGCAATAGCAGCGCCAGCACAGTGACAAAAATATATGCTTAATTATTGCAAAGCTCCATGTAAATAAATAAAATATCGATAAATCGATATCATAGTTTAAGCTAGCGTAAATGCGTTCTATGAATCCTACTCAAAATGGCACGCATGAACCTCAATTCTTTGTTGTAACCGAAGTGTTGCCACCTTGTCGATATTTTTGGAGCTCTGTAGTTCATTTGCAAAATGAATTGCGAAGCAAGTGTAATGCAAGGCAATTATTAAATAGAGTATGCAAAGATGCTGGCAGCAAAGCTTGCACACAATTCGTTTTTGTTACATAGAAGCTCGTGCCACTGTGCGCCACAGTTTTTGCTGTTGCTGACGAACCGCTAGACACGGAGCCAGCAGCGTCGGCGCGTGTGCTGCTGCCGCAAAACAAGTCAAACCACTCACGCATACAATCAAAGGCACACACACACATACGCTCATTCTCACTTGCCTGAAAAGCAAAAGCTTCACCGGAACGACAACAACAAACAAACAAGAGAATGCTGCACTTGGCCATGTGTGATAGCTGAATACTCTAACAAAAATGGTGCAATGCTAAAAAAGTTTAATTAAGTATAAGCAGTTACTACAACAAATATGCCAAAGAATATGCATAAGTACATATATACATGTATGGGTTTACGTATGCACTTGTGCAAACGTGCAACTGTTTGTATAATTTTTTGGCGAATTAAATTTTCCTAATAAAATAAGATAAATGAGTAAATTCTAAATTAGTTACATATGATTTAGAATTTTGAGTACTTTCTCTCATTTTGCAAACAATTGTTTGACAAACTGCATGCACGTTTCGCACATGCCAAAGCGGCATTGTAGTGTATAGGTCATAAGAAATGAGAAATAATATGTACAGCAAAGTAAAATCAATAAGAAATAAGCAATAGGCAATAGGAGCTTACCACAGCAGCTGAGACGGCTGCAGCGGCGGCTGCTTCTGCTGCTGATGATGCTGTTTCGTCGCTGCCGCCGCCGCCCGCACAGCCATTGGAATTGGCGTCGGAGGCCGCTGCATCGGCTTCCAGATTATGTTCCCGTTCCCTAGCGCTGGCCGCTGCCGCATGGACTGCTTGGGCAGCAGCAACGGCAGCAGCGACGCGAGCAGCGAACTCTTCGTGGTGGTGCTGCTGCTGCTGCTCAACCTGTTGCTTGCCCGCAGCTGTCAGCTGTTCCAAATCTAGGCTATGCATCAGCGTCAGTTTATCAGCTGCTTCCGATTCCAGCAGCGCTGCCGCCGCAGCCGCCGGCTCGACATCGCCGTCAACGGCGTCGGCATCGCGTTCGCCGTCCAAAATGAATCGGATGGCCTCGTAGGCGAACCACATGGGCTGATAGAGAACGCCGCGGTTGCGTCCGTTCAGCACCTTGCCGTGCTCGCGATGGAAGGAGGAGCGCAGCGATTTGATTTTCGATCGGATCGAGCGTATCTCGGTGCCATATTTCTGGCTGAGCAGCTTGAGGGCCTCGTATTTGGTCTGCTTGATGTGGTAGCCCTTCGTGTTGGGGTCCCACAGCACGCGCTGTCGCCGATAGTCCTCGATAAAGCCCAAGATCGTTGCGCGCGACCATTCGATGCGGTCCGCGGGCGATGCCAGCGCCGACGGCGACGGCGGCTGCGGCTGCGCTGCGGCGTCCACAATCAAAGCGATGGCATTGGAATTGGCGTCGAGCTTGTACTGCGCTGCGCTGGCGCTGGCGCCGCTGCTGGACATCGTGCGGAGAAAGTTAACTGTTAAGGAGGCGGCGGTGGTGGTGGTGGTGCTGCTGCTGCTGCTGTGGTGCAATGGGTGGTGCGGCTGTGGCTGGTGCTGGACTTGGTGGGGCTGGTGGTGCGCGCGCGCGCAGGCGACTGCCGGAGAGAGTGCGAGAGAGAGAGAGATAGAGAGAGGAAGGCAGCAAAGAAGGTAAACGCAACGCAACGCAACGCAAAACGCAACGCGACGTTAAAAAAAAGCGTCCACAACACGTTGCTTTTGACTTTCGACTGAGGCGGCGGCGGCCGCGGCTAGCGGTTGTGTGGCAGAGGAAGCGTAGCAGCAGCAGCAGCAGCAGCAGTAACAACGGCAGCGGCAAGTGTGGCGGCGGCGGCGGCCAAACGGCAGCTCAGCTGCACTTTGTGCGAGAGAGCGCGCGAGTGAGCGATGCACAGTGGTACACAACTGCAGTTCACCAAAAACCAAAAAGCTAATTTGTAAATATGAAATTCAGTTCAATTTTATATTGACAAACTTGGCAATGTCAAACGTTCTAAATAGAAATAGCTTTTTAATCAATTTTAACCAATAAATACAAATATAAAGCACAAAACAAAATAGTGCTTTTAGGTTTAACAGAAAAATAAATATTTGCTATTGAAATTCAACTAAGTACTAATTATATTGTTCAATTTGAATGAATAGATAGACATTTTTAAGCACTTTGTTTAAATTTACAGCCAATCATTTGTCTATTTTTCTATCATTGCAGGCAATTGTAATTCTTGTATTAAATAAAACTAAATAAAGTGTAAAACTTTATTCATTCTTATTTAAAATATAAGCAATGTTATAGAATGATTTTTTGAAAGAATATCGAATATATTTGCATAGCAATCAAGGGTTCGTTTGCCACGTGCGATCAGCTTTTGTTCGCTTGTGTACCACAGTGCGACGTCGCTTCGTCCAAAATCAACGCAAAGGTGTGCGACTCTGTGTTTGCTGTTTGTATGGGTGTGTGTGTGTGTGTATGTGTGTGTACGGCCAGGCATGTGCGCGAGTGTGTCAGTGTGCGTGCCTGTGTTAGTGTGTGTGTGTGTTAGTGTGCTGGTTGCAGCGGCACGCGGGGGCTTTTTTCGCTCACTCAACGACTCAGCTGCTGCTGCTGTTATTGTTGTTGTTGCTGTGGTTGCTGTTGCCGTTGCTCTGCCCGGAGACCTGTTGGTTGCTCGCTTGATAATGCGACGCTTTGTTGTTGTTGTTGTTATTGTTGTTATTGTTGTTGCTGTTGCTGCTGCTGACTGTTTTGGCTTTTCTATTTGTTGCTGCTATCAGCTGTTTTATTGCATTGTTGTTGTTGTTGCCGCAATACATACGTGCGACGTGACGTTGCTGCTGCTGGTGTTGTTGCTGTTGCCACTCGACGTTGACGTTACGATCCCCCGACACGTTCGTTGTTGTTTTCGCCGCTTCGTCGTTCGTCGTCGGTCGTTCGCTGTTGAAATCACGATTTGTACTAATTTCACATATTTAAACTGTGTGTGGCATGCGCGCTGCTCCAAACGGGCCAGTTGCTGCTGTTGTTGTTGCTGTTGCTGTTATTGTTGTTGCTGCTGCTGCTGCTGCTGTTGGCCGTAAGTTCGTCACTTGGTTTTGTGCTCGCCCCAAACCACCGCCCCCGCCCCACGCCTCAAACACCTTCCAATATTGTTGTTGTTGTGACTTTAGCACTTGAGCACAGATCATTACAGCTACATCATAAGCTTTGCCAAAAGCTTAGAATAAGCACAAATCCGACTTAAACTTTTCTGCACCTTGTCTGAAGTTCCGTGAAGTTCAATAAAACTTGTACAATTATTGTTTGTGTTTTTAAATTGTTATTCTTGTTTCGTCTGTTTTCCAATCAAAGGGTATTTAAAAGTCGGCGCCACGATCGCAGATTGCCTTTCTTGTTTCGGTTCAGTTTTGTTCGTGTGGCGATCGTTGCTGCTGCCTGCTGCTGTTGCTGTTGTCGCTACCGTCAACGGCAACACGTTGCACAGTGGGCCTGTGTTGATGACGCCGCTTCTGCGCATGTGACGACCGCTGCCAACAAAATTTAGCTGGCTATTCGTGTAGCACAAAGTGGCGGCCATGACGCTGGATAGGCAAAGTGGCGTGTGCTCGTTGAGAATTTGGCTACAACATACACTGTGTGTACATGTGAGTAGGTAGGTGTGTGTGTGTGTGTGTGTGTTTACTCTATTCTATGTTTCCACCGAAACCATTTGACAGTGGGAGATAAAGCTCTCAATACAATACAATCAAACTACCGACATATTTCTTAGAATTCTTTTTATAATTTATTTGAAATCAAGTTTTTATTTCTATATTATATTTTATTATATTTATAATTGAGCAATAAGTTCAATTAATTCTTAAACCCATATTCCAATATAATATACAAATACGAGTTAACGTTGTTTTCAGGTGCGCTGCGCCTTGGTACCACTGTGCAACGGCAGCTACAGCTGTAAATTTTGTTGCCGTCGTTGAGAAGTTGTTATCGTTGCCGCCGCTGCTGCTGTTGGACGAAGCAGAATAACAAAAACAAAATTCGCAAAAAAGCTTCACAACGCGGTAACAAATTTTGCGAATCAGCAAAAACTCAAAAAAAAGAAAGAATCAAAAAAGGAATTGCATTTCACGGCAAATTTGGTTGTTTTTGTTAATCAAGGGGCGGGCTCGTCGGTTGTTAGGTTAGTCGATTGCAGGGGGCAAGAGAACTGGCTGAAAAAACAACACGACAGCGGCGACGTCGCTCACGTAGGCAGCTTTGTTTTTGCATTTTGAGTTGACAACTTTGTTACCGCCTGCCGCCTGCTCCGATCGATGATCGACATTGAATCGCGTTGACTCTCTCTCCAACTTGCGGTATCTCTCTCTCTCCCCCTCACACTCTCGCTGCTTTTAGTATGTATGCAAAGTCCTCAACACGTGCAGGTTTTAATTTCGCCGAATTTTGTCGTCGTAAGGCGAATTTACACACACATACACATGCATTAACAGAGTTAGAGCTTGTGCAGTTCGCCATGCATTTTGCCGCTGAGTACCCCACTCTCCCACTCTTTCTACCTCTTTCTCTTCACGTCACCTCTAATACACACAGTATTTTAACATTGCGGAAGCTTTCGTGACTGCTTCTGCTTCTTGCTTTAACTGCTCATTATCAAGCGCCGCTGTTGCTGTCGCTGCCTCTGCCGTCGTCGACTGGGGCAGCGTCATGTTTGCCGCACCTACGATAACGGCATTAAGTTGACTTGACTTTCAGCCCGATCCCCTTCCTGTGCCCTATTGAAATACCGCATCGCAGCGCAACATGAACAACAGCACAGTGAAAGCAACGAAAATGCTGCGACTGCAGCGCGTAGCGCGCTAGCAAAAATTGAATCTGAAATTGGCCCTGACTGCGTCAGGCGCTAACGCTACCTCAGCTGACAGCGCTGCCATCGCTGCCGTCGCCGTCAACGTAAACGTCGCGTCGTGGCGCAAAGCTTTGCATTCAATTTTCGTTTCAAGTTGACAAATTGACGTTCAAAGTTGTTTGCGCAGCATTTCAGTTACAGTTTCAGTTTTGCTGCCTGCGTTTTCCGCTTCCCTCATTCCCAACCGATTCCGCTGCCTGATTCCATTACCGTTGCAATCTTTACACACCCATATCGCTGCCTTTGTCAGTTCTGGTTCCTTATTATATGTATTTTATGATTTTGCACAGTCTTTACGTCCTTTTGCTACCTTCAAATGCAAGCATTTACACGCATGTGTGCGTGCGTGGGGATATGCATGCAGTACAATGAGCGACAAATGTTAGTGGAAGAGCATTTACAAAGCTATGGCAGGCTGTGCTGTTGCCTGATTATTTATATTCATTTGTAATTTAATTTAAGTATATACTTCATTGCACATCTAACTGCGAAACTATTGTGAATTGTTTATATGTATACAAGAATTGTATGCACCTCGTAGAACAAATTTATTTACAAAATAGTTTATTAACTTTACTTGGTTGAACAGGTTAATTAAAGAAATAAAAGCATAGCTTGAAAATAAATAGAAACAAACACCTAATAAATTAAAACAAGCAATGTTTTGTGTGCAATGCACAGCTGATTGCACGCTGAATGCTGTCAGGCACTGTGCAAAATAGAATGAGCTGCTGCGGTTCCTGTTGTTGTTGCTGTCGCTATAGCTGTTATTGCTGGTTGTCATTGCCAACTAAATTGCATTGAGCTGTCACATTAGAGAAGCAACTCGATATGCCAGTTGCTTGCATCTCGCTCGCGCTCGCTACCTCTGTGTCTCCCTTGCCTAGCGTTGCTTGTTCTCCTTTTGCTGGCACTCTTTATACACACACAGCTAAACAGTTTTTATCAATCAACTTTGGAGGTGTTGTTGTCGCCACTATTGTCGTGGCTGCTCTCCTTGTTGTTGTTATTGCGATTTGTTGTTGCGTGCACTTTAGTTGAAATTGCTGTTGACGTTGACTGTGGAATACATATTTTTATTTTTATTCAATTTCAACGTCACTCGAACGTCATCATCATCATCATCATCATCATAGTCGAGTAGATCATTGTTGTTGTTTGCCAATGTTTGTTTGTGTTTATTTCAATTATGCAGCGTCTATCGTCTATCGTTTATCGTTTATCGCGCCTGGCCAATCCGATTGGATAAGCCACGCAGCTGTCGCGCCGTTTAAAGTGCACTTCCTTATGGCCCGGTGGCACCGGTCTTCAAGCCGTCTCCCCACTTGGCCAAATGGCAGTGGGCAACAGTAGCAGAGGCGTCAGCGTCAGCGTCAGCCTCAGCCCCAGCAGAGGCGTCGGCAGGGGCCAGCAGTTCACAGCTCCGTTTCGAATTGCAATTGCAATTGCAATTCCTACAGTCGCTTGAGTGAGCGTTTATTTATTTACTTATTTAGTTTGTGCAACTGATGCGTATCTGATGCAGTTGCGTTTTGCACTCGGCCTGCTCTAACGGGAAGTCGCCGTTGAGTGCGCCCAAAGGAAGTGCATTCGAATGAATGCACATCTGATAAACACAATACCCATAGACAGCAACCGACCCCGATACCAATACCAATACCAATACCAATACCAATACCAATAGCGATACCGATACCGAGATGCCAACCACTTGAGCTTTACTTAATTAGCTTTTTACGCCGATTTCTCGTTCTGAAGGTTGCCCCAAAAGCAAACATTCACGATCCGCGATATCCGCCTCAATATTGAATATCATTGCGACTGTCACGGAAGCTCTTTAACGACTAACTTGCAGTTGGCGAACTTGACATGAAGTTGCCAGACGAGTATAAACATTGAGGATTATTTCTGTAAGTCTTTAAAGATAATCCTTGAGTGCATTTACACAGCAGACATATATAATCATACAAATTATTATTTTTTATCTTTATATTGTGGTTATGTTAATCCTTGAAATATCTCGCTTGTTCAGATCATAGATTATCTATTCCAGGTGGAAGAATTTTTTATATATATATATATCAATATGTATAAGACTATAATATTATACTCTTAAGACTTTTTCCACAGGGAGTGCAATTCGATTTAATCTATGTATCTTAATCAGTTTTAAAATTACATACATTGAATTTTTGCATCCAAATTACTGATGATCTCCTCTAAAGGGCTCAGGAACATTTTTTAATTCGCCTACTGGGGGCATGGTCAAACGATAAAATCTAGAGAGAGAATCCATATATCCCACAATTTTAGAGCTAGACACTGCAAATTTGGCAGTCAGTGTTCGGATGACTTCCTCTAAAAATCGCCCCTCAAATTACAAAAATCGTAAATATTTCAAAATAAAAATTAAGTTGAAGAAAATAATCTCAACAGTTTTCGACTGTTTTAAGCTTTAATTATACCGTTGCCGAGCATGCTTTTATGGTCGAACAAATACTTCAAATAAACTAAGTAAACATATGACCTGAGGCGAAAGTCAGGCTCTTACCTATATAAAGGTAATTGGTCCAGGTAAGGCTTACAATCTAATTTAATCGGAAGGGTTGTTGGGCTTTGATAGGCACCAATTATGAGCTAAACTACAAATACAAACTGGAAATCAGATAGAAATAAGCTTAAGACGTTTGTAAAGCCCTGTTTCAACAATTTGCTGGGGCTTAGTCCGTAATTAAATCTCTTTTAACGCTTAGCAAACCTCAAGCCCATAAATTTGTTTCTATTTGAACCTTTTGCCGTTGCCTTGGTGCTATGAATTTGGCCGCATTTGATAAACTTAGATTATCAGTAAGCGAAACGTTCTCGCACGCTAGGGACCGGAGGGGGAGGGGGGGGGGCGGGAACGGGGTGGGGCATAAGCCGAAACACCCTCGATTAAGACATTTTGCGGTCATCTTCATGTGTAAGCCATTTGGGCCTGCATATAATTACGTCCAAAGGCTTTGGGCGGCTCATTCATCACGCTGCCAACGGGCAAACGAAAAGTATCTCAAAGATTGTTAGCACTTGGGCCGAGAGTGGGCGTGGCGCGGAGGAGACAAGACAAGAGTTATTTATGTTGGATAGCAGCGGCAACTATTAAAAGTAACTACTTAGCAAACACTGAAACCGACCCACCGGACCCACCCGACCGGGCCGACCAGCCCGTTCCAAAAGTTTTTCGGCAAAGTGCCATTTAGTTAAACATTTTGACACATGATAAATGAGTCGTCGTAGCCGAGAACCCTCCATTAGGTCAGGCATATGTTGAGTCCTACGCTGTGCTCCTGCTGCAGTTCCTGATCTGGTCCTTTCGGGCAATTAAAGTGCCATGAACGGCGTTTCGGTAACGCATAAATAGTATCTATAAAGAAAGCACTAGCATGTAAATTTGTTGGCCAGAGCCCACCACCCACATTCGGAGGACCGCCCGCCGGAATGGACGTGGCGGACATCCGCACAGCAGCCGAGCGAGAAGAGAGAACTCATTAAATAGAAAGCATTTATTGCGTATCTAGATACAGCTGGAGATAGTTATATATACTTATACAGATACAATCCAGCATGCCGGTAATAGAATGTCATGAGCAGCTGACGCGACGGGTGAGGGTGCGAGATTGAATGACTGAATGAATGACCGAATGACTGAACGAATGGCCAGCGCCATGAATGGCGTCGCGCTAAGTGTGATATCAGGAGTCAAAGTTTGAAGCAGTCCAAAAAAGAAGCGTCGTAAAAGTCATCGTCGCCTGTCGACAGGAAGGTCATTTAAGTTTTAATGATAGAGTTGTGTGTGCCACTGTGAATAGGAAGGAAGGATGCGCCATGGCTAATGAAAAAGTTGCGCCCCACAACTTGCGGTTCTTGCCACAACCCCGGGCGCAGTTGATTGCTTTAAGAACTAAAGCGGCAAAGCAAACATCGCGCCGGGCGGGGTCCATGGAAACTTTGTTGGCCAAATTGAGGGACGAAATCAAACCGCGTACTATTTCCATTTGAATTACAGGCAGGCGTAGAAACAATACTTCAAAAGCTAGCGAAACTTTGCTCTAATGTGACTAAAATACAACTCAGTTAGGAGTTATTTGTACTCTACCAGAGGGTATTTTGAGATAAGTTAGTTTGTGTCAAGGGAAACTTTTCGTGCTGAAACTAGCCAGGTATAATATTTATTGGAGTTGAGCGAATCAGGCTGCTATATCGTAAAGCAAGTGAAACTACAAATGACAGAATCTTTTGTTTTTAAGAATATCTTTATAAAAACAAGTGAGAACTTGCTGCCGACTGCGCACAGTAAATTAACAGCTAAAACAGTCGAAATCGGCTTTAATTATTATTATTATTTTGCAAAAATATAGATTTTTACAATTATTGGGGGCACGAATGGGCGTGGCCGAAATTTTTCGGTTCGCTCATTAAAGGAGGTTATTTAAACAATATCTGATTTTATCGAATGGCCACGCCCCCAGTGGACGTAGCCAAAAAGTCTCAACAATTTATCTGACGTAGGTGTATACTAGTATATATTCAAAATTTCAAGTCTCTAGCTTCAAAAGCGGCGTACAAAATTGGGTTCATACGGAGAGACGGACATTGCACAAACCCGATATACCTTTCACTTCGTGAACGAGTATAACATATGCGAGGAAAATCTTATTAATATTGGCCGGCTATATTCTTTAGGTTTTGGTTGAGAATACTGGCCTAGCATAAAATATAAAACGCACAGGGTATTTTATCTTCGAGCGCTCGTGCTTTCGCAAGTACAAAGGTTGGAGTTAGACTGCTTGCGGCCTTTCAGTTCTTTGCTCAAGTAAACACTTGGTTTCTGATAGTAATCAGGGCTCTTAACAAACAGCTATTCTTTGAGCAGGACTTTGGCTGGGCTCTTGGCTAGTCCTGTCGCTGTCCCCGCCACCTTGTTGGTATCCTCTCAGGTCCTTTGCATATTTCAAATCAAGTCTTTTTTCCAATTGATTGCACATTGATAAAAGTTATTATGCTGGATACATTTCCTGTTAATTGAATGCGCTTCGAGTGTTCGCCGTCCCCCTCCCCTCCCCTCCCTCTAGGGCGACGAATGCTGTCAAAGGGCGTGCTATTTGCATCTCTAAAGCGGGGCAATTGACGCCGCTTTGGACCAGCTCGCACTCGTATCATTATCGGGCTCGCTATCGCACGGAATTGTTTCGCTGACTGTTTCACGCTAACCCTCGACGCTTTGCGTAATATCCAGCTCCTGCTGCGTTTTATGCCTTTCGCATTTGCCCTCCACGTCGAGGACCCCTCCCGGTCCCTGCTCGGGCGCACAACACTTTTGCGTAATAAGTGTATTTACTTTGTGCGAGAGAGTTTCACGGTGTGCGTGTGTGCGTGTGTGTGTGTGGAAGGAATGGAAATGGCTTTCGTAATAATGGATTTCATTAAGGCCATGCAGGACAATGAAGGACTCTGCGTAGGTCTCAGATGCTGTGTGTGTGTGTGTGTCGACGCCAATTCAAACTACGCCATGCGTAACAAATAAATTCATTAAGCGCAGCCAATGCCTCGTCCAAAACATTATCATCAACGGAACGCAAAGGGACGAGGACGCGGACGCGGACGAGGACGAGGACGAGGTCGAGGGGTAGCCCAGCGGCGGGCGGGGGCAACCGAAGAACCGGCTGACTGAATGATAATAACAAAAGCCGCTCGGCTTGGCACGCGTAATTAAGTTGCATGTTCGAATGTGGCCGAGTCCAGGTCCAAGTCCAAATACAAGAGTCCTGCGCGGCGTTTTTGTTAGGCGAAACCGTGGCATCCGGTCGGCGATGCCGTTGCCGTTGCCACTGCCGCTGCCGCTGCCTATAGACCTTGCCCCACCTGCTCGCCCCGTTATTCAAATGATATTTATGCCAGTTTTGCGCACGCCCAATGTTTACGATTATGGGCCGCTCGGATCGGGGGGCGGGGCTGGCTCCGTGACCGGGATTAACGCTAAATTGTCAAGTATGCATCTAAGTAGCAAGCTGCTGCTGCTGCTTCTTCTTCTTCTTTGCCTTCCGGTGCGACGTTTAATTAAAATGTATATGAGCCGCGGGAAGGGGGGCTGCGGGCTCCAGCGCCACCGCAGAGCAAAAGTTACGAGCGCTTCATAAATTTCAAATTAATCAATGGGCTTACGAATGTTGTCCTTGTCGCTGTTAAAATTGCATTTGTCTTGTTAACCAGCGCCGAAAACGACTCTCCGGGCTTACGGGCGAATTGAAAGTAATGCGTGTCCCTGGCCCCGAAGTATTAGATACATAAATTCCTGGACCTTCATCTCGCCCGACGTTTGATCTATGCGTTGGGGCTGCGAGCTGCGAATGGAGCAGGTGCTGCCAACAGGCGGGGAAGGGGGCTTGCCATGGGTGGGGGTGGGGGCTTCGTTGCCAGGGGTGGGGCTGCTACAAAGAAAACATCTTGCAAATTGTCGCTCCGTTAGCGAAAGTCTCGGCATTACTTAATTGTTTTCTAAGAGGCTGCGGTTAAGTCCCCCATTTCCCGTTCAAAGACAAGTCGGAAGTAGCAAGTAAATATTTCCAGTATATATCGCGCTATATACTGTCTGGCAATTGAACAGAACATCCCTTAAGTCCACTGCGCACGAGATTTAATTCTTTTTAAATTAAAGTTTAGTTAAATATTGTAATTTGATCAGAATAAAAAGATTAAAAAAGATTAAGTATTAATACAAAATTAATAACAAAACACTTTATTGAAAAAGATTTTAGAGAACTCATGCTGATGAATCTTTTTAAATATCTATCTATCTGTATATATATTTATATCTATATATAGATATTCAGTATCTTCTCTAAATAAAAATGAAATATATTATAGTATTAGGAAACCTTTAATTATTACAATAAAACACACATTAAATTTAAAAATACCAAATATCTAAAATATACTAGAAATAATTTTGAAATCGAATCGAATTTAAAATCTTCGTGTTTTAATTAAATTTTCATTTAATTGCTTAACAAATTATGGAATAAATTGCCCAGCGCAAGCTGAGATTCACATTAAAGAACATTATAAATTAAGAAAAATATTTACCATAAAAAAAAGACCGGATTTGGTTACGGTCTTAAGCATGTTTTATGTGCTGTCATAGGTAAATATGAATTTGCTCTGGGCCAAACTAATTGCGGCCAATTCAGTTGGCCAAATTAATTGGCCGTTTTGGAGGATCCATTAGGGCGCCAAATTGGAATTTATTGCGTAGATTTGTAAGTCGCCAGCGTCAAACACGTGTGCGGCGGCCCAAGACGCACGGAAAACGAAGAAGCAGAACAACAAAAATTTGAGAAACAAAAATGAAAAAAAAAACAACGACATTTGAAAGGCCCAAGTAAGGCCGGACAAGAGCAACAACAATGAGGTAATGGGTTAATTAGCCTTATCGGAGTCATAGGGGGAGACTCGGACGCGGACTCGAACTTGGACCCAGGCATCCGCAGTTCTTCAGCTGGGCAACAATAAGTCAGCAAAGTGTTACAAATATCGCACTTAAGGGCCCAAAATAAGTCGACCGACAAATACAAAAGACGACCCGCTAATTAATCAAAGGCCAGTGTAAAAAAAAGGAAAAAAAAAAGAAATGAGAAAAACAAAAAATATATAAAGCCGATGTAAATTTGTTCATATTTCGTATGCGTATCCGTGAGATACGTAACACTCAGCTGGCCGAGAATCGGCTAACAAATGCAAATGTGACCCCACCCAGCCGAAACTCTGCGCCCAGAACGTGCGTGTCTTAGGAAATACAAAAACCAAACAATTAAATTTATGTAACTCTGCGCCGTACCAGAGCTAAGTAATGTCAATGTTTCCAGTTGCCATAATCATAACTTACGCCAAAGGTCACACATAGCCACAGAACAAATCAGCTGAGTATAACCGCTGCACAGTGGCACAAACGCAATTATAACTTAAAGAAATGGTTTGACATAAGGTACTTTTAACATATTTTCAACACTTAATATACACATTTATAATCATATGTTATAGATATGTCATCTTTAAGTAACAAAATATTTGAATACATTTTTGAATTATAAAATTGGAACAAATCCCTTTTCTCTTCTCAGAAATAATTCCCAACTTCTTTTTTAACAATTGCCCAGAAGAAAAATATTTTTAAAAAGATTAATTGCCTTTTTTAATCCAATTTTTTAAAGTGTTAAATGAAATTCCATTCGTATATAAGATGAAAAATGTAAAGAGAGAGAAAATATTTTTAAAACTGTATTTATTAAATGATAATTTTAAACTAAAATACAAAATGTTATTTATTGATTTGTATATAATAACTTTTATATAATATTTTTGATGTGCACATGCATGGGCAACTTGCTCCACTGTCACGGCATGAGGTGCCCCACATACGGAAAAAACCACATACGCCTATGCGTGATTATTTTGCGCCTCGAAAGCGAGGAAAAATGTTAATTAAATGATATTCCCAGCTAGCTCCGACCAAAAGCCAAAATAACAGAGAAGAAAACAAAATGTATGAAAAATAAAAAAAACGAAAAAAAACCCTCTAATGTGACCACGGCCGGTGGTTGGTGGCCATTGGCCATTGGCCGATGGCCGGTGGCCGGTGGTTGCTTGGCTCACAAGCCGCCGGAAAAGTGGCTCGAATTATGCATTACCAAAGGTATTTTGCGGCCCACGCATATATTAGCGCTCAGATAGCGATCGGAGGCCTTCCAGCCAGGCGGGTCACATGATTTTGCATATCGGGCAATGTTGGAAACAACACAAAAACAACGCAGCAACAACAACAACAAAATGTCATGCGTTGAGGTTCGCCCGAGCGGGGACCGGGTGAGTGACGACTGACAGCGCCTCGAATAGGCCCAACTCACGCACAGGTCAAAGCTGACCTGTGGCTAACCAGCAGGTGATGGAGCTGACCGGACCGTTACCGGACAGCGGCACGGGCGGGAGGGAGGGTGTACCGTGTGCGGTGTGCGTTGACGCGGGGCAGCGTATTTTCTTTCGGCCTCTTCCCCCCGCCGCCGGCTTCACACGTCAACGCACCAAAGCCGAAAATTAGTTAACATATTTTTTCGTTTATTTTTTTTCTTTTTTTTTTCGGTGTTTTCATAAATATTTGCATTTGCCCTACACCTGCACCGGAGTCCATGGGCAATGTGTTGGGAAAGCTGACAGTTATCTCTGGCTGGTGCCCAAAAGAACCCTCAGATCATTAAACAAAGGTGCGCAGGAAGTGTTACACAATCCTCTTACTGATTGATTGATTGACGTCTCGATTGTTCAACCATTAGGCATTTTCTCAGTCTTTCAGTGTTTCACAGTGAAGTTGTCTTCAGCAAATGATCTGTAGTTCTCTTAGCTGACATCTGTAATTGATCAGGCATTTATATAGACATTCATCTCAATTGATGTGTGTATCGGGGATCACACACGCACACACACCCACACACACACTCGTGTTGTGCCCGGAAGTGTCTTAATTAAGCAACTTCTTAATGAAAACAAATTATTAATTACCCCAAGCATTTGTACAGTAAATATATAATATATTACTCTGGAATCTAGCATTGTTTATGTGCACAAAAGATATAAATAATAACCGAGGAAAATTCAATTTCAATTGAAATTCTTCGTCTCAACTTTCCGCTTTGAAGCAAAAGTAATAGGCGGGAATTTAAACTTATTCGATCAATTAAAATTGGAACTATTCTTAGAAATATTCAATTTTATAACAAATTAAAATTTATTCGATTAATTAAAATTGGCATTGTTATGTTTTAATCAAATATTACAGATGGAAATTAAAATCAATTTGATAAATTAAAATTGGAATTCTTTTTAAATATATTTTAGTTTGAAACACTGGTTTTTAATGCAAGTTAAAATATTTTCGATGTCAATTTAACTATTTTTTGTATCTATATAACTCTATTCGGATCTTTTTAAACGAATAAATTAATCTTTTGGATTAAAGGGTATGGTACTATATATAAAAGTCTGTAATAAAAAGTGATAAACAAAAAGCTTTACTACGAATTTCGTTTGTTTATAAAATAATTAATTTCAGCCCACAAATAATATAATTTTATTTCTCTGTTTTCTTAAATATTTGAATTTTTAAATTTAGTTTTACTTTATTTATAATTTTTTTAAAAGCATTTAGCATTATTACATTTTTCCCAATACACGTTATTTTTATTTATACAGTGTATGTATTTTTATAGTGTATTTAGCTTGCCAACTAATTTCTAAACTTTTTCCTCTGTTACAATCAAGTTTTGCGCCCCCACCATTTAATATATTTTCGGGAGTGTTGGGCCGAGTAGCCCCAAGTAGACCATCCAATAATCCACATTCGTTACAAACATTCCAACTTCTGGCTAAGTTGACGGGCCTGACGACTGCCGCAGTGGAGTGAGGGGGTTGGGAGGCTTTGTTGTTGTTGTTGTTGCTGCTGTTGCTGCTGCTGCTGCTGCTTTCGGCTGTGGCATTTTCAATTGTTGCTAATGAGTGCCACAAATTAATTAGGTTACTTCGTTACGCTGACGCTGACGTTATATGGTCCTCAAGTTGGGGGTCTCTGTCAAGTTTGTTGCCGTTGTTGTTGTTGTTGTTGTTGGCACTGCGGCTGATGTTAAGTAGTGATAGTTGTTGCAAATTAGCATAAATTTCTCTTTCTTTTCCACACAGTTCGCACGGAAAATTGAGCAATTTTCCAACGTTTTTCCGTTGCACGGGCGTGAGGTGAGGAAAAACGCGCCGCGCCTGAATTATTAATAACAAAATCTCTTATCTCGCAACGGTAACTTCTGCAATGTGCGGCCCATTCTCTGTTAACCCCCCCCCCCTTCCGCCTCCTCCCCCTCCCTGCGCTAACCCCCTTGCCACGCCTTCCCTGTACGATCTTATCAGCGCCCCATCCATTGTACAGTGGATGACAAGCACAAATATTACGAGATTTTTGTACGCAATTTATTGTGTGTGTGCGTGTGTGTGTGTGTGTGTGAGCTGGGGGGCGTTTCGAGAGAGAGGAAATTAATTTCATTTAATGGGGTGGACGCCAAATGGGCTTAATGTGGCTCCTATTGGTTACCGCGATGATTCAGCACAAGGCGAAGATCGCAACGAATCCGATTAAAATTTGGCTGGAAATTAAATAAAAACGATTTTCAGCGTTTGCCATATATGTAAAAGCCTTAAACGTGAGTGCTGAATTATTGAGACCGAGTTTTAAGGATTGTGAATTGAAATTTAATTAATTGAAGTCTCAATTTGGGAACATATTGAATCTGTGCACGATTCACATGTCTCTTTAATTATTATAGTATTTTTGGCATCCAAGATTGGGATTGATTTTGATTGATATTTATTGGTATTAGCTGCATTTGCAGGCGCTTAGTGATTTGATTAGTCGTGAAATTCGATTTTATTTATTATATCTCCAATACCTTTCAACATTATTTTAAAAAGCAAAAACATAGTTTTACATAAAATTTGTTGTCGTGAAGTTCTATGAAAATAAATTTAAATTGAAATATTTAATAGTATTATCATCAAATAATTATATTGCGAATCTAATATAAAATATTGATTAGTCGAGAAATTCGATTTTATTTATTATATCTGCAATACCTATGAACATTATTTTAAAAAGAAAAACATAGTTTTACGAAAATTTTTTGTCGTGAAGTTCTTTGAAAATAAATTTAAATTGAAATATTTAATAGTATTATCATCAAATAATATATTGCGCATCGAATATTTATGTTAAGAAAATTGTTTCTGCATTTGCACTGCAAAATGATTTAAATATTAATATGTATATTATTACATATTATTATTCTTAGAAAATAAGTTTCAAAATTAAATAGAATAAATCATATCATTATAGGAAAATAAACATGTTGGGAATCTGATATTTATGTTGAGCAAATTATGCTGATGAAAACAAATATTTTCGCCCTAAGATACATTTTAGTAAAAGTTTTTTTCCTTCGATAATTCGAGTAAAAAACGGAATCAAATTTGGCTTTGGGATGGAATCACGTGATTTAAAATTTGAGCCCATAATCGAATTGTGTTCAAATACCCGGCCCAAAGCAAATGGGAAGCGAGACACGTGCATGCCAAAGACAACATTCTTATCGGGAGATGAATTTGGGCACAGCCTCATCGATAAGCAGCAACAAATCGGGGCCAGAGTTCAGCCAAAGAGTAAAAGGTACAATTCCTTGACTTTCGCCGGGGAAGGTAGAAGGTAATTTCCAAGTATATAACGTAAATTTATTTATTTTACTTCTTTTTTTTTTGGGCAAATAGTGGGGATTATTAGGGCTTAGGTAGAAATACACACACCCTCACACCCACACACCCACACACACACACACACACACACATACACACTCGCAGACACACTCACACGTATGCGTGCACAATTACATTTTCATAAAGGATACGCGTAAGCAGCTTATGCCCACGCAGCAGCAGAAAGGGAAGGGCACAGGAAAATGTGGAGGCATGGGAATGGGCTTGGCATATAGGGAAAGATGGGATTGGAAGGGGGAGGGGGGGGGGGATTGTGGTTTACTGGCAGCTCTTGTAAGCGTCTATTATGAGGAGAAAAGTAACGCTAATGAGTAAATCAAGTGCACATGTGTGGGCCGTTCAACTGGAATCCTTGGATGCCTGGCTCCTTGAATCTATGATTCCACGCAGCCTCGCGCATCCTTTGAAGCTGCGCCAGATGGCGTGTTGAAGCATAAATAAGCCGCCAACCTTAGACCCCACCCCCGCCTTTCCCCGCTTGGCGCTGTTTTAATAGCTAAATTATGTAATCATGATGTGTGATACACACACACACGCACACACACACAGGAGCTGGCCCCGTTCCAGGCTCGTGTTGTGGCATTTATGCAAATCCTGACTTCGCTTCTTCTGGGAAACTTTTACTTGGCAGCAGCCTCAACCACGCCCCCTCCTCCTTCCCCCCACCCCTCCGCTTGCCCCTTTTTAATTTGAAATTTTTCATAATGAGCAATGGCAGCGGGGTAAGCTGGCAGAGGGGCGGGGGGATGGGGCGCACTGGGATGCTTTGACGTTGCCATAGTGTGAAGATTAAATTCTACTAATTAGAGACGTCGAGTGGAATGTTCGCGCTTTTGTATGCGAGTATGTGCGTGTGTGTGTGTGAATAGTGGGTGTGTGTGTGTGTAGTGTGGTGTAGAAGCGGGCAGGGAGAGGGTATTTGAGTGGCACTCACTTGTGTGTGGGCGCCTCATTGGGCAATCGCAAACAAAATGGCGTTGAACTCCGCGCAGTCAAAGACCCCGCGCAATCACCAACTAATCCCCACCATAACCCCCCCCCCTATCCTTCTAATGCCTTGCAGCTTTTATTGATATCGTTGAGCGTAAAAAGTTCAACCCCCCCCACCAAAAAAAAAACAATCAACGCAAACTATTTTACGCGGCTAAAAGTGCGCGAATTTCAACTGTTATTCAAAATCAGTTTAATAGAAGAACAGCTATAAAACTGGAAATGCCAGATCATATAATAAGTATTATTTTTTTATTTAGCACTTTTCTGCACCTTCTGCCATTTTTGGTAAAGCTTTGAATATTCGAGAAAAAGCTAAATTATCTAGAACTTCTTGAATTGAGTATTTTTGGATAGTTAAATAATTATTGCTGCTATTATTTTGTTGACTCTTGCAGATGATATTAGAATTTAGTCACGAAGTTTTAAGTATACATATTCTTAGTCAATATCAACAGCCGAGTCTGTCCGAAAAATCGGTCAAAATATCAATTTGGTTGGGATAAGCTTTTTTTAGATATCACAACCAAGTTTGACAATTATGATAATCATCATTATAAATATAATCAGCAAGTTTCCCCTACCAAAATCAGACTACGGGCTAATATAGCTCCCAGAAAAACCATCTGTTGAGTTTTAGTTTTAATAAGAAAACACATTTCAGTATATTCTATATGTTTGCAAGGGTATTTCTAACTACACCGATGCACCGGTTAGCGGCCGTTTACTTTGCGGCCATTTCGCTTCAACGGCGAAGAAGTTTTCTATAATTCGTCTATAAAAATAATAATGTATCAAAAAATCACACTTAGTTAAATTACCAAAACGTACTATTTATTATTGTCAGTTTTTTTTTAAACAAATGCAACAATAAAATTAAACAATTAAGTGTCATAATAATTACATTAAGACGTCTTGGCGCTGGAGAAAAATTTGTCAGCATTTTAGCCAACATTGGACGAGTTTGTAAAGCTAATTACTTAATTCCACATATTCATTTATTTTTGGTTTGGGACAAATCTAATCTTTTTTTCATATTTCATTTTTAAATCGGCCAAAAACTAGAATAAGTATTAGATAATATTTTTGACTATTCCCTTGAAAATATGAAAAATAATATTAAATAAAATTGTACACCTGCATATATCAGGCAAAAACTGACAGAAAAGGCATTTGTTCAGATTTTTCGTGGTCCCCGGGGGCATTATAAAAAGCATATAACAATCAAATAGTCTCATTTAATGCATCAAAAGACAACTTAGATCAAGTATATAGATATTTTCAAATACTTTCTGAGGGCCACCCTCCAACGCACACGTCTTAAAAGTTTTTCGAAGACTTGGCCTTGATATTCTCTACATTCGTCTATTTAAAAATTCAAGCATGTAAAATGTCATAGATTGCCATTAAAAAAAAATGAAATAAACTATATAAAAACTTGTTACACCTTTGAAATTCTTCGGACAGTGTAAAAAATGAGCCCGTCAAGTGGTAGATTAATTTATTATTTTTGTGTTTGTTAAATTTTGCGCGTGTCATAAATGTGAGAATAATTAAAAATGGATTTCAGTTTGTGTGTTTGTTTTTTTTTTTGTTCTTTCTTCTTTGCTGCCACATGCCACACATGTTGACCGTGACAGCAAGGGGATTTGGGGGAGGGGAGTAGATTACAACTAGTGGCAACTTTTTGGACACGAACTTGTTCAAACTTTAGCGCTGTATGTTTTAATTAAAACTCGCATGAAATAAGCCGTTGCCACGCCCCGAACCGCCGCGAACCAGTTTAGTTCATTTGCGTGCCGAGGCTAATTTTAGATACCCTGTTCGCGGGGTATTTTTGAGGAATTTTAAAATAAGTCCACAAAAGTGCAGCAGAAGTATGTGGCACCAAATCAAATGCAGCAAAAAAATTATATTTGATTAAAAAAGTTGATTTCAAATGCGGCGCGAAAACGTTGCATTTAATCCTTATACCCTGTGCGGAACAGAGTCAAAAATAATAGCTGGAAAATATGCGTCCTTTTTTTTTGGTTTTTGGTTTTAATTTGACAGCAAGTTAATTAACCAACGACTTTAAACGGATTGCGCTTCGCAAGGACGAAAGCATTTGGAGGACTTGCTTGCTAAATCAATTACGCAATGAAAAGGACTGACAAATTGCCAGAAGAGGGTGGGGGTGGTGGGGGGGTGGGGTTGCTGCTGGGCTCAGGGCATGGTTACACATGTAGCTAAGTGAGTTGTCACACAAAAAAATTTAATAAAATAAAAGCAGGAAGGACGAAAAATGCGTTTTTAATTTTCAACAACTGCCGCAACAGCAGCTGAGCTTGTGGTTTCAGCTTGGCGGGGAGGTGGAGGGGGAGGGGCAGGGGATGAGCCGGAATAAGGGGTGTGGGCGGGGGCTGGGCTTGTCAGTCACTTGGGCTCTCAGTTTCCTTGGCTGCCTCGGAGTGCCATTCACTTTGATGTTTCACTTTAACAGGCTCTCCCCGCGCCGCTGCCTGATGATTTTGCCTGAAATTATATTTTAACTGCCAGTGTGTCGCAGCCCCTCGCGCGCGCGCCCCCTCGCCCCCCTTTCGCCCACTCCGCGCAGCTCTAGCTGCCTCCCACTGGCTGCTGTTGCTGCCACATGCGGCAACTGCATCATCTTGTTGGGTCATAAAAAGTAATGACAGCAAAATTTCACTCGCCTGCTCGCTCGATAATGACGAACGACGAGAGAGGACGAAAGTGGGCATGAGAGGGCGGATAAAAAGAGTATGAGCACCCGGAATGAGGACGGACGAGTGCAAAAAGTAGCTGAAGTAGTCAAGAAGTTGAGGCTGCTGTGCCATGCACTGCACAAAAAGTCTACTTAATTCTGTCTCGCACGGTTTCCAATTTATCAACTGTGCCTCAACTTTATACAGCACTTACTTTAACTTTTTTTAATTTTTTTTATTAGTTTATTAATAATTATTATAGATAATTTGCAAATTACATCCTATATATATTATAATATGAATTTTCAAACAGAGTTGCAAACTTTTCGAAAGGTGTGAAATACATCTCCACTGTATATTTATAAAAATTTTTACAAATGTGTTTGAATCAAATCAGATATTCAGAAAAAATGCATATTAACATCCAGGACTGGGTATGTTTTATCAAGAGTTATTTTGATAATTTTGAAAAAAAACTTGTAAACAAATTGTATTAAATATTATTTTTCATTTACTATATTGCGATATTATATTATTTTTAATTTGTTGTGTTCCCATCTTGAACTATATTATAGTATATTATATTTTAATTTATTAATTCTATGTTTTCATATTTTTAATTTAGTAAAGAAGTTATATATTCATAAGTAAATATGTATTTCCTATAATTTAATTTATTATTTCTATTAGTTTAGTTTTCGGCTTAAAGTCTGGTTTAATACCATATCATCACATCATCATAAGTGAATGTATAAAATATATTTATTATTTCTATTAGTCAATAATATATGTATATATATATGTACGATAAAATATTGTGATTTTTAACATTTTCAATTTATTTAAATATTTTTTTAAAGTGTGCTCAGCTTAATCCCAATCAGAAAATTAATTTCGAGTTTTTTTTTATGTGTATGCGTTCGTCATCTTCAAAGGTTGTGGCACCCTCAACAGTGCTTTGAGCTTGCACCCCCGCGCGCCACGGCCGCTTTCAGAGCCACTGTGTTTCCTGCCACGGCAGCAAGAGGAAACAATTATGAAAGCGGCTGGCAGCACATTCAACTCCAGCTCCAGATCCAGCCTCGGCTCCATCCACAGCTCCGGGTCCAACTTCAGGTTCCAATTGGAAGGCATCGCCTGCACATGCAGCGCTGCCAGCTGCGTCGCCAGTTACCCCACGAATCTCCGTAATGGACGTTGCCGTTGCCGTTGCCGTTGCAGCTACTTTTGCCGCCCGCTCGCAGCGCGTGTTGCTCATAAGATAAAGATAATAGAAAAGTTGAATTTATAGCAAAACACTTTTCAATCATGCAACCAAAACGTGTGGCAGAAGCCCATACCGTAACCGAGTCGGGATCGCTGTCGCTAGTTGGGGGAGTCTGGAGCTAAGGATGTGGACCCTTCTTCTCGCAGGCAGCGCCAAATCATTTCCGCAACACTTGCTTATTCACTTTGTTGCTATTGTCGTTGTTGTTGTTCTTCTTCTTATTCATGTTGTTTTGTTTCTGAATAACGCCAAAGTTAATGGGTGCTGCTGTGCAAAAATGTGCGCATGCCGACTAATGTATACCCTAGCTAAATTAAAATTAGATTTATTTTAAATATTTCACAACATTGTAAGATATTGATCTAAAACTATTTCGTCTCTTAATTTTAAATCCAAATTAATTTATAAATCCAAATAATTTACTCTAAATATCATAGTCAATATTTTCGTCTAAAATTATATATTTAATTTTTATCTATTTTTGGTTTTTTAATTTTTATTTTTCATTATAATATTTATTATTTTAATTAACGTCTTAAGCTCGTTGATAATGCAGATTAATTTGACATTGCAAATATTAACAAGATTTTGTAAAATAATTTTCCAATTTAATTTTTTTTAAAGAAATTTATGTAAAAGATTTTTATAAAAACTAGTTTTCTCAATCTTTATCGGAATTTTACATTTACATATAAAAACGGAATTCAAGTGTTTTTTGCTCGCATTGAAAAGTTTGCAAAAGTAACAAGTAAATAAAAGGTTGGATGTAACACACCCTATAAGATTGCAAGTAGGCCCTCTGGTAGTGTATGTAAGTGTAACTGGTTGCTGTGCGAAAAAAAAACATCTGCCAACGGATATGCCTGGCCATCCGCTATGGCCCACAGCCCATTCTCTCCATTTCTGTGCGCCCAACAGCCGCCCAGCTGTATCTTGTAGATAAACTCGTGTGCCACGTACACACACACTCACACACACGCACACAGCGCTCGGGGGATCTAACTGACTATTCATGCGTTTAAAATTTGCAATACACCCCGAAAAGAAAATGGGTAAAAGAAGCAAAAAAATGAAAAAAGAGATAAAATAAAAAAAAAGATGATGAAAAGCGCCGCACGTTACATTTTACGTTAAAGCTTTGGCAAACAAGTTTTCTTCTTCTTTATTTTTTTATCTGCACGGCAGATTGAAGGGAAGTCGCTGCAACCAGCCCCTCGGGCAGCACCTGTTCTAATGCCCGATGCTTTTTAAGATATCCCCAGATAGAGCTTAACTACTGCAGTGCTCTTAAATTGATCAAATGCTGAAAAGGTTGTAGTTTCATAAAAGGATTGATGTGCGAAGGGATTGCGTGGGGTAACCCAATATTTAAAAGATGGGACATTGATTGCGAATCATTTGAATTAGGACATTATTCACTTTTTAAGACAAGGCTTATTCAAGTAGCTGTATTGGCAGACGCACAGGAATACTGACAAAATTTGCAAGCTACTTGTAAATATTTACTGCGAGAAATGTATAGTATTTTATATATAGGATATTTATGGGATTTTAAATAAGCTGGATACGTAGGACACATTTATAATAATAATGTTATTATAATTTATAATATGTATTGTTTAGTGTACTAACTATCATAGGGCAAGGCTTATTCAAGTTGCAAGGGAGATGCACAAGAATACTTACAAAAGTTGCAAGCTACTTTATCAGCATTGTAAATATTTACCTCGAGAAATCTATTTTATATATGGGATATTTATTGTATTTTAGATAACTTGAATACGTAGGATATTTAATATTATATTAGGAGATTTTTTGGCCAATATTTGAAGCATAGTGTTTTGTTGTTCAGTGTACTTGGTAACTTTCATAAGACCCAGATTAATTCCATTTTTGGCAAGACTTTTGAATTGCTTTGTGGCTAAGCCGGGATTATATTTTGATGTTGTAAGTATTTGCGAGGATTAGCCAAGTAATTTGTTTGTTCAATCCAGCTAAGCCAGAACTTGCAGCCTTCGGCACTGCCGGCTATCAAAACTGTGTGTGTGTGTGTGTGTGTGCGAGGAGGCGAGAGCTGAAAAGCCACCTAAACTTCTTGGAAGATTCCACGAACTCGCACTACATTCAGGAGAGCTCGAAAAAGGCACTTGCAAATTACACGTAATCTGGCTTTTGTACCCGTTCTTGTTCTTCTTGTTGTCCTGGCTCCTGTCTTTGTCTGAGTCCTTCGTCGTCTTGGTGGCGTCGTCAAAGTGCCAAAGTTTTGCATTGTAATAAATATTTTAATTTTGAACTTGAGCAATTAACCCAAGAACGCATGTGGAAATAGTAGGCGAAACGTTGTGGGTGGCTGCCAAGGCTGTGGGGTGGGTGGGTGGGGCTTTGCTGTCATGGCAATTGCACGAAGCTGGGGCCATTACAACCCACATGAACACCCCGAGGAGCGTTGTATGTGAGCATTATGAACTTAAGCTGTTCCCAAAACAACAGCAACAACAACTGAAACAACAAGAAGAACAACAATAACATTAAGATCCTTAGACACATGCCAAGTGGTTAAGTCGCCAAGACAGAGAGAGAGAGGGAGTAAGAGTGGGAGAGTGGGAGAGAGGGGGACGGAGCGAGTTTGGTTGGGCCAAAAAGTTTTTGTGCGTCGCATTTAAATGATTTTGCATAATTCAATGGAAAAGATTTTCGGGGGCGCTTGCCGCACAGGCAAAGCGAGGAAAAACCATTCGCAGCGTAAACTTTTTCAAGCAAAAGGTGGAAAACTTGGCCGAACCGTTGCCACCATACATTTTCTTCAATTGCGCACAATTAATCCTTTTTATGAGCGTTTTCGGCGTTTCTATGTTTCTCTTTGCCGCTTTTCTGTTTTTCTGTTTTTCTGCTTTTCAGGTAAGCGTGTTTGAACCCCGGTCGGGAACGGGAACGGGAACGGGAACGGGGACTCGGACTGGGAACTGTGGCCGGGCTGTTGTTCCATCAGCTGGAAACGCGCATACACAAAGGCCTTAATTATAAAAGTCAACAAACAGGGGCACTCCGGTAAGGGGGCGGGGCTGGGCCAGGGGTGTGGCACAGTGCTACCACCGACTTATTGTCATCAACTGGATGAAAATCAGCCGCTCACAGTCGCAACCATTCAAAAAAAAACTCGCATGTAATTAAAATAAAATCCCTTTAACGACCGTATACGGCAAAGATTTTTACGGTTATTTGTTGTATACCTAGCGGACCTGCAGAAATTTAACAAACCCACCGGCAAATACAAAAAAAACATACAATTGTGATAAATTTTTATATCAATTTTTCGTTTCGTTAATTTTGTGTTTTTTTTTTTGTCAACTCAGGAGAAGGGGGGAAAAACAAAGATAAAAGGGGTCAGTCTGCGTGTACTAAATGTGAATGAAAATTGGGCGAACCGCGCAGCTTAACGTCCTAAGCGTTGATTTATTTCATAATGGGATAATATGTAATGCAATTAAGAGTTTAAAATTTGTTAAAAGTATGCGCAAAGAAGTAGAAAACCATTTTACAATGTATAAGAGTATTAAGTTTTTCTGGAGTGTTGCTTTTAACCCAGTTTACAAATTTAAAATATACACATTTTAAAATAATTTTTTTGGTTTTGTTTTATTTTTATTTTTAGCGAAATTTGTATTATTTTTATATTATTATTATTATTATTATTATTATTATTATTATTATTATTATTATTATTATTATTATTATTATTATTTTTATGTTGATGTTACAATTCATTTTATCAACAACAAAAATTTCAAAAATCACAAACTTATTTTAAGGCCTCAAATATTAATATCTATTCAAAAATGTTTTTCATCTAAACAGTTTATGAGATCGACAAATTAAATAGACTATATCCTTATACAATATATATTATATATCCTTATTATTATCTTTATATTGATGTTATAATTCATTTTATAAACGACAAAAATTTCGAAAATCATAAACTCAGTTTAAGGCCTCAAATATTAATATTTATTCAAAAATAGACTATATCCTTATACAACGTACCCATTCGGGCCCTAATTTCAAAAGTACTGTAAGACTTTATATACTTGTTGAAGCATCCCAAAATGAGTTCCTACACTTTTAAGCTTGATTTTTAAGCTGTGGCTTATACTCTCTGGTGGCGCTAGTGTAAATGATGTGCCACAGAGCCGCATAGTGTGTAGATTCATCTGGGGGACCTGTCACGCTGTCGTTTGCCAGTTTTAATTATTGTCCACTTTTATTGCAGTCCGCGATTGCAGATAATGTCCGAGAAGGAGAGTCGGGACTGTGGGCCGCTTTCCCGGGTCAATGTCAATATCAACGCAGTCATCGTCACCAGGCCGCGGCCCAGCCGCAGCCCCAGTCCCATCTCCATGCCCACTCCTCATCCTCTCATCCTCTCATCCGCGCTCGTTCTTTGCTATCCTGGCACTCATCCCGCCGGCGTGTCATCGGCATCAGCTGGCGATTAACTTTGCAGTGCAACCCTTTTTCGCGCCGAGGGCGATATGCTAATGATGGGCCATGCCCATTCCTATGCCCATTCCCATTCCCATTCCCATTTCCATTCCTGGCCAGCTTTTGTGCTGGCCCGCGGGCAGCGTTGTACACTTTTTGTGTTTTATTATTTCTCCACTTCTTGCCTTTGCGTTTCGCCTTTGCCGCTGCCATTGCTTTTGCTTTTATTATTTTCAAGTTTAATTAACTTTTGCGCTGTTTTCGGAGCGCGCGGGGAGCGCACATAAATTTTTAGCTCTTTGCTGCCTTTTGCCAGTGGCGAGTGGCAACACATTTCGGGGCACAGGATCTGTCGGCCGCAGGCTGGCTGGCTTCGAAATTTGATACGATGCCCATTGTCATAAACCCTTTCGAGATGGATGTGCCCTCAGCGGAAAGTTTAGCCATTTCCCCCAATTCGAGCGGAGTCTGCAACCTGAGGCTCAGTTACTCGTCCACCTCGCCGTCGAAAAGTTCCGCCCGGCAGTCTCGCAGGAGTCCGCCTTCTTTAGGGCTGCCTCAGCCACTTTGAGTGCGAATCCGGCTTCCGTGATGGCTTCCTGGATCAGGTGCAGGTACCACACCGCAGCAGTCACCATCCTTAACAATCAAATCGCTGTGGTCTTTGAAAGTATCTGAAAGACGATAATTCTTAATGAGCGTCCAAAGGGTACGACTAGTAAATGCCCTTTACCAAATGGGTTTTGAAGCTTAATTTCTTGAGTCATAAACTGAAGCTTAAACCGAACAACTAGTGCAAAAATCAAACAAACTTAAACCTCAACCAACCTATTACGAAAAAAAAATACAAAATTTATAGTTTATATATATAAACATAATGGAAGATAAATACATTTCTAAAAAAATGGTAGTGCATCCAAGTTATTTCAAAAACTTTACACAAAAAAATATTTATTTAAATGTATCATTTTTAATTTTATATAAAATTTTTGAATTAATGTGAGCTTAGCAGAAAAGAAGAAAATAAAATATATGTTAAAACAAATTCAATTCAATATCCTATTTAAAAAAATTTTTTAAATTGAGTGGCCAACACAATAGATGTTAATTTATTATTTATTATTATTATTATGTATTATTTATCTGTCAATAATTTTAACATTATGCTAAATTTTTTACAAAATTAGGGGTATTCTCATGTATTCGGTGTATAATACAAATATAAATAATAATGGATTTGATTATTTTATTTCAGATGTTGCCAAACACATCTTTCAAATACCCCGCACATAGGGTATCTTGACAATTGGCAACCGCTTGACAAGTGCTTACGTAATTTCGCACTCGCTTTGTGTTTGATACAATAAACGACTCGAACTTATAAGTGTGCACATATATGCATGTACTTGCTATGTATATACATACGTATATATGAATATAATAATAATTCCGCCAACATCTTTCAAAAGCGCCTGCCTGCCCCGTCCCCCTGGTGGCTCCGACCGCCAGTCAGTCCATCTGTCAATTAGACTTTAATGTATTGCGATTGTACTTCAAGTTATACGCAATTACGATAGAACTTCAACTGGAGAGACTCGAGAGACTGGCGTTCTGGTTTCTGCCTCTGTCAAAGGCCCGAACCATCGGCAAATGAATACATTTATTGAGTGACAGACAGACGCAGTCAAAAATTACATTTTAAAACTTGAAGAAAAAGATTGAAGAACAATTGAATTTCGATCTCGATTTTGGCATGGAAAAAAACTGACAAAAAAAAAAAAATAAAAAAAATGAGACAACAACTTGATGATATAATAACTTTGAAAAGGTTTAGAGAACACAAGACAAGGCAAAACTTTTGCACCCTAACCCATAAATCTAAAGATTTCTTGAGAACTGCCGAAAATGTTTACTATGGAATACTTTACTGCCTTGTAAATTTTTTATGTCTGTAAAATCTATGGATGAGCTAATTCTTAAAACGGCATAATATAATTATAATTCTAATTTTTGGTCAGCATCGAACAAACATTCTTGATGGCAGTTAATTTATTGTGTTAAGCCGTGGGCTATTTTATTTTTATTTATTTATTATTATTTTTTTTTTTTTGGTGTCTGTCTCGGGATCTCCCTGAGCGCTGATCTGGCCTGTCTGTAGCTTTTGAGATTTATGTCTACAGCGATTCTTAAGTCCAGCAAACAAACAGGTATTGTCTACCAGCTTTGAGCGATGTTTCTTTTTATTTATTTATTTTTTTTACTTATTCTTTTGGTGCTCTGGGGCGATGAGTTTGGTTTCATTTTGGGCAAGTGTCAGCGAGGCGAATGTTTTTGAGATTTATTCGTTTTTACAGTCTGCTGGTATAAATTATCGTACTTATAAAAGAAAATTTGTCTATAACTGTGTCGGATTGAACTTTTTTTATGTAAATGTATTCAAGCGAATTATGTACGGAAAAACCACATTTTCAACTTAAAAATATAATTTTATATTAAATGTATATGTAATTTATCTATAGTAGTGTCAAATTAAATCTTGTATCTAACCGAATATTGTATGGAAAAAATCTCATTAAACTTAAACATTTAATTTTATTTTAAATATATAAGTATTATAAACTGACTTATTTGCAATATCTATCTATATATTTCCTCTATGTTAATAAATACCTATAAGTACTCAAATCTTGAGCTTCACATTTGTAAGCAATAAGAACTTATTCACTTGCCTATGACTCGAATCTAAAATCCCCACTAATTTGTTCATTTCTATATAAAGTAATTTTAGTAAATAACTACTATTAAATAACCTTTTTTATAAATCAAAATAATGCTTATTTTTAAAAGCTATTAATTATACATATAATATACATAAATTATATCATACTACAGAATAATCTGCTCTAACAAGCCCTTATAATTGTTCTCCAGATAAATGTTGTATATAAAAGTTTCTCTTTACACATTAGATGATTCGTCATCATCTGACATAACCAAGCCCCATTATCTCCGAGTAAGATCTACATATACAATACTGAATTTTACTAAAAAAAAAATACCTGTTGAGTTAGAAACACCTTTGGGGTTATCATTGCTCAGCTCAGTTGCCACACCCACTGATTACCGCCCCCGAGGCAGAATCATGCTCGCCTGCTGAGTGAGGCGAATGCGAACTCCGGCTCCAGCCGCCCAGCCCCAGCCCCAGCCCCAGCCCCAGCTCCAGCCCCAGCTCCAACTCCCAGTTCGGATTGGGATTTGAATTGGGTTTTGGATGCATGCCAAGCGGCTGGAAGATCGAGTCAAAGATATGAACGAGGCAACACGCGTCGGTTTTGATATTTTGTTGCCTTTTCTTTTTGTATACCCTGCACTTATTGGAAATGGCTACGGTTGGGGTAGATTTCTGATGAGCGTGTGTATGTAACAGGCGGAAGTTAACTTTTCTGATGCCATAGGGTATATATTCTTGGTCAGCTGTTATAATATCATAGTAACATAAATTCTTGTTAACCAAAACTGGATTAGTTTTATTAAATATTTTAGTTATTTTCTCTTTTCTTAAATCGATAAATTACGATTATCAAATTCGGCAAATAAAATATTTTAACCAACCCGAAATTGAAAAACCAAAAGTTTTGGCAATGTAGAGTTGCAAAGTGTTTGGGTACGTACCGATTTTTATATACATATACATATATTTATTTTTTTAATAATTTGTTAAGTTTTAAAATTAATTTTTCAAGAGAGAAAACCTTTTTTGAGTGCTAGCAGCTGGGCACGGGGTATCTGCTAGTCGGGCGCTCTTGACTGCAGCACTTTTACTCGTTTTTATATGCTGCCTCTTATTTCCTCGTCTCTTGGGTGTCTCTTGGGCTCGCTTGATCAGCGTTGCGGCTGCGGTTGCTGTTGCAGCAACAACAACAACTTGGCAACGGGCTGGAGGCAAGTGGCAAGCAAGCTATATGAAATGAGAGATACAACACACACACACACACACACACATACACATCTCTGGCTGTTTTGAAGGTGCGGCTGGTTGTCGTTGTTGTTGTTGTTGCCTTTATGGTCGATATAGCTTCGTTGAGTTCGTTTGGGTTTTGGATTTGTTGTTGTTATTTTTGTTTCTTAACTTCTTTTTTTGCTACTCTTTCTTTGTCTGTTTTTGTTTGCTGTGGTTGGCATTGCCTCTTGTTGTTGTTGTTGTTGTTGTCGATGTTGTTGCAATGGCCGCAGCATGCGTTTTGATTGCAGTCGCTGTTGCTGTTGTGGTTGTTGCTGTTGTTGTCGTTGTGATTGTTGCTGCCTTGTGTTGCCTTTTTCATGCCATTTAAGTCTTATTTATGGTTCTCGTTGATGATCGTGTTGATGGTCGTACTTGTTTTTTATTTTATTTTTCCTTCTTCTTTATGTTGTTGTTGTAGTTGTTGTTTTTTTCTTTTTTTTGGCCGTTGTTTATGGTCGATTTTTAACCTTTTTAAGTGCTCTGCAATGTGTGTGTGTGTGTGTGTGAGAGGGAGTACTACGAGTGTGGAGGATCCGTTGAGGTGCGGAGCATGATCTCTCAGAGTCCTTTATGTTGTGATCGGGAAGGAGACAACTAAACGGGGGAAAAGGCGAACGGAGAGAGAAAGGGAGAGCGGGAGTGGGAATCAATTTAATCATAATAATAATAAAATTCGTTATTAATTTATTATAATAATTATTACACTGCTACAACAAACATTAACAAAACATTGGGATCTGTAAAAATCACGGAGGGAGAAAGAGAGAGAAAGACAGAGTCAGTGAAAGACAGGAATATAAAGAGAGAGAATATGGGAAATATATATACATTTGTTTACATGTAGAGCGAGAGAGAGCTAGCTCTGCCCCATTAACACGTTGCCTTTCTATGCGATTTTCAAAAGCTTAAGCTCGAGCTAAGTGTTTATGGCTGTAGAAGTTTCGAGATAGAGAAAGGAAGACCGATAGTGTATGGGGTAGAGCAAGAAGGAGCAAGCAAAAGAGAAAAGACTAAGAACAGGTAAGAGCAGTAAACAGAGGCAAACACAATGAGAGACAACATGCAGAGTAATTACAAGGTACTGGGTAACTGTCAGTCGAGCACTTTTACTTGTGAGCCTAAGATTTTGCTTATATTGTTGTTGTTGATGGTGTCGTTGTTGTTGCTGTTGCTGTTGTTTTTCTTTGGCACTGCACTGGCAGTCGCTGGAAATCAATTATAAAAACCTTTTGCTGTTCGGCTCGAATGGGCACGTTAATTCGTGAAAAATGTATTTATTTTTCTTTATAAGTACATATGCTTGTGTGCACCGTAATTCAGGTTTTTCGTTTTGTTTTCGCCGCCGAACCGTTTGAAAGAGTTTTCATTGTGCTGCGAGTCGTAAGTGGCTCTGGGTCTGGGCCCGTTGCTTGGGTCAGCGTCGGGGGCCGGTTTTTTCATATACTATATACATATATATATATACGATTTTTTTTTTTTTTTTTTTGGGGTCTGGGTCTTTGGACATGACAAAGGATTGTGCGGCAGCCCGTCAGCGGAAAATGGCAATAAATTTTACTATGCTTTTTGTTTAGCTGTCGAATTCGTTCATTGATTTCTTTATATAGATTTTAACGATAGGCCATGCAACTGCCTTCCACTCTCGACCTTTATTTATGTGTCATTCGCTTTGAAATGCGCTTTAAATTCAGGAAGTTGCAGTTTACGCTTCCCCCATGCTTTCGTCTCAATTTTCATTTTACGCTTCGTAGCGTCGGGGTTGCCGTCCAATATTCCTCTATATATGGAGAAAATAAAAGAAGAGAGTTAAACCCAATTTATTTTATAAGGTTGATAGTCTAAGCCATTCAAAAACATTAAAGTTATGATTTTTAAAAATCCCATTTTTATAACAAACAAAATTCATTGTACACATTTATTTTTCTTAAAAAAAAAACCAAGTTGGCTTTAATAAAATCTTTTTTTTAATTTTTTTCTGCTTGTATTTCTGTAGTAAAGTTAAGTGAATTTTTTAGACTTAACTGATATTTGCCTCTTTCTTAAAAATATGTTGAGAGAGATCTTAAGAAGGTTGTCTTAAAATTCGGTCTGATGTTTATTTAGGAACTTCTTGACTTTATTTTACATACATATACTTGTTGGTTTGGGTTGTTAGCATGGTTTTCCGCATCCTTGATTTTGTTCTGTTTGACTTTAAATAGTTTATCACATTTTCAATTTGAAAAGAAAATTTTGAATTAAATCATTTGTAAATTAATTCTAATTAATGCTGTTTTCTTTTGTTTGGTAAGGGGCAAAATTATAGTGAAACTGAACAATTCATTTATTTAGCAAAATATGTTTAGTTTCGGTTGATTTGTCGGCAAATGGCAACAAAATCCAAAAAGTTGCAATAATTCAGGAATTTCTAAAACAGCTTTAAAGATCGATAAGCCAACATTTGAGGAACAGGAAATAAGGAAACATAATCTTCACACACGCACACATGAGTAAATACACTCGAAAGTGTTGTGCGTTGTTGTGACTCCCAGAACTGGAGTGCACTCAGCTGTGTGCTCCACTTCAGCATCAGCAACAGCAACAGCAACAACACGTCAGCATCAGCATCAGCATCTACAACGGCAACAGATCCGAGCTTAGCCCAAAGTAAACAACAGCCGAATACGAACGCGAGATGAATTTATGAGATCATGTTTGAAGTTAATTATGCCAAAGCATAAATTTCACGTCTCGGTCAGACAGACACACACACACGCACACACACACACGCACACGCACACACACACACACACACACGCACACACTAGGCTGTTGGTCGTGTGCTGGAGTGCAAATGTACTTTGTCTCCTCCATTCGAGCTGTCAAGATTGTTTTTCTCGTTATTTCTTCTGTATTTATTTATTTTTTTTGCACGTTTCACCAATCATAATAGTTTTTATCTTAAAAGCCATAAGCATGTGCATAAAAAATATATGAAAAATAAAACAGCGCACAAACAACAACGTTGTCAAACTAGTTGCTAGACCTAGGTTAGTTCTTGGCTCAGACGGAGATAAAGTCTAAGCCATGGTCTGAGACCTGTTTCTTGACTTAGATTCGTTTCATGTTTATGGTGTTTGGGCCAAGACAACCAGAGTGGTTGGGCCAGCCAAACAACAAAGCGTCTGTCCCAAAGTCCAAGCGTTGTTGTTTACGAACAAGAAGTTTTGCGGCAATGGATGTGGTTTGTGGTTTAACTGCTTTTATGGTAACAAAAATATACAACAACAACAACAAAAACAAAAACAAAAAATAATCAAAAAATAAAAACACAAAATAAAGCATTAAATAACAACTAAGAGTACGCGACTATAACATACCCCGCGAAATGCGTACATTTAAATTTTAACATTTCTAATCAGTCTAGAAGAAGTTACTTGAGTTAGGAGGGCTATGATGTTTATAGGGATAGTTTTACCAATGAATATACAGCAAATGTGGTTTTTGCTGAATTTATCATTATTTATTTATTAGTTTTATTAATAAATATATAGGTATCGTACATATAAATGATACCTTTTAGAATCGCTAAGTTACCTAATTTAGTAGGAACATGGTACTTATAGGGATATTATTATTAGAAAGTAGAAAGTATGCATATAAATGATATAAAAAGTTCACATACTAAATTTGATGGTTTTAGTTCTTAGAATCCCTAAGTTACTTGAGTTAGGAGGAGCTTTGAATTTATAAGCTCCCCAAGATTCTGAGTTCCCTGAGTTAGGAGGAGCCTGACGCCAAAAGGGTATATATTGCCGAATATAATAAGTAACAAATGTAGAGCTCATATAACAAATTTTAAGGCATTAGCTGTAGAGTTTCTGAGTTCCTTGAGTTAGGATAGGCGTAATTAAACTAAAATTCACTCTAAAATAATATAAACAAAATGCATATAAACTCGCCCCAGCGTTAGCCCATTTAATAAATCTTATTAAATATAGGGTATGCAAAGAAAAAAATATTTTTTAATAAAAAAAATAAATAAAAATCGACAACAGCAGCGGGCAACAGGCAACAACTTTGGTTAAAAAGTCATCAAAGACCAAGACGTCAACAACAACAACAACAACAACAACAACAACAGTCACGATGTTGGGTTGGTCGCTCAGACGTTTGGTTGCCCGTTGGGTTGTTGGGTTGCTCGGTCGGTTAGTTGTTGTTGTTGTTGTTGCTGTTGTTGTTTTCGTTGGCTCGAAACCAGTTTGGGCTTCAGCTCTAAACTTTATTTACAATATTGTTTTCTTTTACGACGTCGCTGCTGGCTGCGATTTCGTTGCTGTTATTGTTGCTGTGGTTTTGACCCAAGCTCCTTTTTGTAATAAAGAAACTGGTATAGCAACTAGTCGTACTTAAAGCAACTGCAGACCCTCTCGGCTGCAGCCACAGACTCACGACAAGGTAGCCAATTTGATGTGCATCTCTTGGAGCTGGCAGCCCCATGTTTAGGCAGCCCCTTTTCTCGAAACGGAGCAGCTGACAATGGAGAGCTGGGAGCTGCGAGCTGGTCTTTGGGTGTTGATTGGTCCCGTGCGGTTTATCAATCATTAACAGACACCCGACTCGAGTCGACACCAAACTCATAAAAGCCGTTGCCTAAATGCCCGACTTGGCCTCTAAAAGGCCATCACATTATACAGATGCCGTCTTTCAGATTTACAAATGGCGGTACATAAAAAAAACTGAACCAAAAAAAAAAAAATAGAAAATACTGAAATTTTCGTATGGTCATAACATTTTACGAGTACGGGCCTGGCTTATTGTCAGTTGGGTCAGAAACGAGCAAAGCGCCATTTGCCGGGGCTTATTTGATTAGATACTTTGGCTAGTACGGGCTCTAGGCAACTGGAAAACTTTGTGTCCCCCCCTCCCCCCTCGCTTTTCCGAGTCGGGTGGATGCGGTTGGTCCGCTTGCAATGGACGAAGTCCAGCTGGAAGCACTTCAAATTTGTAAAGTGTTTGATAACTTATTTATTTGATTTGAAAGAAGCTTAATTAAACTTTAGAACTTACAACAATTTTGTAAGACTATTGAAATTAAACCACATGGAAAATGTATGTATATACAACCTATTCCTAATAAATGACCAAATTTTAAAAGTAATAGGTTATATCAAATATATTTCATATTTCATCAAAATAAATACTTTGTTTAATATGATATTATTGCTTTTACAAGCTTTCAAATAAATATTTAGTTGGTCTAAGTATAAATAAATAAATAAAAAAAACTGATAATAACAATAACTATTGTAATAACTTTGGTAAATAATCTAATAATCTTAATCTAGTTTCGTATTTCTTCTTCTCATCTATTCCTTTAAATTTTTCATTTTCAAACACTTTTCCATTCCACTTTGCTGGGATAATGATGCTATTTATTTATTTGTCTTGAGTGAAGAATGATAATAAAGTTATTATCACTAACTTTAGTTAATAATCTTAAGGACTAGTTTTCTATTGCCCTTTATCTACCCCATTTTGCATCCATTTTGTTGGGATAATGATGATACTTATAATGATAAAGGCTTTAATTACTTTAGTAAATCAGCTGGATCTCTCTAAGGCTCTTCTTCTTCCCCTGCCCCTTCCAATTTTGCATCAATCGTGAAACACAAAACTGCGAATTTGCCAAGCGTTACGAGCAATGCCGGAAAGTTGACTCCGAATTGCGAGAAGGTAATGGTGGTGGCCACCCCTGATGGCGGGACCAGAGCCAGTGCCGGAACCAGTGTCAATTTCATATCCGAGGAACCGCAGCTGAATGTCAATAGCTTAACCAAGGGGAAACTGTGGGGGGAGAGAGATGGATAGAGAGAGAGCGAGAGCGAGAGCGGGAGAACATAATTTGCTTTGCTTAGTTTTTGCTACGTTTTGGTATTTTTATTACAATTTGTGTTAGTTAGTTCGGTGCGAGAAGGATAAACAGGCAAGGAGTCAGCATCGGCATCCGCATCCGCATCCGCATCCGCATCCCAGTTGCAGACCCACTGAAATGCGGGCTGTGGTTCGAGCGACCAAAGCAATGTAACATGCCAAATGTGTCCCGGAATTTAATTAAACATTTTCAGCGCTTATTCGTGTATACATTTAGCCGGGGCTCCTGGTCCTGCAGGACCTGGTACTGGCCCATGGCCACAACAACTCCACCAGCTCCACGACAGCCATTTGCCATGTTTCTAACCAACTAAGTTAACTCTCCCCTCCCCCCCGCACAACCCCCGCCATCATCCCCCGTTGGCTGCCCCCGACCACCAATGTGCTGCCAAACTGTCCCGTTCGCAATTCTTGGCCAAATACTCGGACGGAGGGTTGCTGTGGCCATTGATTCGGAACCCCAGTGGCTGGTCCAGGACAAGTTCTGCCCAGATGTGGGCGCTGGGTCGGCGGGGCAAGCGGGTGGGCGAAGGTTATTGACATATTTTAACAACTATTTGCAAAAGGCTTTAGTTTCACTTCAATTCCATTTTCATTTCAGCCCCCTTATCCTTATCCGTGGCCGGGGCCGGGGCCGGGGCTGCGGCCCCTTTTCTATTTTTTCCTACGCATAATTGAAACAAGTGCATAATGTCTTTATCCTGTTGGTCCTTGGTCCGCTCTGTTTGTTTGTCTGTTTGCTGCCATGTTTAAATGTCCTCGCGGCATCAATATTTGTATCCCAGCAAATATTTGGCCTTTGCCATGTAAATAAAGTTATTTAAATTACTTTATGAAGGGTCCAACACAAAGTAGAAAAAACAATAAAAAATAGAAGAAGAATTGCAATACTTGAGGCCTGGCCTGTTTGCGCTGCCCAAACACAGCTTGGAGCTTCCAGCTGGCTTCTGGCTGGGATCTGCCACCAATCAACAAAAACAAAAAACAAAAACCCAAACGGGCTGCACCATCGAAATTGAAGTTTAACCTTTTAACCCCTGGCCACTGGACACTGGACCAAAGTTTGTTCTCAGTTTGAAATTGAATTAAACTGGATTTACATATTTTCTTACAGATTTCTTATTTCATTATGCAACACTCCAAGTGCGGCAAGGCTGCAAGCTTTCTGTATTGATGCATTGGGGCACTCAAGTGATGAAAATATTTTTATTGCTTGGCAAATTCATTTTAAAATTTTTAAGGGTTTTCTTTTATATTTTGTTACACTTGTGTTAGGCGGGCAGTTTACAGCTTGCACAAAACCTAAACGACTTAAGAGGTTAAAAGGGATAAAATCTGTGGACAGCTCTAACATTTTCTTAGGTCTTTAAATATCCATATAATCCCAATCCCAATAGGAATAATTTTCGCAGTTTATTTTGCATTTACATATATTAAAAAAATTGACATGTGTAAAATGATTTATAAATATTCCCATTATGATATAAAGTATGTCAATTATTATTCTAGCAAGAAAACTCTTTTTTTAGTTTATTTGCAAATAAATGTGTGTTGAGTATTTTCTTACTGACAAATTTTTCTCTGACTCTTCATTTTTCTAAGAATTGAACTGATTTTCAAAGGTTTCAATACCTTGTTTTAAAGAAATAAAAAACTAAGGACATTCAAATTTTATGCTGACAAAGCAAAAACATTTTTGGTCACTGTTCATCGGAGCTGCGAAAAAAAACATCGGTAACAGTCGCTCAAACAAGAAGTCGATACATTTCAGCTTCGATACTTTATTACATCACGACTATCTACCGGTCAGCGCATCAACGATACTTTCGATACTTAAATAAATACGTTGTATGCATTTGTAAATTTGTCGCCGCACAAAACAGATCAAAAGAGTTGCGAAAATAAGCACAACAGCTGCTTTCGCGCTCTCTCTTTCGCTCCCAGCGCCTCGCCGCCAGGCAACTCAGCTGTGCACACGCACACAGGCAAACACACGTATGCATGTGTGTGTACACCATTCTCCTTGCTTCTTCTTTCGCTTAGCTTATGCTTGGCGCAATCAAATGAGCATTACGAATGCCAGCACAAAACGCACAGCGCAAACGTTTGCACAAACAACAAACTGTTGTTGCCCACTCTCTCTCCCTCTCTCGCTCTCGCACCGTCTCGCTTGCACACTCATTAGGCTGCTGGCGCTTCTCTCCGCATTTTGCATTTTGCGCATGCAAGCTTGTGCTCGCTTTTGAGTATTCAGTGCTGCGCGCGAGTTCGAGTCGTGGACAGCTGTTGACGTTGTTGCCTCAGACCGCGATGAACGCACGCGATCGACAATTCTGGACGGAATTTCTGCAGCTCTATCGATCCTTGCCGGCCGTCTGGAAGGTCAAGAGTCCGGAGTACAGCAGCCGCGCCCTCAAGTCGGCCGGCTACGAGCAGCTGGTGCGCAAGCTGCGCGAGGTGGAGCCGCACGCAGATCGGGCGCTGGTGGTAAAGAAAATTAACTCGTTCCGTACGAACTTTCGACGTGATTTGCGCAAACGCGAACTGTGCAACGCGACGGCGACCTTCGAATCGACGCTGTGGTACTTTGAGCTGCTCGGCTTTCTGGAGGGCCAGGAGGATGGGACGCGCGAGGGCGTGCACAAAGCCAGCAGTCCCGAGCCGGACGATCAGCACGAAGCGTTGGTAATTGAGCTTTGCTAGCTTTTCACTTCGTGTGCTTTATCGCCTCATTGCGTTTCCATTCTCCATTCTGCTCAGCGCTACGTCACGTTCGACGAGCCGCGTCTTAGGAAGCGTCGCACAGCCGTAAAAGCTGAGCTGCCCGGCTCACCCGCATTCTCCGCATCGCCCGCCTCCTCGTTCGCCACGTGCCGGCTGCGGCGCAAGCGCTCCGCCACGCGCTCCGAGTCGGAGGCACTGGCTCAGACCTGGCGCAGCCAATTCGACGAGCTGGCGCCGCGACAGAAGCTCCTGGCGCGCAAGCTCATCTCGGACGTGCTCTACTACGGCTGCATGGAGCAGCTGGAGCCCTCCCATGTCACCCAGCTGCAGCAGCTGATGCTCCGGACCAGCCTCACGCCCCAGATCGAGGACGTCTCGTTGTCGCCGCGTGCCGACAAACTGTGCTCCATGGACAACTACGATGAGGGCGATTCTGTGAATGCGGATGAGTAAAATAGGTACTCATTGGTATGTGTGTGGATGCGGAGCTTTTAATTGAATAACATAATATAACAGTCGAAAGTTTCTATTTATTATCGAAAAGTATCTCATAGATACATACTATATACAAAAAAATATGTTATTTTTGTTTTTTTTTTGTGTTGTATATTTTTATATTGTCGAAGTGTGAGCAACATTGTTATCTGAATATTTGCGTACATATAACTTAAAGTTATAATAAAAGTGTATTTATAAATACATACATGTATATGTACTTACATACATGATATATAGTTGAACCTTATTTGCTGTCAAAAGCTTAAGTTACAAACAGCTTAAATTATTTTATTATTATATATGTAATATAAAATAATAATAACTAAAGAATAAATTAAATAATCTTTTTTTTTATTCACTGTTATTGCTTTTAGAATTTGCAAAATGATATCTGTTATTTTATTTTACTTTGTAATTTTGTTTCTAATATTTTTAAGTAAAATAGAATAACATATTATTTTGCAAAGCTGAAAAATGGTCGTATTCTTAAGTTTAGCTTCAAACTTTAAGAACTAATAAATAACAATAAAAATAATATCAGATAAAAGCAGATGTGTTATGTGAAAACACATTTATAAACATTTAAAAATAGCCGCGATAATGTTATATAAATATTTATAAAGAATATTTATAAATATTCATAGGAGGAAAAAATACTTTCAACTGACTTTCATTAGAGATTGATTGACGGATGAATACGACTGAGAGTCTGTGCTGAATGAATTAGTAAAGCTCTTGCAATCGGAAACTGAAATCAAGTTAATCTTTAATGGAAATTGCCTGATAAGAAATTTGAATAGTCATTAGGCGGCAACAAAAAACTAAGCTATATATTTCTAATCTAAGGGCAAAGTCAATTTGTTCGGCCGGAAATGAATAAATAAATGAATGTGCCTGAAATGAAAACGAATTAACAACGTTTATTGGCAAGCATTAAAACTTGGTCAATTCGATTGAAAAACTTGCGCAAAACCAGAAAACCAATTGTGAAGACACGAGTGCCCAAAAAACAAAGTGACATTTTTAACCCCCTCCCCCCGTCCGATCAACGAAAATGCAAATTTATTGGCATTTAATTTCAAAGTAAGACAAGGAGAGAAGGGGGAGGGAGGGAGGGGAGTGGGCGAGTTGGAGGAAAACAGAGCGTTGCCCGCATTCAGTTAAAATACATCCCGCACCACCAGGCGGTACTCGAAAATAAAAAACCAGACCCAGACCCCCATAATGTGCACAAACTTTACAATAACAACAACAATGAGAGAAAGAAAATGAAAGAAACAAAAAAAAAGAAAGAAAGAAAACAACAACAACAATGCGAGCCACAACAACAAATTCGGCATATAAACGAGCGCATAATGAGCTCCATAGAGCCTTCCGCAATGCTTTAGATGGATGGATGGATGGATGGCTGGATGGCTGGATGAATGGATGCAGACAAAGGCAACACTAAGGAGAGCCAGTGTTGGTGAGGGCGAGAGAGGGAGAGAGAGAGCGAGATAGATGGCTTGAAAATCGCATTAAATGCCTAAAAATAGTAGCTGGCAGCTCACTGGCCTCATATATTAAACACGCCCAGCTCCGACCTCGCCCAGTCGCAGTCCCCGTCGGAGTCGCAGTCGCAGTCGGAAACCGAAACCGAAACCGAAACCCACTGGCAAACCCAGTGCCAGGGACAGGGCCATAAGTAACAGCCCGTCGATGGTGCTGCCTTTTTTATGCTCTCTGCATATCATGCAATTACTTTCCACTCAAATGTCAATTTAAATTGAAGTTTTATGCAAAAACCATACTTGAAACTTTGCGCCTGCTTTGCCCATCCTTGGAACGCTCAAAGAACAATACGCCGCATGGCAACTCAATCTGACACAGCGTCTCCTCGCCCCCATCCCCCCTTCCCCACCCCCTCGCAGTTGCTGTTCCTCTAAATTTCAATCCCGCCTGCTCTTGTTCATTTCCGGAACAGGCTGAGACTGAGATTGGGTCTGAGTCGGGGTCCGGGTCCGGGTCTGGGTCCGGGTCTGGGTCTGGGTCCGGGTCCGGGCCGGGGGCAGTGCCTGCTCGTGTTTGTGTTCAGCTTTTTATGTGTTAGATGCACATTTCGGAAATTAAGTTGAAATTTATTAGCACATCTTTGTCGTCGAATTACATGGATTGGTTTTTTCGCAGCTCCAAGCGATTTCAAGTCCTTACTATTGAACAGCAGCGAATTGGGGAATCCTCTTCAGATAAATCTATATACTTTCGGAAGTTGTAAGATCTTGATCTTTGCTTGAAGATAACTTTATACTTGCACTTGTCTAAGTCTGAAAATAAATCACTTTTGAAATTTTTTCTGGCTTTTAATACATATATTTTTAAAGAAGAAAAGTATATAGTATGCAATATAAACATTTTTTAATAATACACGAAAACTTCAAATAAATTGTTCAATTTTTTTATTATTAAATTTATAAGTTATATTTAACATTATAAAAATGTGTATTCTTAAAAAAACATAAATAAAACTATTGCTAATAAATGTTTAATTTCATTTTTCTCAATTGTTTTTTTTTATTACATTTATTAATATGCTAAATCTGAACAATTAAACTAACGTTTAATTAAATCTTTAATTACAGAATTGTTTAAAACAATTTTCCCAATTGTATTTTTATTAAATTTGTAAGTTAATAATATAAGTCAATATAAATAAATGCTGACTGCATAGCCAGGTGAACATTAATTCACACCGATCCGATATGCCCGGCCAAAACGAATGTAGCGCTCCTTGGCGTTGTAAAATGTATCTGAAGGACTCTCAATGAGGATATACACACTGATATTTATTTGCGCACACACTTCACACATGCACGTGTGTGTGTGTGTGTGGGCACTCGATTTCCATTTGGTTGAGTATTAGTGCCTCAATATTACACAATTTCGAATCGCATCAAGTCGTTAAAAGTTTCGATTACACAACGCGTTTTACAATTGCCAACGGAATGGGCCATGGAAGAGGGCGGAACGCGAAAACAACCACAACTAACTGTGGGCACACAATGGGGGCAGGGGCAGGAAGTCCCTCTGTGTGTGTGTGTGTGCTTGCGAGTGCTAAAACAAATATTGAAAGTGGCATTAAAAAAAAAAGCAAAAAAAAACTTTGCCAACGCTGATTTTATTGCCATGAATTTGCGCTCAAATGGCAAATCAATGTGTTTCCTTCTGCCAGTCAATTTTATGGTTGTATTGTTTCATATATCCTGTGCTGGGGAAACCAGCCCCAGACCACAATCCTACATACTGTGCGGATGCTGCTGAACACACTGAAGATGTAGTTATAGCCATGTCCTGACAATCGCGTCAATAATGGAACCAAAATTAGTTTTACTCAACAAAAGCAAGATTTTTCAATATTATTGAATTGTTTCTGCACGTTAAAAACTAGTTAAGTTTAATTTGTAGTGCAGACAGCACAACGTTTGCGGATGCAGCACAAAACAGAATGCGACTAAGCAGTGCTCACGCGAGAGCAAAAGCAGAGAGAGAACGATTTTTACTGCCAATTAAATTATGAAATATGTGCAAAATGATATGAATTAGTGATGTTTCTAGTACTTTGTATGAGTCCTACGCCTGTTAAGTGCTGCTATCGATAGGTAATCGTTAGCGGCTGTGCACGCACATAGCTCTACCGGCTTTGCTGCCCGGTATTCCCATTAACTTTTCGTCGTAATTTTTTAATGCCAACGCTTTTAACGCAACGCGTTGATGTTTTATCACCTCCGCCCTCCCCAGAGCGAGCTTACAAATAAAAGCGGCAACAAACTATGCATATAAACAATTTTTACTACTATGTATTCGACCTTCCCCCTCCACCCAACAGCTGTGCAGCCCTTTTTTTTTTGTGTGGGACCCTCGCCCTCTACTAGCAAGTGATGCATTGATTTTCCGATATACAAAACATTCTTATCCATGGCAAAAAGGGGAACGCCCACTGCCACGCCCCGTTTGAGCTACAACAGGCACCTGCCCACAAGCAGAGCTTTTAACGGCCCAACCCCCTCGCAGCCCGTTAGCACCCCCGCGCAGATTTTTGTTGCCTTTGTTTTTATAGCGGCGTGTAATGTGATTTATAGCCTGTTCGGTCCTTAAAATAAATTCCTTTTAATGGTTTTTTATTGCCATCAGTAGTCGGCGTCAGCGTTAATGTTAATTAAACTATTGTAGTGCTTGTTGCTCTGAAAAAGCTCTGAGTGCTGTCCCTGCTCGGGCGCCATAAATCCCACAAAAAAAATGTAAACGTAAAGCGAGAGAGAGACGAGAAAGTCCGAAAACCGAGGCGAACCAGGGATCAGAGTTGGACAATGTTTCAGTTGTTGAATGAATTCGCCTCGTGAGCAGTTCTGCTGATAAAGGTATGAAAGGATTGGGCAGATAAATTGAACCCAGAGGTGATATATGTATGCAATTGTTAGAAAGTACTTAGCGATTGGGACAACGGCTAAAAGTTGCCAGCTGCATTTTAAGCATTCAGCGATTGTCTGGCAACACGATAAAATTAATTTTCAAATTGTTGCCTTACGTGCGGGTCATCCCTTTATGGGACAGCGAGCACTTCTGTCACGTAGCACATGGAATCCCTTTGGCGCGAACGCTTTGCGGCCTACCAAAGTAGCTGCCAGATTGTTGACCAGCTCATTAAAGCCATATTACTCAGGCTTAAGGTTGTTTTTTCTTTTGTGGCTCGGCTGGCAAATGCTTTGGGGATTATGATGTGTTGATATACAGCATCGTTGCGGCAGAGTCCCAGTGGTAACCGGGGGCCCTACCTATTTAGATGCGTCTTCGTTTCTAATATTTTTTGTTTTTTTTCTTTGTTTTTTGTTTTTTTGCTCTGCAGCCCGTTTATAAATATTTAACGTTTCAAAGTTTTGCCGAGGATGTTGCCACGCCGGGAGTTCTGGCCATTTGAAAATTGCGTTCATGATAATTGCGGTTCTGTTTTTTGGGCCCCAGCTGCGTTTAATGGCTTTTCACAATTTAAGCAAGTCCCATTTTATTTTTGGTTTTTCCAAATCGTTTCCTTTTTTTGTTTCGGTTCTTCTTGCCCTTTGGCTTTTCTGTTTGGCATCGCCGATGCCTGTTTCTGCTGTTCCCCTTAATACTGTACTGCAGTAAATTGCTGATATTACCCACATTCCGTTTGGGTATTTGGTATTTACTTTTTATTAAAATCTTTAGGTTATTTGTGGCAGATTATTAATAATGGACTGGCAGCTTGGTAAGATAAACATGGAATGCAGATATTATATTTTTATTTTATTTCAGCCTTAGACCGGGCAAGGCTTACAGTAGAGTAACAAAATTGGGAAATACCTTCAAACAGTTGGAAGCAAACATCCAACAAAATTTTATTGCGATCTTTGATGGTCCTACGATGCTTTATGGCCAAAAAGTTTATTCTTTTGTTTGTCTTTATTTTTGCGAATTTGCTTACTTTTTTGTTTTATAAGATATCCAGCCTAAACTTAACAGTTAAGTGTCCCATTACGCTTCTTACATATCAGCCATAATTTTATTACAAATCTGACTACTATAGTATATAGATTTGTCGGGTACAATTGCTTAAAAATTAATTTTTGGATGAACAACTTTTTTGTTCTTATGATATCCAGACTACATTTGGCACTTATTTAAATCACTATGTTACTAACATATCGGCGAAATCGTATCAACATTGCTGTACTATATAGCTGGTCAGTCGAAAAATTAGTTTTTGTATGAAAGACTTGTAAGTTTTCAAAGATATCAGAGTCGAACTTGAAAATTGAGAAAGCTCAAAAATATTACCAACTTTGAACTTCAATATAAAATAGGTTTCTATAAGAACAATAGGCCAGAAATTAAGCTTTTGTGTAAGAGCATAGTTATTATTATGATTATTATTATTATTTACACAATTTATTTATTATCACAAATAAATAGATTGCAAATAAAAACTAAAAAAAAATATTAATATTATTATTATTATTAATATTATTATTTTTATTATTAATATTATTTAAATTAATTTTGAATTATTTAATTATTTTAATTGTTATTTATAGTTACAAATTATAAACCCAACTATATTTTCCTGTCTGCTATGGCCTTCAACTATGATATACACTACATACATACGCTAGGATTCGAACCTGGATCCTCGACCCTAGATGCCTAAAATGTTAGACAAGCTACAGAGCAGAGTTAAATCACATCTCTTATACGTCCGCGAGGATCTCTCTCGCTCCTCGTCTGAGACAGTCTCTGTGTCCTGCTGTGGGCTTCGAAGCCGACCCTTCGCTTCCACATTTACCCAGATGAGTGGCTCACTTAGACAACTCTAAACCATTCCAATCCGGTCTATTGTATTCTCTTAAACAATTATCAAATCTTTACCAATGATATCATCTGTGGACCATTTGTTCATTTGGTGAGGTGCTTGTTTATCAACGACTCGACAAGGTCGAAATGCGTTAATTAAGCATATACAAAGCGGCAATAGAAGCGTTCCGGCGGTTCCAATTACGAGTCTTTCGGCGTCCCTTAAAGTTCTTCAGCCTTTTGATTATGGACTAAGGCACCACCGCAACCACAATTCTCGAGCGATCGTCGAGTTCCAGGGCCAACCTAAAGAAAAAACAAAATCAAAAAAAAAAATATTCGAATAATGTTGTAATTTACAGCGCCTACAAAAAAAAAAAAAAATGAGAAGAAGAGAATTTGTTTTTCTTACGATAAACAAAAGGCGAAAAGCAAAATAAATAGTGAAAAATAACAAGTCATAAACATGATTTATATGCAAAGTGCGCGCCATGAGATTTTGTGGAATGGTTTCGGAGCCGGATCGGCGGTGCCCAGAGGTGCCAGACCCAGCTGGGCGACCGAACAGACCCCGATATTAGCGTCAATTTATGCCTGTTGACTGTTTGTACAAATGGCCACTCCGTCGGGCCGTCGGGCCGTCAGGGCCCAGTTGCGATCGCTCGCTTGGCTCCGATCGCACCGATCATGAGCTAAAACAATGGGCCCACAATTGAACTACCAAAATACGCCAACATTTTTCTGGGTAAGCACGCACAACGCACCGTCCGCGTGTCCGATTGGGTTCGGGCGAGGGACAGGCAGCCCTCGACCCTCGCAGCGGGACACTCGAGTCGTCTGCCCCCACCCCCACACACACACAGGCACACACCTCACCTCACACACACTCTCTTTGTTTGTCACACACAAATGAAGAGTTGATGATGTTGACGATCATCATGAAGATCAACTCGAAACCTCAGCGCTCAATCAGGGTTTTCAACTGAGAAACTGCCTGTCATGACGGCTAAAAGATGCAAGTCCGGGCCTGGGTTTGGGCTAGGGTCTGGCTCTGGCTCTGGGTCTGGGTCTGGGTCTGGGTTAGGTTGTGCTGTAGGTATGTAGGAACTGTAGCCGGTTCCGTGAGACGCTTGTTAGGCACAGATTGTGTGTGTGTGTGTGTTTCTTTACACTCGTTCACGAAGTGAAAAGAGCATATTGGGCTTCTTCGCCTTTCCATATGAACGCAATTTCTTTCGCCCTTATTGCAGCTAGAGCCTTGATACTTGGAATATATACTCGCGTAAGCCCGACCTAGATAAAGAGAAAAGATTTTGGGTTACCCTCACTGGGGGCATGGCAAATCTATTTAATTCATAGAGCAGGGGCAAAGTTAGATACATCAAACTTTATATATCTTTGGGGCGGGCAGGCCACGAAAATCTAAAGGTATTTTACACAATTTTAGAGCTACAGCTCTTAGATTTAACAGACAGTTTTCCGTCAAATAACACTAAAAATTGAGGCCGTTTTCGACTGTTTAAAGCTGTTGTTATACTGTGAGCGAGTATGGCGCAGTCGGTGACACCCGACCGCAACGCTCTTAGTGGTTTCAGCGCTGCCTTGGTTGTTTTTGTTGTTGTGGCTGTTGTGTCGTGGGTCTGGGGCACGTCAGAAGGATGCCAGCGCACGGAGAGATAGACAGACAATGGGTACACTTGTGCCTCTTGGCCAGCCCCTGCGACTGGTTTTCAGCTCCTTTTGTGTGTGCAATGAGCAATGATTAAATTAATTATGCCTGGCAGGTAGCCGGGCCTATTCCTAGCTGATCCTCTTGGCCTATTGAGGGGCAGGCGAGCGTGAACTAATCGCCTGCGCTCGCCTGTTTCAGGACCTCGGCACAAAAGGGACATTTGATATTTTTGACACATTTCCACAGGCTCTTTTGGGACTTGTAAATTAAAAAACACGATGATTGCAAACCCAATCCCAATACCAATACCAATACCAATCCCATTTCCATTCCCGGGCAGGTCCCAGCCAGCTCTCTGGCAGGGCAACAATTGAAGTGTAATTTATGACAACAATGCAAGCGCTTGTTAAGGCCTTTTCCAATTGCTGATCCCCATGACAAATGCCCTGACTCTGGCCCTGACTGTGTGCCTGTCGATCGGCGAGATAAGCCCTTGATCAGGTTGCCAAACACTTGTGACCTAAGCGAAAGCCGATCTGATTCCTCTTCTCCTACTTTCTACCTCTACCTTGGATTTTCCTCCATTTTTTCTGTACTTTGGGGTTAGGTTATTATCTTCTTCTTTTTTCCTTTTTGGGCTTGCACATTTTGTGATTGAAGGGAAGAACCGAATGCATTCAGCCAATCTTCAGCCTATCTCTGCGATCTCTTTTGGGTTAAGGTGGATTCTATAGATGTTTAAAAATCTTCAAATAGACAACAGGAAATGTGCAATGAAATTGGAGATGAGAATATAGCACAATTGCGCTCTGATTTGCAAGTGGGTTTCCCCTGTGCCTAACAGTTTACGTAGTTAAGATCTCTGACGATCTCTGCGATCAATCATTGGACATCAACAAATCAACGTTTCCTGTTAATTCAGTTCCTCAGCAAACAATAAGACCAATTACAGATCTATTTTTAGAACCATCAATATCTGTCTGAACCCATAAATATTTTATTAAAAAAATCTTTAGATAAATTACTTTCATATTTCTTTTGGTGCATTTAAGGAAATAAGTATTTATATTTGTTTAATTTGTTTAGCTCAGCATCAATTGGGTTTTATAATAAACCTAAACCTAAAAGCGTTTTCTTTAACTATAAAGTTTAGATACATATATATATATATATTAAGCTGTGGGTTTTTCAAACCCATCATCACTTAATATCTTCACTTAGATAAATATATTTCGAACAAAGTCTGCTGATGATAGATCCGGAAGGTGCTTGAAATACAATTTTGATATATTTATTTATTTTAACATTTTTGGAAGACTTTGCTTACTTTTTTCTGCCTTAATTAACATATCATCATATAGAAATCTTTGATGTATTTCAACTTTACCTTTACATTGCTCAGTTTTCGATTACACTTATTCTCCATAGTAAGTTCTTAAGCACTCGAGTTAATCATAACTTAGTTATTTCAATTGACCTCCAAACAAAATGATTACACTTCCCGCATATGCTTTGAATTAGCCACAATAAGATGTAAACAAATTTTTAAATAGTTTTCACACAAATGTCAAATGTGCGAAAAGCGATTTGTTTGGCGCCAGAAATAGATGAAAATAAGCGAATTTAAGGCCACCCACTGCATCGTGGAGACTTCCGTGGGTTGGGACCGAAATACAGAAAAAATACAATGTGAAATAATTAGAAATGCAAAAATAAACCAAATCGCAAATGCTATCCAAAAACTAAACTAACAAAGAGCCAATTCACAGGCGAAACGAACAAATTTCGGTTTTCAAAACTTTATGAATTTTAGCTTCAAAATCAAAATTCGGTTTCAAAATAAATGTAAAGTAAATTTTCAAAAAGAAGAATCCATACATTTGATGTATATAAATAAATAAAGAGTCAATAATTATTTTATTAAACTGAAAAATTACAAATATATGAAATGTAAATACATTTGTATTTGTTTTTATTTTTTGATGGCTTCAACCAGGTTGCTTCTGTCTGGGATATAGTAAAGAACTTAATATTAAAATATTTTAAATAGTTTTTTAAATAGTGAATAACGATTTAGAAAAAATTTATTGACACCGGTAAAAAATTGGAAAATCGATTTGCCAGGGACTAGAAATAGGTTGCCAGCATTTCATTAAAATTTTTTGGTTTTTTTTAAATTTTTAAAAATAGTGTTTTCCTAACTTATTTTAATGACGGCAATCAATAACAAGACATTTGCGCGCTTTCTTTGATTTGACGACGCAAAATTTGTTGGACGGCGATGGGTAAACAAAAATTCACCGCTGGCAATTTGAATTGAGGCATTCAATGACCCCCCATCCCCCAAGTCACACACGCTGCCCGAGGCACGAGCCCAGCGGCTGTTGCCCCCTGCCCCAAGCGTGGCGCCCCCAACAATGGGCGAATTTAGCCAAATCGCCGACAAATGCAAATTATTTTAGTGCGATTTTAAATTTATTTCCCAACTAAATTTTCCTCTTTTGTGCGCTCGCCGCGTCTCTAGTTATTTTTGTACTTAAATAAAGCGCAATTTGTGTTGTTTTTCTTAATTTTTGTTTTTTCTTTTTTTTTTGGTTTTTTGTTATTCTCTTTTTTCCTAGTTTATCAACAGTTGAAATTTAATAGATTTGGCACACTTTCGGCAGCTTCATATTGACGGACAGTGGGCGAAAGAAAAATGTTAGTGCACTGCAGAACGATGAAAATTCATTATACGATCTATAAAACTTGCAGAAAAATAGATTTAGAGTAGAAATAAAATAGATATGCTTTAAAATTTTCTTCTGAGCATATAGTAATTTCATTTTTAAGCTCTATAGCCTAATGCAACCAACATTTTCCCACTGGTGTATTTCGAACTTGCAAGCAAAACAAATTTTGCATAAATAAATAAAGTTGGAAAAAAATAAAAAGCAAAAACACATTTGGTTTTTGGAAAATAAACAACACGATATGAATGAGCAAATGAATCAATGAATGAATGAGCAAAATAACTGAATACAAATGCGTATCAAAAAAGAAGAAGAAATAAATATAACAATCCGTTGTTGTTCATTTTTTTTCTATTCCGCAAATTTTAGCACAATATCTGCATATCTATGGATGTTATTGTATCGCACACCCATTTTGAAAACACCTAAACTACGCGCCTCGCAAATATTTTTCAATAAGCCTAGAACATAAATTTGTCTAAGCCTGAACCAGTTGTGAATCACAAACGGGCTAATTATGGAAATTATTTAGGCACCGCAAATAGACGGTTCTGCGGTTTTTATTTCGAACAGCTGGAATATTTATGTTATTGTCACATTTATTTCAAATCGTAAAATCCACGCGTAATATTGGTGGAAAATTTTGTTTTATATAAACTTTAACAAATTCGTAACTAGCTATAAAGCATTGAAATGAGGAAATTATATTATATATTTATTAACAGATCTATATAAATTAACTAATCGACACAGTCTTAAAAAAAACTAGATGTAGGGCGGGTCCCTTACACGTGCCAAACACTAAACAAAAGGTAACCTTAAATCGAACGTCTATTTTTGGCTTTCGTATAGAAGTTGGCGCCAGTTTAATGGCCTATTTTATTTGGTGTTGCTTCAAGCTAAATAAAAAAAACTCGAAACTTATATATGGCTAATTAAAAGCAAACAAAGTTCAAATGCAAATGAAACGGCGACAACAAAATGAAAAAAGAAAAAAAAAGAAAGAAAACGATATAGTATGTATGTATAAAATCAAGCACATAAAATAAAATACAATTTATGATATGACAAATACGAGTATTGTACAATATTGTTATGAATGCTCGAGGAACGGAGTGGGCTGACTTCAAAAATCGCAACTGGGTTTGTTGCGGGCTGCGGGCTGCGGGCAGCGCAGCTGAAGCGACTTTGAAAGCGATTTTGAAATCGCGTCCAACCCGAACTCGGCAAAAATTCAAATTCAAGCGGCGTGTGCGGCGCGTTTTGTTTACAAATAGAACCCCATAGATTGGAGGTTGGAGGGTAAGGCGAGGGCGAGGGCGAGGGCGCGGTTGGGGATGGGGACGGGGGCCCACTAATAGCGGCATGGGCCATATTGTATGGTACAACATATAGTTATACACTTATGTATATTATATCTCTGTATGTATGTACGAGTATGTGGGATTTGTTTTTTATTTGTACCCTTGCTGACGGTATTATAGCTATGCCATGAAATGTGTCACTGTATTTAAGCCTAGTTACAATGAACCAGCTAATATCCCATTCTATATATATTTAATGTTTAGCAATGTTAATACTCTGAATACTTTCTTAAAGAAGTTTAATGAATGCAAGAATCCTTTGTAACATGTAAAAGATAATGATCTATAAGAGAGTACGTTAATAAAATTAATATTTAAATCAGACAAATGAAAATACTATATCCTAATCCCCCTAAAACACATTATCAAAAAGAGCTTTATCTTTATCAGAATGGTGCTAAAACAGCTTACAATATTCCACAGCTGACATAGAAGCAACTTGTTAGGGTATTCAAGATCCAACAGCCCACGGCTAGTTGTTTGTGTCTTGTTTGTAAGCTCGTGTATGCATATTAGATGAAATTATAAACAAAACATAAAGCGACGCAATATGCGCGCCCGCTAAATTCGTCACGCCCGGCAGAGACGAATGGACAAAAGGCATAGACCGAGTGGGAGAAGGAGACATAGACGAAGGGGGGATGGCGAAGTGTGAGAGGTTGCCGGCTGTCACTTATCGCTGTTCGTTTTCGTCTTGCGCCTGCGAACAGATCGCGGTGCCTGCTGTCTCTCTTCTGCTTCTGCTTATTCTTCGACTCGCTGATGTTGTTGTTGTTGCTGTCATGCCCAAAGCTGGGGGTCGACCTATTCAATATGCTGACACACGCGCCAACACCTCCTACGCGTTAGCAGCGCCGTCGCGCCGCAGTCCGCAGTTGGCGGCCCACTTGATGAGTGCTCGTCCATTGTTTTTCGCGCCGCTGGCGTCGCAACGATCTGTTGAAGCTTCCCAAATGGACGACAGCGCCAAAGTTTTACATAGCTTACGGCAGCCAAAGCTTTACATAGTGGCAGCCGCAGCCGCAGCCGCAAGCACTCGCCCAACGCATGATACAACTACAACGTCAACACTGGCATTCAATTTTGAAATGAATTGGGAATGGGAATGGGAACGGGAATAGGCAATGGAAATTGGAATGGCTGCTTTGCAGCTGGGACCGCGGCACCAGCTGAGGACCAGCAGAAGCAACGACAGTAGCGCTAATAATGCGATTTGTGTGTGATGCACTAACGTATAGAATGGGGAGTTTCGGTTCTACACAAACATAAGTAAAATACTATGGACGCATAAAATGTAAGAAACTGAAACTGCGTAAAATAAGTACAATTTATATGTATATGTACATATGTATAATATATTTGTGCTGTCTACGCGGTATCTTGCCGTCTGCTTACTTTGCGCTTTACACTAGTTAACTCTCATTCGATTTGCTTAACACACTCAACACATTGTCATTGCTTTTGTTATTTCATGCAGTTCGCTTTTGTTTTTGTTTTTGTTTTGTTTGCTGTTTATTGCTGCTGCTTCTTGCCAACTAATTTACATTTTAATACCCGCACAGCCGGAGCCAACTTATCTAAAAAACACACACACATCAAGTCCACAGCTGCGCCTATTTGCAGTCGGCTCGGGGTTTGTCGGCTGGGTCGTGGGCGGCGTCGGGGTCTGGGTCTGGGTCTGGGGCCGCCGATGAGCGATTGAGATGATTGAAACGAATTGATGAAAGGGTATTTTGAATTCAACAAGAGCCCGTGCCTTTCATTCCATCTGAAAGTAATGTTAGCCGATGGAAACTGGAAAGTAGTTAAAATAAAATCTGTGGCTAAAGCTGTGGTAGCATCTTCCTCTTTCTCCCTCTCTCTCTTTCTTTCTCGTACACTTTGCTCTGGCAGCAGGGCTACAGCGTGTCATGTGCAGCCCTGGCTTCTGTTTGTTTTCAAGTGTGTGTGTAGTTGTTGTTGTTGTTGTTGTTGATGGTGATGTCACAAGAATAACAACAAATGGTTTTTGTTTTTGCCCCACGTTCGCATCGGGGCGTATGTTAATTTTTTGTTTTTATTTATTTTTATTTTTGTTTGTTGGGCTTGCAATCTTATAATAAAAATGAAAAAAAAAAATAATTTGGCTTTTGAAAATTTAAATACAGACAACGAGACAATTAATTCGTACGCCATGTTTGGCGCCTGGTTTGTAAACCAGCTTTTGGATTAACTAAGCAAACAGCGGAGTCCATTGTTATTGTTGTTGCTGTTGTTGTTGTTGTTGTTGACCAAGACCTGGGAACAGTTTTGGGTTTATGGTGAACGACAAGCGTGTAGCCTGTAAATTAATTAGCTACATGCTACCCATTGATTTCTGAAAAACTTTATCGAAAATGGGCTAAAAGTGAAACTAGCTAAACTGAGCTACAGTAAAATTTGTTATAAAGAAAATTAAATCTATTCATTTTATTTTATTAGTTTTATATAACGCGTCAATTGGTTGGGGTTTTTTAATTCATTTAAATTTTATATTTATTTATTTCACATTTTTTATGCATTTGTTTTTCATCATTTAATAAATAAATTAAATAGTTCATTATAGAATATATATAAAAGCAATATTAAAGATAAAATGATATATAATTATTATTTATGGGCAAGTACGTAGAAACCCCGTTTGTATATTGAGAAATAATAAGATGTTTCCTAGACAAATTGCATTTTTCAGCTATATTCTTCTGACGTATTTAGCGTACATTTATTGGAAGGCGCCGCCCCAGCGATTTGGTCAACGGATGTGTAAAATATTCGAATGCTTTTGGGCCATTTACAGAATCGATAGAAGCGACAGGCGTCAGCGAATGCGTCAACGAAGCTGAAAAAGTGGCTAGCAAAATGACTGGGAGTTGGGGGAAGGGGAGACATAACGGATGACTTTGTTTACAGCCAAAAAAACACAAAAAAGCAATCTATATAAAATGTATCTTTTGGCACACGTCAAGCTGGACACGCAGCCCGTGGAAGGGACAGGAAGGCCCGCTAATTATTGTTGTTATTTTGTTGGGATTTTCAAATGATATCTACAAAAAACAAAAAAAAAAACAAAAAACAAGAATTAGGCCATGATAAAAAACGCTTTCGCTTGTTTGTTTATAATTGTTTATACAATTTGCAGAACGAAGCAACTTTTTTGAGATAGCGCACAATCTATTTGAAGCACTTGGGGCGGAGGGGAGGGGGAGCCTTCAAATGTACACAAACATCCCGGCCGGCATGTGTATGTGTGTGTGTGTGTGCGTGTGTGCATGTGTGTATGCGCTTGGTGCTTACATTTTGCAATTAGATTAGAAACCCCCCAAAAGACGCGGCCATAAAACATGAAACTGAAAAACAAGAAAAACAAAAACATTAAATGGCGATTAAAAGTAATTTAGATAAAAACACTGAAAGCAAATAGCCAACAACAACAACAACAACAACAGCAGTGGCATCGCAAGTACATGTGCGTTAAGCGAGAAGAAGAAGAACACGCACACAAAATGTATCTGGCTGTGCCTTATAATTGAATTCGGGCATCTCAACTTTATAAGGCCACATGCCGACGACTGTCAGACTTTTAAGTGGAGACTTTGCAGTGCCCAACAACATTAAAGTGACCGAGGAGGACGCCAAAGAATTTAATTTTGTTTGTTGATCAGAAGTAAGCCGAGTTTTGTTGTTCTATTTTTTTCTTGATGTTCACGGCTTATACTTTTGGGATTCAGTTTATTAATCAGACAGAATCGCACCGAATAGGAATTTTTTTATTATTAGCTAATATTATCAGAATAGAAACTAAAAGCAAACTGTATAGTTTGGCCTTCGGCTAAGATAGCATAACACTAACCTGTTTTTCAAATTCAGAAATGGAATTCTTGACTTTAGTTCCCCGTGCAAACCTTTACCAAACTAATATAATGTTTTTTAGGTATTTGAAAGTAATATTGTTAGACTTTGTACTTTTTGTCTGAATGTGTGAAATTAACTTATTGCGATGAGCAAAGCACACATAATTATCTTTGAATTCGATGAATACTTATATTGAATAAGAGGAAAAGTAGTAGATTGTTTCTAGACCTAAAAAAGCAACATAAAAATACAATACATAATATTAAAAAGTTCTTGGAGTTCACTAGAGAGAATGTATTTTCAGTTTCAGTTGAATGTATTTTTCAATTCAGTAGTTTTTAGAACGCAACCGTTTATTAAAGATTGCGTTTGATGACGCGCTAAACCAATATAAAGATTCAAATGTATAATGTATAACTTGTGAGGAGTGAGAATAAAAGAAATTCATGCAACATAAAAAACTCACAAAAGAAAATTTTAATTTGGAGAAGTTTCAAGTCCGTGTTAAAGAAAATGTTGTGTATTTACAGGAACATAGAATAAGATAAATATGTTTAATGCAAATTTAAGAACAATATCAGTTGAAACTGAAATTATATTTATTGTTGCGCAAATAAGAAGAACACCACCTAAATGTTATGTGTTTGAACTCTGACACGAACCGTCGACAGTTTCTTTTATGTAATGTCGTCTACAATTTTTTTATATAATGTCTACAATTTCTTTGTGTCATTTCGTCTATAATTTTTTGTTATGTAATGTCGTCTGTAATTCTTTTTATGTAATGTCGTCTACAAAAATACACAACCAAATCCATTTTTAATTAATTTTGCTGTCTATTCGATTGCTTTGTTGTCTGTCAACGTAATTAGGAGTATTCAATTTCAATTAATAAAGGCTGCGTTCGCCTTTAGGGGAGAGCATACGCAATTCGTGGTGCGGCGCCCTTGTCGTGATCTGTTGTGCAAGTCTCTTTTGCAGAGTATTGGAACCGGGACCTCTGCGCTGCTCCTAGGCCAGCGTATTTATCTGGGCGCCAGCAAAGCGACGCCAGCGACGCGCTTAACTGATTTAGTTAATTGCATTGTTTTTCAATTAAAGTTCGTATTAATTGAGCAAACAAGCACGGCAGAAAAACAACGACGCCACTTGACGGCGAGATACCCTGCAGTCAGATAAAACTGCGGCATGCATTCGCATTGCTTTATGTACACCTCAATTTCGCTACAGGGCATTAAAAAGGTGGCAAATAAAAAAACGCGGCCACAGCGAGAGGCACAACAAGGCCTGTTCCAAACTAGCAGATAAGATAAATCCCAGGCAGACACCGTAAACAAACAGCAAGCGAAGCCACAAACAGAACCAGAACCAGAACCAATCCCGATCCCAATCCCGATCCCAGAGCCGGCGACAGCGGCGGGCTGTGGGCCATGGTTTAACTGTTTGCACATTGATAAGCGCAATGTGAAAATAGAAACAAATATTTATGTACCTATTTATTTATCTGTGTCTGTGTCTGTATCTGTATCTGTATCTATAGCTGTGTCTGTATCTGTATCTATAGCTGTAGCTGTATCTCTTAGTCTATCTGCACATATTTACAACTGGTCGCATGTATTTATGGAAATGCTTCTACTTTCATTTGTTTGCGTTTATTCCACTCTCCCATGATAACTCAGACTTGCGTCTTTATAGCCAACGCTGTGTCGGAACACATCGGTAAACAATTCATTTGTATTTCTACAGTTCTTAAGTTCTTAACGTGATTTTAAACAGCCAGCGTTTTTAGCAATTATTTGAGTTAAGAATTGCAAAAATAAAAATCTAAAGTATATGTAAAGCAGATTTATAGCGTAAGTTTTTTCTTTTCCGTCTGTATGAATCTTACGAAATTTTTAATAAATAAATGTTTAAGATGCTTCTTAAAAAGTTGTAATTTAAATAAATTGAGAAATTAGAATAATTAGTTAGTGACTGAGCTGAGGGAAACATTGTAACAAAACGAGCAAAATATAATATTAAAATATAAAAATTACTTTGTCTTTAGATATTTGCTAATCTCATATTTTAAGTCATATCGCATTTATTTAGATTTCAGATCATATTATTCGTAATATGATTATGGAGTCCCTATGCTCGTGCTTTATTTTGTGGAAAAACTAAATGTTGCTGGCCAAAGACAGTCCGAGTGGGCGACAAACAATAAAGTATATTAACATTCACATATATAAAGGGGCACATACATATAGCCGTACATATGTGCATACATCGAGTGAAAAGATTGATATAGTTGAAGAGCTTGGGCGACGCAAAGTGGGCACTTGGCTGGACGTGGCTTTGGCCTGGCCCTGTGCGTATCTATGGTAATTGAATGTGAATGCGAGTGTGAGTCTGAGTGTGAGTGCGAGTGTGAGTGTGTTTGTGAGTGCTTTTCTGCTGGTCTGTCGCCTGTTTGTTTATGCAATTGCCGAGGTGTGCTACCAGCGTGTGGCATTGTGCGGGATATGGATTCGAGCGGATCGGCGTGGACGGAGTGTGGAGGAGTTTGTTATAATAACAATAAAAGTGGCTTCCAATTCGAAATCAATTAACGTTGAGTGCTACTGGGCATGACAAGAGCGTCAATATTTACACAATATAATGACGGACCAAATAAACAGAAAGAAACCATCGAGCCGAGCGACCCATTGCCAAAGGCAAAACTAAATGTTGCCTAGGAAAGCCCTAAAACCAAAATGCTGCGACGACGCCTACAACTTTAATACCCTGCACTCAATTGAAAACTGCTTGAAAATGGGTATGTTGAAGTTGTGCATATGAAGGCTACAGTCAGAAGCCTTTTCTATTCCTTTCTTTCATATCGATAACTTTTTCCTTTATTTCTCAAATCAGTCAATATCCATTTTGATCCTTAGTACAGGATAGCTGCCAGTCCGGCACTCTTCATTAGAATACTTTTACTTGTTTTACGTGTGGTTTTTCTTCGATATTTATTTGACAGCCTCACAGCCTCATATGGAACAATGACATAAGCAAAGCTCTTGAAATTGGTTTCAACGGCCGAAACGAGTTAAGACATCTCCATAAGGGCTGAGAAAGGCAGAGTTCTCTTACAATTTTCCGTTTACTATTAGCTCAACCTTTTCATAACTGGTATACGCATTTTTCTTTGTCATTTAGAAACAGTTTTAGTTATTCTGTACTACACGCTACAAAATAATTATTTAAAAAAGTTTTTATACAATTCAAAAATTTCTAAATAAATGTTGTAGTAATTTTTATTTAAACGATTTTTACTTAATTCAAGAATAAATATAAAAACAACCTTAATTATGAAACGCTTGATTATGAAATCAATCAAATCAACATTTTCCCAAGCGCTAACAATATTAAGAATCAAGTCACATAAATGAAAACCTTTTAATAAATTAGGTTAGTAATATTTCTGTATAGACTTCAATTTCTACCTGTGTGAGATAATCTAACTAAAATAAAAAATTCAATCAATATTCTTAAGCAATCCACATTATATTCTTCCTCTGACATACTCTCCCCAGGCCATCGTTTAACTGGAACTGCCTTTTAATTCTTGAGCATATTGATAGAGACATGCATATTAATGGTTCGGCATTTGCTGTCAAAGGAGGAAATTGCTCCTAGAATTGCTGGAAGCTGAAATTCGGCATTCAAGTGGGCAATTCATTCATTTGGGATTAGCTGCAACATTTTCCGCACGTTGCACCATAAATTTTCCGAGCATTTTTACTATGCAAGGAGCATGCAACTGTAGTTTGGCCAAAAGAAATTAGAGAGAGACGCCTCGCTGAGGCTGAGTTATGAGCTCTACCTGAGCGACTGCAGGCAGCTATCCGGGGCGACTCCTGGTGCTTGGTGCCTGGTGCCTGGTGCCTGCCACCTAACTACCCTCGAATTCATTCATAAATTTCGAGCAGCGCTTTAAGTCGCCTGCCTGACACTCGTTTGGGCCATAAAAATGTCGCAACGTTTTATGCCGGCACGAAGGACACTTCCGGCATTAACGATTTCAAGGATCTCGCTAACCGGCAACCAGACAACACTCACACACACACTCACACACACACACTCGCACAAAGGCGCAACTTCCTCGACTCGCTGCTCACATCCTCCCCTCCCTCCCTCCCTCGCCACACCTCACCTCCCTCCGCTCGGAAACTACTTAAGACTGTGCAACGTGCATCTTCGGATTTGCATGGAAATCGGTTGGGTAGTCGAAATTAGCCGGGTACTTAAAATGCCTTTACGACTTACACTGAAAGGAATTCACATGCTCTTTGAATGCAATATAAATTCCTTTTAATGGCTCCTCATTGTGTCTACAAAAATGTTCATGTTAATACGGGCATAATAGCGTATTATAAGTAACTACAAAATATAACTGCCTTTTTCATGAGATGACTTATCTAAGCTGCCCGGACGGGCAACTGAACAACGAGGATCCGGGTTCGAGTCTAGCACTGGCCCGGATGCTATTGCGTCCAAGTTGAAGGCCAATAAAATGTTGCTTTTGAAAAATTATTGTTATGTTAAATATATAAATTAAACAAACTGTAAAATTAATAAAAATTATTATAATTATTATAAGAATTTACAACTGCCATAAATTAAATGCGTGCAACATACAAAATTTGTAACATAATTATTTCATTGGCTTTTTCAATATTTTTTATTTACAAAATAAAATAAAACATAAAAATTCCTTTTTTAAATATAATGTATTCAAAGAAATTTTTATTTTTGTAAGAAATAATAGTTATGCAATAAATTAAAATTCGTTACATGTAAAGCATTTTTATTAGCGAGCAGCCACTGTACAAAACCAAAAGCAATATTTTTTACATATTATTGCATTTTACATTTCAAATCAAAATGTCTTTCTAGCAGGAAAAAAATGTGTTCATTTATTATTTAAAATAATGCATTTATTTTTCTATAATTTAATTACTTTATCAATTATTTGCCTATGCATTTTAGATTTGTTTGATTTACATATGCCATATTTAATATTCAATTTTATATAATAAGTATACCTATATATATTTTTCCACCGGTAGATTCCGCATAGTCCTAAAGATATCTGACTAAGCCTTGGTACACCTATGTGCCTTAATTATATATTTATGAAAACAAAAATATATCATCTATAGATTATGAAATTATTTCAACTATTTCTCTTTTGGTTGTAATAAAATGCAAACCAAATCGACAGAAATTTTTTAATTTAAAAACTTTTGAATTCCCGCAGAGCTGAAATATTGCAACTTTAGTCCACGTCTGCAACATGGTTGTTGCAACACATCAAATTGTTGCAAATGCCGTTGCATTCGTCAGATATTTTATTTTCATATTTTTGACATGCAAATTGTTTGGTGCACAACAAAATCTGCGAAATTGAATCATTTCGCACTGACAGCTAAATATGAAATCAGAAATGGAATTACAAAACAAGCACTGGCAGGCCCCGCACTGCGCCCCAACGGCCCCATCAGCCCCTAAACGTGGCTGCCAAAACGGATACGCGTCCAAATTGAATTGTGTCCCCGACTGCTCAACTCCTGCCTGCCCGTCCGTCCGTCCGTCCGTCCGCCCGTCCGTCCGTCCGTCCGTCTCTCCTCTGGCCATCTGTCAGTGGGTTCTTGAGGTGAAAATGCAATTATTTATTAGCAAAAAAAAAGAAGAATGTGCCCCGCTCCCCGCTCGAATCCATCCGTGTACACGACGACGGCAAACGCAATCAAAACATGACGCACACACGGCAGCTCCAAAGGGGGGGCGGGGGCTGCGTGGGCTGACAGGGGCACGTATGTAGAATTAGTTTACGAATTGCTGCAGGATACGTGGCGCAACATTTTACAGCAAACAATTTCCCAATGCGCCCGCCCCGCCCCCTGCCTGCCCTGGCGCCAAGTTAGCCAAAAGACGCTGTCAGTTGCACTGTGGAATAAATGGACAAAGCTGTGCACAGAAAACTGAGCGTGCCGCGGGCTATTTGCTGTACCGTTGAGAAGGGTTGCCGCAATTCAATAAACTCGCATACAAGTTGGATCTTATTTTTATTTAAATGGGTTGTTTTCGCAAATAAACTGACACAAATGTTTCTACTAACGAGCCAAAAATTTGTTCGCGTTGTTCGTGTTGCAAACAGGGACAAGGGCAGGGATAAAGGCAAGGAGTGCCAGTCTCTCTACTCAAAATTAAAAAGGATATTATGGAATTACAAAAGTCGCATTTATTAAGTCTTATATTCAAATTTACCTTTTTATTTGAGAATGTTGAGTGTAAATTAAATAAAGCAACCCTTGGAAAAACTAATGAGATATTTCAATCCAAATTATTATCTTTATTTTATTTTGTATCTATGAAATTTAAATTATTTATTTCGAATTATTTTGTAAATAAAAAATTTAGTTTAATGTTTTTTATCTCATTTTATTTTTCTTAAATTTTAATTTTATTTTAAAAGTTGTTTCGCTATAATTCAATAAAAAAAATGATATGAAAAATGTAATTGAGCGTATATTAAGTAAAACAACCATTTATAGATATTTTGAAATAAATATTTTCTGAATTTTTAAGTTTTACTCTTTTACTCACTAACAAATAAATTTCAATTTTCTAAATTTTCTAGTGAATTGCCCCACTGTGGCACATAGGATATAGGCATAGGCATAGACATAGATAGACCCCCGAAAAACCTTGTTGTCTGGCAGCTGGGGGAAATTGGAATTGGCTTGGCTTTGCCTTTCGGCTTGGTTTGGGGTTCGAGCCTCGTGGCGCTCGCCGCGCGAAAAGGGGCGGGAGGGAAGGGGGCATGGGCGTTGGAGGCAGCAATTTGTAGCACATGTAACGCGGCGTTTGCCAACAAGCGATGCAACCTGAACGGCGCACACACAAATTTTTGGAAGCTCTATTAAACGTTGCCACCCGAATCCAAAACCGAAACAGTTCCTACGTTCCTCAACGCACCAGGCGCTGAAAATGCTAGAGGGGTTGGAAAAAGGGGGGCTGAAAACTTTTAAAAGAAAACTTAAACATGTGAGTGTATGTTTAGGTGTGCGTGGATTTTTGAAATGAATATGCATGGGCGTGTGGGCACGTGGGCATGTGGGCGTGGCACGGCCACGGTGCCGGAAAAACTCTTGGCAAAAGTAAATTTAAAAGTTTTGCCTGCGCCGCTGTCGCTCCGTCCGCTTAAAAGATATGAGTAGCGCGCACTTTTGGACAAGTTTTCTAGTTTTTCGGGCGCGTGGAGATTCGCTCGCAATACCAGAAAATGTGCGATAATTCACATAAGCAGTCTTATCATGTGTGTGTGTGGGTGTGCGGCTGCGGGTGTGTGTGTGCGTCGTGAAATGATGTTGTGCTAGAATGTGTCTGCGTGTGCTCATGGGTTTCCTGCGGAAAGAAAGCACCTCCCGAGCATTTAGGCATGCAAAGTTTTCACTTGCGGCACGTTCCACTCGAAAGCAATTAGGACACCCAAAGAGAAATGTTAGTGAGAACGAAGACAGCTCCAAACTTATCCCTTAAAATGCAATTTATATGTTATTGCAATACATTTAGATAAAAAGGGGTCGGCAAAGTTCACACAGCTCTTCTATTTGCTCTTCGACATATCTTGCCTCAAACCACCTTTGCAACAGTTTTAAACCCAACTTTTATGGCTATCTGCGTATCTTGTATATGTCTTATATGCCCTGGGCTACAAAATTCAAATATTCGTTGTTACTTATTTAAGAGCAAAGCTTTTATTTAAGTCATAAGATTGCCAAGAAATTTATGCGACCTTTTATGTCTAGCAACACCCAAAAAACAAAACGGTTCTGAAATGTATAAAAAAATATGTTATATTTTGGATTAATCAAGAATCTATTTATTATATAAAAAAACAAATTTTATCGTTAAATAAAATATTTTAAAGAGTCTTTCGCGTTTTAAAAGCTTAATCTTTATTCATTTAATGTCAATATATTCAATTAACATACCACATTAACATAGTTATAAGAATTTGTTACCAAAATGGTGTACAGTTTCTGGTTAGAAAAAAAGCAAAATCTTACAAGAATACTATGCTGAAAAAGGTTAAGTCAAAAAAAAAAAACGGAAAAAGAAAACAAATATAAAACATTTCTTTTTCTTCATATTGAAGATGAACTCATATCAACTCATAAACCATAGAGGGAATATTAGCTTTTTAAAATATGAAAATATAAAATTATTTGTTTTCTATAATATTTATACTGTTGCCTATGGCCCATTTGAGATGCTTTTTCAGGCCTATAATATTTTGATTAAAGCATAATGAATTATTTTTAAATGGAACTTTAATGAAATGTGAAATTCTCAACCCCTGAAAGTGCGATTTATTTTTGGCTGGCCTTCGCTCTTGATTTGTTGAGAAAACGTAACAGTTACTAACATTTTCTCACGCACGCATCCGAAAACCATTTAAATAACGCTCCATCATCTGGCTCACACACACACACACATACGCACACTCGCACACACACAATCAAAGAGAAACTTTTACACGGCAGCCCACGCTTCAGCTATTTCCCCCCACTCCCCAGCCAAGTTTTTAGCTCCTGGCAATGGGCTGCTGTAGTGTTTCGTGGACGTTGCCCCGCCCCACATGCCTCTTTTCGGGAGGGGAGGGGAGCGGGGGACTGGCGTTGATAAATGCACCGAGCATAAAAGTTGGAGCAAACTACTTTGGGTTTTTAGGCAAATTTTCGCCTAGAACTAAAAACGTAGCCAACTACTTTCCACTTACCTGGCTGCGTGCCACGCCCACCACGCCCACCACTCCCCCACCCAGCCCAATCAGCCGCGCCTGCCGCTGCCCCCCAAATCGCTGGGGCCATTAGAGCTTGGCAAAAACGCCGCTAAATGCGATGTGAATTATTTAAGGCACGTGTGTTGTGCAGAATGCGGCAAATTCGACAGTGAAATGCATTTATTATTGAAGATACGGAGAATAGCCCCTCCCCCTCCCGCCGTCCTTGACTAGCTGCCCAAGTTGAAGCTGTAGCCAAATGGATGCGAATCGTGTGGAATCCTTCGCCTGACAAGCCAACCAATTATGTGCGCCTGATGAGTGCCTCAGCGGAGGCGCCCCACCTAGAGGCATGGGGGGGGGGGAGCAGGAGGTGTGTGTATATTTTGATAAACGCTTTACAGTTTGAAAAGTTTTGCTGCTGTGTGGCACGTGATTGGAATTACGCGCGGCATGGCCCACAGCCAACTAAAACTCAACTCGACTTGACTGCGGCCCGAGCCCCAACACAAAAGTGGAAATTTTGCACGAGTTACGAGTCTGTGCGAAAGGTGAGCTAAATGCAAGTCAGACCAGAGGGTGGTCCAAGAGCGGCTTGCTGCCGAGGGGGGGGGGGGGGCAGTGGGGGCGACTGCCAGCGGAGTTGGGTTGGCAGGCAAAACATGTTTCTGATTTTGGCAATCGACAAATGTTGCACACATTGCGCAAAAAATTTGCATACATTTATTTATGGCTCCACATTCCAAGAAACTTCTACAAAAACAAGCAGTTTCGTGTGCGATTTTGAGAACGTGTTTGCCAGGTATTCCATATACCATATATACCAAAATATTCATTTTAATTTTTACATCTAAATCGCTCATAAATGAAAATACATTCTATTTTTTGGCTTTAAAGTAATAAAAAAATATTCCTGCTAAATCTTGGCCTTAAATATACCAAAATATTCTCTTTAATTTAACATCTAAATCGCTCATAAATGAAAATATATTAAATATTTTTTGCTTTTTAAATAACAAAAAAAAATGTAATCTTAAATTAGATTTTCATTTTTAAATATATCTGGCTTTATTTCAGCGCAGGCGTTTTTCGGAATGCCCCATTGCAAATATGCTGCGTGTTTATTTTATGTGATGTTTATTTGATTGCAAAGTGGAAAATGGGAAATACAAATTGGTTTGTAATGTAGTTAGTTTTACATCTGGCGATATATGTATATATTGTAGACCTAAGCTGTCTCGTCTCTCTCTCTCTCTCTCTCTCTCTGGCTCTCTCGCAGTCTCGCTTCAGTTGGCCGCCGGCTCGCCGTTGCCCTGCACATGCAGAATCATATCGAAGGGATCCCACTCCAGATCCGATTCGTGCTTCACGCGCCGCCGACCGCCCCCAGGCACCTGGTGCGGATGATGATGATGATGATGATGATGATGGGGGGATGATGATGGTGCGAGTGCATGGCCAGCGCCGGGTGGGCGCCGTGGTGCGCCAATGGCTGCTGCACGAGACCGATGGGCATGTCCTGGGCGTGCTCGGCCAGGCCAGGAGGCCGGTAAAGCTGCAAGTGTTGCGCATGGGGCTGGCCCTGATGCTGCTGCTGCTGCTGTTGTTGATGCTGCTGTTGATGCTGATGCTGCTGCTGCTGCTGCTGCTCGCTGACCATCTCCTGGATGTGCTCGCGCGTCTGCTCGCGCTCGTCCACCTTCCGCAGCAGCATGTCGCGCATGAAGGACATGCGCTCGAAGTGCTCCCAGTTGGAGCGGAATCCCTGCTGGGCGTACTGGGCGTGCCGCTCCTTCTGCAGCTCGTCCACGTACCGCTGCTTGATGATCGACCAGCGCGTCTGCATGAGAGCTGCAAGCGAAAGGTGAGGAGGCGAGTGCCCCATTAGAGGATCGGCAAAGAGTCCTTCGACATTCCCTACCTAGCAACTTATATGAATCTAAATTCTAGGTCAAGAGGCACGTTTTATGGTACATTCAATTAATGTGATTTGAGATTTATAAATGAGAGATTTGTAAATGGGAATTATATATAGGAAATGTGTAATTTCTTAGAAGACTTCTTATTTGTATTTCTTTCTAAATAAAAAATTCAATTTAATTATATTTTTGACATTTTTTCAACCATCTAATTTTCCTTAACAAAAAAGAAAAGTTATTTTAGTTATCTTATGCTCAAAATTAAAACCACAATATCGCATTTATCAACAAAGCAAATGTTACAACTATGTGAGTTATTTACAGATGAACTGTTCTGATCTGTCAGTTGATTGATATTATTGATACTGATCAAAAATCTATATATAATAAAATTACCCCATGAAATAAGTCGTAATCTAATTTGATTTTTGTAAATCTATTTTCTTGCACTTAATCTAAATTTGGAATCAATTGTAAAGCTCTAGAAGTCGGTGGAACTTACTCGGCGTCAGGCCCATCTCGTTGGCCGCTTCCTTCCACACGGCCGAGGTGCGGCTCTGGCCCTGGCCCTTCTCGCTGCGCTGCCGTCCCGCCCACAGAGAGGGGCGCGCCTTGATGGCATCGATGATGCGGCCCCGCATGCTGTTGTGCAACGAACTGGGCCGGCCCAGTTTGCGCATGGGCGTGGTCGTGGCCTCCACGGTGACGACCGCCGGCGGCACCAGGCCGGTGAAGGCGGTGTAGGTCAGCCCATGGGCGGCCGGCTGCTCAATGAGATGCGGCAGCTCGGCGGCGGTCTGTGCGACCGCTGGCGTCGCCGGGGCGGTAGACTGCAGCCAGCTGAAGCTGCCGCTGGGACGGCCGCGTCCGTGTGTGGCGCTGGGCAGCGGAGGCGGCAGCGCCGGCGGCGAGCCGCCCACCTGGAGCGACGTCTCGCCGGGCGAGGCGGCCTCCGAGCTGCTCGAGCTCGACTGGGCGCCCACGATCTTGGCCACGGTTATGTTGTACATGAAGGACATGGGCTCGAAGTGCTCCCACTTGGTGTTGAAGCGCTCCTTGTGCAGGATCTGGCGATGCACCAGATTGTGATAGTGGTACTTCATTTGGCTCCAAATCGATTGTAATTTCACTGTGCGGAAATGGAAACGGAAGGGGTTATGAGAATCGCAAAGAAAGGCGGCATTTAAAAAAGAGTGGGGGAGGGGGGGGGCAAAGATTAAGTGAGAGTGAGACAGTGGCAGTAAAGAATTGAGAGAAAGAGAGCATGAGAAAAGAATAGAGAGAGAGAGAGAGAGAGAGAGAGAGAGACGGAGAGTCATAAAAGGGAGAAAGAGAGAGAGAGAGAGGCGGAAAGATAGAAAGAGTAAGACAGGAAAGACATACAACTTTAACATTTAACACATTAAAAAACGCATCACAGAAATCCCATAGAAGAAGGGAGAACTGTATAGATGTGAAATAAACCTGATCTGAGCATGCAATAAGAAAACCCACCCACAAAATTGGGTATATCAAGCTCTTTTAATTTTGAGATCGACTTAGTTCAGTCTGGTATTTAATAGATAGATTCGGCTCATTAACCTGATCAAGACTATATATAAACGCAATAAGAACCTATGTAAGCAATAAAATATTAAGCAACATAAATGCCTACAATGTATAAGAACAATGAAATCATAGCTAATGCAATGAAGATCCCGTGATCGAAGATGGATTTGTCGCATATTGCTGGCTAGGTGAGTAAGTTAATATGCCCCCAGTCAATTACCCTATCAAGCCCTTGCCCAAACGAGCATTTTACAACCTGTGACATGCATCTATTTTTAGACGACACACACACCAATGCAGATCAGCAGAGAAAGACGAACAGAAAGAGAGAGAGGGAGAGCGAGAGCGAGAGAGAGCGAGCGAAATGCAAAACAAAAACAAATTGACGCCGGCGGCCAGGCTGAGCCCTGTGCATACTTTGACTAATGCTTTAGTTGCTGCACCTCAGTACACACACACACACACACACACACACGCACACACGCACACCCCGTATGGCTATCTCAGTCGCACTCACCTGTAGGCACATGACCGCCAAACTGCTCGGCGATCTCGTTCCACATGGGCGACGTGACGCTGCGGCACAAGTGCAGCTTGTTGTTGGAGTCCCAAATCTCTGGATACTTCTTGATGGCCTTCAGCAGCTGGGCGCGATTCACGAAGGGATCCTCCTTGGGCATGGCGACAGGATACGGCTATGGCGGCTGCGGCGGCGGTATGGAACTGGCGGCGATAGCGAGACGAAGGCGCAGGCGGCGGCGGTGGCGGTGGCGGCGACAGCAGCGGACGCGGAGCACAACTGCGTCCTTTGACATCAATTATCGGCGAATAACTGAAAGTAGAGTTTGCAAAATATGCGAATTGAAAATGAAAAGGCAGAGCGATTGAGGAAAATAGAGAAAACGATGACGACGTCGGGGCAACGACGACGGCGACGACGGCGACGACGCCAGCGACAGCGACGACGGCGGCGATTGTTGCTGTTGTTGTTGGGGCGCAGCGATGCCGAGAGATTGGAAAGCAATGTGGCAGAGCCAAAAGCAGCGCAAAAACGGCGAAAGCGCACACGAGATGAGATACACAAAATGCAAGCGAGAAGAGAGAACAGACAGAATGTGCAAAAAACAAAAAAGCACAAAAAAAAAAACCAAAACCAAAAAGGCAGCAACAGTTCGGCAGCAGCAACGACAACGACGGCGACGTCAACTTCACGGTGTGCGTGTGTGTGTGTGTGTGCGGGCAATACGTAGGTGCCGGTGATAGAGGTAACCGTGGGGCAGGGGGCGGGGGTGACTGCTGTGCCACATCCATACATAAGACGACGCGACGACCAAAGCGCACACAACAAAACAGACAAAGGCAACGGAGACCAAAGAGACAAAACAACAACGGCGAACCTTATGGCAGAGACGGAGCTGCAAAAAAACAACAAAAAAAGAAAACAACAACAGCAAAAGAAAATAACAGACAAAACAAAAAAAAAAAAGAATTGAAGCAAACGACGGCAGCGCGCAAAAGAAAGGCAACGATAAACAACAGCGACGCCGACGCCAACGTCAACGTTGGGGCTCACTTGCATGAGCCTGTGTGTGTGTGTGTGTGTGTGTGGTAGTGTAGTGTTTGCCACAGCCTCGTCGCGTTGTTGAAGGTGGCCACGGTATCGGCTTGAAGCAGCGGTCGGTCGGTCGGGCCGCATTAGAAGCAGCAGCAGCAGCAGCAGCAGAGGCAAAACTCGTGCTGCGCTCTCTACGCGAATGCGAAACAAAAGAGCAGCGGCAAACAGCGAAGAGTGCTGGGCAAAATGCAGGCACGCAAACAGAGCAAAATGCACGATGACCGATGCGACAGAAACAGCAAGAGCAACGGCAAAAGCAACGGCAACGGCAACGGCGACAGCGACAGCGACAGCGACGCCAAAGCACAGGCCGCAGACGCAGACGCAGCTAAGTAGAGCCCGGCCAGGCTGTCTAAACAGCAACAACTCTGTACACACACACACACAGGCACACAGGCACATGCATATGCATGCACACTCACACAACAGCAAACGCCTAGTTACTGACGAATGGGCGGTCGGGCAGTCGGTCGGTTGGTGGGTCGGCCGTTCGGTCGATCTGTCGGCCAGTTGTCGTTCGGTTTTGGGGGCTACGTGCAATGAACCCATTTCGCAGCAAACTACAACTACAACTGCAACTGAAACTGCACACAATTAACACACACGCACAAGCCAAACGACACACACACACACACACACACTCACGGTGGCGCACTGAGGTGAGCTTGTATTTGTGCACTGCGCACCCACTGCGTTCGTTTAGCCAACAACAACAGAAAAAGCTAGGCGAGAAATCGTCCCAAAAGTTTAAGCATTTTATTAAGGTGCTTCACTTTTTAGTAGGGTGCTTCGCATTAGAAACAAATGTGTGTAAGGAAAAATGGTTGCGTTGGCAAATCAGCCTCCCATAGGGTAATAAGAATATTTAATATAAAGTATAGAGTGATATGAATATTTAATATATTCTTCTTACTCTATGTCAGCCACCAGAGCTCAGCTATTAAAAATTTATTGGTTCACAGTGAATAAATGCTCTTTCAAAAATATGACCAAAATATTAATTACTAGTAAAACTAAAAGAAACTTTGCTAAATGATTTTCTTCAATGGAACTTTTAAAATCGGTATACAGTGCACAAATATTGTCTTCATACAGTTATTATGTTTGTCGTTGCTAACGAAAAAAAGTTAACATGCAAAAGGTCAACTAAAAAGTTTTGTAGGTAACCTTATTTATCCAATATGTTTAATAAAGCAAAAGCAAAAGTAAATAAAAGTAAGAAAAATGCACGCCAAATAAGTCATCGTACACTACTCACTTCAAAAGTACTCTTAAGAATTAAATATTATTAAATTAATATAATTTAAATTTTTGCTCGAATATCCTGTATTATTAAAAAACCGCCGTTGGGTGGTTTGCCATCGACAGAACCGGGGTTTCGGTGTAGGATTGTTCAATTTTTGTCCATTCTTTTTTCAAAACTGTCATAGATTGTACACAAGCAAAATCAATTTTTTTTAGTGCAATTTATTGGTCGCAACTTTAAATTTTTAAAAGAAAGGTAATATATTTCAAATAAAAAAGATAGATAGCTGCAAAGTAAATAATTTTTAAACGAATTCGATAGGTAGTCTATTTTTTTATTTTCTATAATTTTCTATATATATAATTAACAGCTGTTTTAGGATCATTGATCGTTATGACCATATCATCTATAATAGGATAAAATGAACAAATGTGATTCTTCCTTATAAAATTTAGTCGCTTATTGCGTATTGACATACGAATTAAAATCACTTTTAACATATTCAAATCAGCCGAAATGATAGCACACTCTGCTTGGATGAGTATACAGATTCTTTGATGTCGGGGCTGAAGTTCTAATTAGTTTTATGACAATCGAACGATAAAATGCGAAGAACAGAGATCTAATTGAAGCCTCCCAAGCTCCACAATACGTGATTGGTCGTCGTTGCTGGGAATAATTTGGTCATGAATTGGATTTAGATAGCCGGCTGGGTCACACTGAGATCATGGCAGTGCCTATCGTCGGAACGGACAGCTTCTTCATCAATTATTCAATGGCATGACACTGGCGACTGGTTCCGATTGCTGCTGGGATGGGAACGATTACGTACGGTACCGTTTCTATGCCCGGGCCCGTGCCCGTGGCCGTGCCCGTTCCTTCGGCATTTCTAATGCTGTTGTTAATGCTTTTAATGTTTGTCGTTTTATTGGCTACTGTTTTCGTTTGGGTATCTGCGAGATATGTGAACGCACACGCACTTATCTGGAAGCGGTGTCTTTAATTTTTATGACTGCATAAATGGTCCTGAGCGCCCCGACCCGACAGGGCCAACGTAATTTGCTAGATTAGAATTAATTTCGAGGCGCAGGCACGAGAAACTCGAACTCTGCACATAGGCAAAACTTGGGCAGTAAAAAAAAATGTAATGTATCTGCGGCTGGACGGCAGCTGGGCTGAGCACAACGGGGGCAGGGGCGGGGGCAGGGCCAGGGGCTGGGAGGCAGACAGACAGGCAGGCAGGCACAGGCTCCACAATTGTCGTTCTGAAGATGGGCTTGAAACTGGGACTGGGACTGGGGCTGGGGCTGGGGCTGGGCGTGGGCCTGGGCCTGGACCTGGACCTGGGCAGGGAGTGGGTTGGGATGGAGGGTTCTATCTGCGCTCTCTGATATCTGCTGTATGCTGCCTTTGTTGGGTTTTTATTTTCATTTATGCTTTTTAAGTGCTTCATTAAAATCGCGTATGGCTACGGCTTTGGGGTCGCTGCTGGGGTCTGATGCCTGCCATCTGTGGCTGGGGCGGACAGACCTTTGTCAGCGTCATCAAGCACGGCACACAAGCAACAAACAAGTAAGAAAAAGTATCTTTCAGATACATGTCCAAAACGCAAAGAAAGCAAAGCATAAAAAACGCACGACGACGGTAAAAAAATATATATATATATACAAATAATAAACAAGTAAGAATCCTCTTGTCAAAGGTAAACGCCTAAATGATACCCCGTGTCCGAAGTCGAAAATAATTTACACATTTTCGTTAAGAGTCGGGCATTAAAAATTTAAGGGTTTGTTTTTTTTTTTGAAAGATATTTAGACGTGTCGGATATGGCCATATATCGTATAAATGCTTAGTAGCTTTTGTTTGAGCTTATAAATAATATATTTGTGCAGCTTTATCATACCCTTTTTTAATGGTTTCCCCTGGGTACAGGGTATAAAAAGATACAAGAAATAAAAAGAATTATAACCAAACATGTTTTTCACTCAGCTCTCGCTACCCAGTGTCAGGCCCAACTTCAGTCGCAGCTTCAACTCCGGTTTTGGTTCTGAATATGTGTGTGTGTGTGTATTTTCTTGGGCTGCGTGGCAATAAGTGTGCCCGTTCACGGGACGGTGCAAAAAGTTAAGTATCTTGTTGTTGTTGTCGTTTCTTTCTTCTTTTTTAAGGTGCGCATATAAAGAGGCCTTCTTAACTGCCAGACCCAGACCCAGACCCCAGCTTTCAGGCCCCCTCCCCCATGCCCCCCCACCAGTGGCCAGTTCCAGGCAACGTCAAGAGATAACACCAGCAAAAGTAACAACAACAACAACAACAACAATGGCTTGCAGCATCCGAAAGCCAATCGGAAAGCCACTTGGCCAACTCCTTTTCATCCTCCATGTGCCATGTGCAAATCACATACAGTAGCAAAAAATTTCGACAGTTATTTACGATTAGCACAAAAGATACGAGACATGACATGCGCTGAGATGCCGCGAAGATGCAGATGCTGCTCGGCCGGGATCTGCGATCCCAAGTCCAAGAAGGGGTGAAGGGCAGGGGGGGGGGGGCACGAACACAACATGAAACTTGGCCTGTTACCCACCGGCTACTGTTGCATGCCAGCAGACACAGCGGGTGACAAGGGCCGCAAGGGTGCCGCATGCAACAGACAACCCGCCACAGCACTGGCCAGAGCGAAGAGCATTTTACTGTTTGTTTACCTTCCTTTGCGGTTCTCGAGAATGGAGACAGAACTTCATTTATGAGCTTCGTTTGATGATCAATTAAATGCTTCTGACACTCGGCCTAAAAGAAAACGACTTTGCGAGCAGACTAAACAGAACCGAAAATATCTGCGCTGTTTGCATGGCCCATATACCCCTTAAAAGTGCTGGGAAAGGGTGATAATGCATATAGCAGGCAGCAGGAGACAATTTCAACTGCCTGAGTTGTATGTTACTTATAAGCATATTATAATCACTTTTACTATTACCTCTATCTGCCTCTGTCTCTGTCTCTCTCTCTCTCTCTCTCTCTCTCTGACGGTATTTGTTAACTCTTCCTGACTATATCTCCCTCTCTCTTTTACACACATTATATCCTTCTTCTCTTCCTCACATGCACTTCTCTATTTACCTGTCTCTGTCTTTTCCTCACTTCTGAATCCTTCAAACTCTTACGCTGCACCTTTCTATGCGATTTTCATGAATTCAAGGCTCCTGTTCTTTCTAATAAGTATTAAAAGTAATAAATCTTAACTCTCTTTTCTCATATACCTCTTACACTCACTTTTACTTTCTTACCCCTCTCCCTTTCTTCCACTCTTAGCTGGTATCCAATTGGCTGTTAATGCACTTCATGCCAAAGAAGAAAATCATAAAACGCAACATTATTGTGTATGTATTTATGTGCGCGGATCGCCAGGAGGTATAAACTATACGGAATGACTTAAATGGGGTCATTCCGGATTGCGGGCAATTCTTTAAAGCCATAAGCAAAATTTATGGGATTTCGCCGCCTCACCGTAGCTCGCAACTCGTAACTCTTTGGCCTGGCAGGCTGCCTGTTGAATAAATTAGTTGCGATAATAAGTGGCTACACACTCGTGTGCATTTGCCCCTGCCACCGATCAAAGAGCGGCAGCGGTGACCAAGTTGGCAATAGAAGAGTCTTGGCAAAAATAAAAAACAACAACACCAACAACAACAAATTTATCGACTCGTGCGTCCTGTTGCGTGCAATGCAATTTAAATGCGGCTGGAGGCGTGGCATGCCGCATCCACCTCCGTCCCAGCATTTGCGTGCATTTTAATGCACTTTATCATTTGCCTGCTGCGCACTTTGTTTTATTATTAATATTTACTATAATTTTCCTCTTTCGTTTTCGTGTAAAAATGGTTAAAAACGCATTGCGAGAGCGTAAAATACCACGTGATATTTTGAAATCTTGCTCTATATATATGTACATATATATAAATATATTCTGCTTTTTCTGAGTGTTATTCGGAACATTTATACTTAATGGAATTATTAGAATATTTTACATTTACTCTTGCCACAGTTTATGTTATTGTCGCTTTGTATGCCCCGCTTGCGGCTGCCAGATATTACTGGGTATTTGAAACAGCAATAAAAAGCACAGCTTGGTTGTTATTGTAAAGTTGTTGCTCGAAAAGAAGGTGGGGCCTTTGGGGGAATGGGCCGCTAAGTGGAAGCGCAATAATTATAATTAAATGCATTTTTACGTGCCTTTTTCCCGTTTGGGATTTTCTTTATGCAAATAAATAATTGCACACCTTTTGCAGAGTTCAACTGCAGCCAAAGCTACAATTAAATCCATTAAAGCAGTTGCATAATTTAAGGTATCGTTAGATTTTATTATATCTAAAAATACATTTGTATTACTTTAATAAAATTCATCAAATATTTATCATGTTTCACTTGTTTAACTATTTTACGCTTGGGCTTATAACTTAATTGGCAATTATATGGAAAAAAACGGAATACAAAAAAATTAATAAAATAACAATAATGATTAGCAATTTTACTTATAATATTTAAGCCATTAATTATATTCTTATAACTAAACGCATATTTCTTCCGCAAATGATTTTTCTTATTTTTTATTCATTTTTTTTACAAAAAGAAATCTTTTCTTATTATGCTTCCTTCTTGTGTTTAATCTGTAATTATGAAATTCTCTTAATTGTCAAAAGGTCAAAATTGCGTGCAAGTGCACGAAAACAAAAACAAATGCAAAATGAATTCAAATTGCGTGCTTTTGGCACCAAATCAAAATTCAGCATAAAAAATGTAAAATGTGAAATGCAAAGGAACAAAACAAATACAAAGAGCAAAAAGGCAACAACGACAACAACACTCAAATTGCATGAAATATGCTAAAAGCGAACGCAAAATGAAAATAAGCAGAGAAAAAAGAAATTAAAGTACCAAATTGCCGAACGACGAAGACTGTATACTCTTTGTAAACTAAAAGCGACTGTATAGGTGTTGAGACATAAATTTTGATAAATTTGGTTATTCATTTCGTGCACTTAATCATTTATTTTGTTCACTTGATCTTGATGATCAGTTTCTTGTTCAGTAATTAAATTTTTAATCGTGATTTTACAGTCATTTATTTTGAGTTTTTTTAATTCAATTTTTTTCTATTCAGTTTTTAAGTTGTGAATAATTTTTTATCAGGCAATTAGTTCTAAAGTATATATATTTTTTCATAACTTAATATATGATGTACAATATTTTATTAGATAGCAAATATGGGTATCGCTTAGGAATATTTGAACACCTCCTTTCACAAATTGAACCGTTCTATGAGCTAGCTCGGAACGAAACTGTAGAAATTGAGAACCTATTGAACATTTTGCCAACCAAGCTGATGACATAGCTGATGAACTCGCTGCGGGCTTATAAATTTTTGTGTAAAAAATCAGTTTTAATAAACGTGTCAGGCAACAAAGAGGCAACGGTAGCTGCTACGTGTCCGTGGTCCGCAAGCTGTGTGTGCGTGTGTGTGTGTGTGTGTGTGTGCGTGCATGCAACGCATTAATTATGAATTTAATTCACTGGGGCCGTTCGTTAGGGCAGCAACCATTGAGGGACAATCGGTTCGGGCGACTGCGGGGGAAGAGAGGGGGTGGGGGGAGGGGGCCACTTGCGATGCGGTCGCAGGCAAACGGCACTTTGACGAGGCACGGAAGGGGGCAGGCTGGGGTAGCGGCATGCGCATGGGGATGGGGATGGGGATGGGGGATACGCAGGCAAGTGGCAAAGTCAACAAATGTGCAACGGACACAATTTTCTCAATGCACAAACATGAGGCGGGGCCCACGGCCAAATGGCGAGCGGTCCACGCCCTCCGCCGCCCGCCCCACTTTGTTGCCGTTGCCATTTCGTTCCTCTTGGTTGTTTTTGTTTTGTTTTTGTAATTTTTCATTGGAAATATCGCGCTACGCACTTGATTGCAGCATTTAATTAAAGCAACAGCCAAAACAACAACAACAACCACATCCTGAGGCAACAACTAAAAACTGAACAACATGTTGCCGAGATATTTATGCGCAACACTTGACAGATTTATTTATGCGATGCTGAGGTTATGTTTTTGTTGTTTCTTTTAGCTTTAACATAACGAAGCTGAAATAAAGCAAGTGTCGAGAAGATACAAGCAGAGAGAGTGAGTGAGAGAGAGAGAGAGAGGGAGAGCGATATCTGAAGGTATCTGAAACGCGTATCTTCAGCTTGTACTTCAGATCTCTTGAACAACAAAAATTGTTTAATCTATTTGCAAAATTATAAACGGATGTCTTAATTCCTACCATATAATTATTACAGTTTGTCAAAAATTAACTCTAACTATTTTAAATTTAAGATTAATTCCCGATATGGAATTAAGAAAGTTAGACAGCATAACTTTCATATTGTTCAGTTCTTTTGAATATAAATATTAATAGAAAAAATATTTTAAAAATTATTAAAAAAAACCAAGTTTTAATATATTTTATTAATTAGTTTAGAATAGAAAAAACTACCAAAACCAATTATTACGCAATTTTGTAGCTATTTTGATACACAATAAAAGCAATTATCAACGTCTTTAAATGCAATTAGAAGCTAATTTCTTAATGCCCAATAGATATATTAGACTAAGTTTAAAATTACTTCTAACTAGTTCAGCTAACAAATTTCAGTTTTTTCAATCGAAATATTTGAAATTAATTTTGTATTCCCTATTTATATATTAAAAGAATCTGTCGAAAATGACTCGCAACTAGTTGAGCATAGCAAATACAAAATTTCTGAAATAATTTTTACCACATAATTGTTAACAGTTGAACAACAGCTATCCGCAAGTATTTCCCACAAATCCTATAAATATTAAACCAAACAAATCCCCTGTGTCGAACTTTTGGTTCGACATTCTTTGCCGGCCTTAAATAAATATTTAAATTTCTGTCATTTCAGCAGGCACGAGTTCGAGTGAATATCTAAAATTCTGGCCAGCCCAACAAATACTTTTATTTTTATTATTATGGTTTCAATAAATAGTATATATATATATTTTTTAATTTCAACTTCATATTTCTAGCACCCAATTTCATAGGCTTCGATTAGGCATAAATCACAGCACATTTTTTTTGTTTTTTTTGGCAACTTGAATTTTAATTAAAATAGAATGGTATCGAGAATGGAATAGCCCGGAGCACTCAACCGCTCCGCCCGCCCAATGATAACCCAGTTCGAATGTAAATCCGCACAGATAGCCGAAGATCAAACACCCTTTTAGTTGGCAATACGATCTTCAGCAGCCAGATTAGCTGCGCGTTACAAATCGCATGACAAAGGCAGAATGCCCCATGCCAAGGGCAGGATAAACGACAATTTTTCTAAAGAAAACAAGAAGCCGCAAAGAATATGTTCAAATCTGTTGCTAGTTTCGAAAATACATGGCCACATTTTCTAGCGCTCGAGTATTTTGGATACAACATAATTATATTGGAAGCTGGCCCATAAATCAAAGGCAAAAATCTTGGGACTGCAACCGAATCGGGAACGAGTGCGAGAACGGAACGGGAACGTGGGCGTTGCAAGATGCACTTCGACAATGGAACGGGTGGCCGGACGAAGATGCAGCGATGCATTCGAGGCGAGAGCGCGAGCGAGAGAGAGTGCTAGCGAAAGAGAGGGGGAGCTGCAACCTCTCAACATTTGGCAGCATGTGGCAAGTACGCGAACTCAAACGCTCCGCTGCAACTTGTAACGAAGATGAAAATGATTTATGCTGCAGTCCGTCCGTCCGACTGTCTGTCGACAGCATGTGCCGCAAAAGACTCTCCGCCGGGCCGGGGACAGGGGCTTCTCGGCGCTCAGTTAGCCAGCTGCGCAACTGCGGCTCGGCTGCACAATAAATTGAAATATTTTTCTTAATTTTCAAATTGCTGGCAACATATTTATTACACATAAGCAGCAGAGACATCTAGCCAGATGGACCAGCGTACTGAAAGATATTAGAACACCACAGGCCTATCCACAAATCTACAATGCCAAAATTAACAATAATGGATGATATCATTGGCGAGACGAAATAATTTGAAAAACACACGACAAAATTTGGGCATTAAGTTATGTAAATATTTTACCAAATATCGTATTTTTTACGATATCAGAAAGTTCTCTTTCGGCATGTGCAGAGATGTTTCGGGTTTTTCAATTCCTGTATATAAGAGATCTTCTCGATTTACCATAACACATAAATCGTGTCAAGAGTAAACATTTTAACATAGAAATATTTCATTTATAATTTTTCGATTACTTGAATTTAAAAAATATTGAAAATATTATTATTTTTAGGAATGTTTTTGCTAGCACATAATTGGCAAAACCAGTCGGATCTGTTATATACATATATCATACACTCAAATTTCATTGTACTTTCAAATCGGATACTGTTAATTTGTCCTACTAGTATTGTATTATAATAAATGAAGTTAACAGCTGTTGACAAATAATAAAAAAAGTATTATTGACATTTCTTAATTTTTAAATGTGTTTTTTTTAAATACATTCAAGTATTTAGCATTTTTGAGATAAGTAGCCGGCAGTATATTTATTTCACAAATAATTTTTAATGACTTTTATGCCATTTATTATTTATGTATTCCCATTCCAATTGCGTTTGCTTGAGTTGTTGTCACACAAATCAAAAGATTTTCAACACTGGCTAATTAGAGGCTGTTTTTTATTATTATTTTTTTTATATTTTTTGGAATATTTTTCAGAGTAAACAATGCCATACCCTGTCCTCCGAAATGGTGCGTACTTATTTATGCTGTGACGCGTTTTTCCGAATGATCTATTTATTTGCTTGAAATATTACAAATTGCTATGCTTGACTTAGGGTTTGTGTTCGTGTGTGTGTGTATGTTTCCCCAGGTCAGTCGAAGGTCAGCCGAGTCGTAAACTAAAATTTGTTATTTATATGCCGAGCGTTGACACCAGAATCCAAGTCCAAGCAGCATAAATTTCCGTACGATATTTACATAGATATACGGCGGACATTCTAACGAGTCGCATATCTCGTGCAGTTTATGTTCTGGTATTGGATTACATATGGCCTCAAACAAGTTCTTCCGATGAGAGCATGTTGAGTTATGGACGGCGATAAAACTAAGTTTTTGGGGTATGTAGTCGTAATTTTTCATATTTTATTGAGTTGAAATATTGTTTCGTCATTTCCATTACGTAATGTGCCCGGCCTGTCGGAGGCATATAAAATTTCACACATGAATTATATATAATTGTGATATTTTTCATTTGAGCAATTTTCCCAAAGATAAGGATGAGATTTTCTTCTACTTTTTTTTTCAATATGGAAATGAAAAAGTTATGCTTGAGGCATAACGATTTTTATCATGTAGTCCTGAAGAAGGGAAGTTTATATTGCTGATTGCAATTATTTTCTGAATATTCCATTTGATTTGTGGCTTGTTTTTAATGTTTGTTCCTTTTGATTGAAATCAGTAGAAGCTTTATTAAAAAAATACAAGAGCTTAAAGCGTTTAATTGAAATAAGCTGCTGCATAAAATGCACTTAATCTTGATAAAAGCTTTAAGGTGCTTTTCAAGCTGCTAGGCCGTTGTAAGCTTTTGGAAATACACGTAACATGTTGCAAGAATTGCTTTGGAGACTGTTCGCTTGTCGTGTGACGCAATTAAATGTATTTTATTGCAGGAACTGGATTTGTTGACCAAACTTTGAAATTGTGCGTCAGCATAAGCAAGACTTAAGCCTGAGGAAGCCCAAGGGGCTTTACTTTGTTTGGAGTGTATGTGTTTTACGTTCCATTTGCCCCCTCCCCATTTTAAATCATTTTCACATAGGGAAACGGAAAAGTTTTTCTTTACAATGGCACCGCCCTTCAGCTCTTTGCTGACTGGATAAGAAGTTGCCAGAGTTTTGGTGCTTGGCCAGCTGGGAAAGTCGGCGCCGTATTGCGGCATATGGTGTAAATTTCACAAAGCCGGAAATAAATCTTAGTTATGCTTTTTTAAATCCTTCAACAAAGCGCCGAAAAATCATAGAACGATAATAAAAACTATAAATTGCGTCATAATTTTCGCTCGCTGAAAGGCGGCGAGTAAACAAAAAGAAAAGAAATTTGTGAAAAACTTGCATTTCCGGACGCTGTCGGGGTGGGTTTTCCCCATCGGCTACGGGATCGCATTGCCAACGTGCAACGCTCCTGACGAGATAATCAGCAATGCTTGTTATTATTGCCAGGGAACACACCCAAAACACATATAAAATAAAAAAATAGAGAAGCGACTGGAACCCTCCCTTTTCCGCGCACCTTTTATCATGCAAATGCGAATGTTGCAGATCCTTAAGCTTGGGATAGGCCTGGGAAAGCGCTTTATTAAATATCTATAAATCAGCGAGCCAAAAGTTTATTGTTACGCAAATTTAGTTCGGGAATAGTTCTTTACAAATCCCAATTTCAGCTTGGAACAAAAGGTCCGCCTTTGTTTTCCTCAATGTTGTTGAGAAATTGCAATCTATCAATAAAGCTGTTCGCACAGTTTTTTTTTTTTAAAGGGTCCCTCTCCCCTCTCCCTCTCGCGCTCTCTCTCCTTTTAGCTGACAATAACAACAATAACAAACAAGACTTAGGCTCACCCTTGAGCCAAAAGAAAGTTTTCCTTGCTCTGGTCCGGCTTTTCCACGACACGTCCCAAGGGTTTCTTTTTTTTATTTAATTTTTCTTTTTTTTGTTGTTGTTGTTTCTTCCCCGCTCACCTTTGTGTCTATGGCCAAAGTATCTGAAAAGTCTGGCAGTACAAGACAACAACAATGCAGCTCATTCTGCGTAGCAACTTTTCCTTACAACTTGTTGTTGTCGTTTTCTTTTCTAGTTTTTTTTTTTTGTGTTCACAAGATTTTTCTATTGAATTCGTCGCGGCTGTGGTTTCCAGTTTTTCTCTTTTTCTTTCGGTAGGCGCGGCTCAGCAGTTCTCATATTACAAATACAAATGCATTGACAGCGGGCAGAGGGAGCGGGAGCGGGAGAGGGAGCGGCTGTTACCTTACCTGGACACAGTCCATGGCCTAAGACCCCAACTCAAGTACCGCCAACCCTTGCCCAAATGCTCATGCGTGTCCCCTGTTTTCCCCTCGCCCGACCCCTTTCCCCCTCCCGTCGCTTCATTGTTTTTCACGCGCAGTTATTAATTACGCATCAAAAGATACCGATCTGCAATTTATTTGAAACCCCTCCTCCGAACCCTGCTCCCTGCGGAGAACTCTGCTGATTTGTTGGCTTGGTTTTAATGGGTCTTATCTTCGATCTCTCTGGCGCCAATTTGCATTTTATGAAATTATGTAAATGACTTTAAATGCAGCAGCGGCATCCCCCCACCCCCCAAATTATACCCCAAAAACTCCGAACAGTAGTCGCCAACGATGTGCCGGAATTAATTATGTTATTTAGATCTGTGCGGTGGGTCAATTCGATATGGAAGCGGCTTAATTTAATATAAATATAATTATAGTTTCGAACATTTTCGTTGTCCGATTACAAAATACCCCCATTAATTAGTTTCCGTTTAATGTGCTGGGTTTTTGTAGCGAGTAATTACTGTAGTATATATGTTGTATATAAGCTCTTCAATAATAACTGCAACATATTCATGTGACATATGTTATTTAATATGTAATTAAGTATAATGAAATAAAACATTCAAATCCAGTCGTAAGGACATGCATTTGGCACTGAAAATGGCATGAGTTTTCATGCATATTGATAAACTAGCTGGGGGTTATTAGCTGATATTAAAGAGGGTTATTAAATAAAGTTAAGTTGCAAAGAAAATTGTCTACTGGTTATGAATATAATGTAATAAATAATTGATTTATATGCAGTCGTAAGCACATGCATTTGGCACTGAAAATGGCATGAGTTCTCATGCATATTGCATAAAGAGATTTTGTATATAAATCTCGAAAATCATTGGCTATTCGATATGATGATGATATAACCTAGTCGTATGCATTTCCCACTGAAAATGGCATGAGTTTTCATGCATATTGATAAACTAGCTGGGGGTTATTAGCTGATATTAAAGAGGTTTTTGAGGTTGCATTTAATTAAGTTAAGTTGCAAAGAAAATTGTCTACTGGTTATGAATATAATGTAATAAATAATTGATTTATATGCAGTCGTAAGCACATGCATTTGGCACTGAAAATGGCATGAGTTCTCATGCATATTTATTATTTTTATATAAATCTCGAAAATCATTGGCTATTCGATATGATGATGATATAACCCAGTCGTATGCATTTCCCACTGAAAATGGCATGAGTATTCACGCAGATTGCGAAACCAGCTAAAGTTTTTGGCTAATATTAAAGAGGTTCTCAATATTGAGCTGGGCTCAGCTAAGTTGGGGTTATCGGTGAATGGACATGTGGCAGAGCTCCCCCAGATAGATCTGAACTCATCTCAACTGCGGGCAATTTCAATGCTATGGCAAAAAGCAAAGAATGAATCTCATTTCCCGTGCAGTCGCTGGGAAGTGCCCAGTAAGTGGCAAGTGGTAAGTGGCAACAACTTCGGACTAAATGGGAACTTTGCGTTGTGCCACTTACAGAAAATATGTGGTAATTATGCTGCCAGTTACAGCAAACAAACAAACAGACGGACGGACAGAAGACATGTTGTAAACTGTGGAGTTGTCGAGTGGATGTGGATTCTATTAATTGTTGGGCTAAACGAGCTGTTTAAGTTTAAGGCCAGTGGATTTTCACCGGAACCAGTGGCAAGTTTTTCATACCAGCCAACTGGCAACTGTCTTTGACGCAGGGGCCGAGGAGGCGGTTTCGGGCCCGGTGCTCCGGGGAGTGCGCCCGAAACTTTGGACATGACGTTTTGTTCTCGAATGTGCGAGAGGCAGCGGAGCGCACAGCTGAACCGCTGAACCATCGAACCGCTCAGCAGCTGAACCACATGCGAAGCGCTCAGCTGTTGTTCTAGTTGCTGTTGTTGTTTCAGTCGTTGTCGTTGTCGTTGTTGTGGGTTTCCGGTATTATGCCCATTTACAAAGGCGGCGCGAAAGGCAGCAGCAACAACTTGAGAAGTTCTAAGGTTACAGCAAAAAATAAAAAAAGCCTCCGACAGCAGCAAGAAAGCAAACAATAATGACAACAACAACAACAACAACTACAGTGTAGCTACAATGTACAATGGGCTAATGACCCAAATGTACAGAGTAAAGTAGCAACTATTATTGCTGTAAGAGAAGTACATATACAATATATACAAATATTAATTGCAAATAAATACTATTTTTAAGAACTCACAACTAAATTTGTTGCTAGAATTAATTTTTAAGATACAACATATACATTTATATCACTAACATATAATAAATTGAATTCAATGATTACATGGCCAAAAATAATAGTCTTAGTTTTCTCAAAGAGCTGTAAGAGTATATAAAAAGTTATTAATCTCTAAGCTGGTTTAAATATTTGTAAGTACATATAAATGAAATATGTAAAAATATATAATTTTTGATTTGATTTAATACATGCCTAGATTTTATCTACTATGTCAGGAACTGAATACTAAAGTTTATTTGTAGATAAAAATAGAAATGTTTGCATATTAATTAAATACTGAAGTATTATTTAACCATGCAATTTTGTAAATTGTATATTATATTGTTTGCAAATTATATAGTACATATATACATACATATATATTTCAATTGCATTCGATTTCCTGTAACAACAGCATTCGTTTTTTTTACGCACTTGACTATAGCTTTTTGCCCACTGTGCAATGTCAGCTGAGTGGCAAGCGGCGGCAGCTTTAATTGTGCCAAAACATTGTAAGTACCCGTAGGTAGCTCTTTGAAGACCCGTCTCCATTGCTGGCCAAAGCAACAGCTGATTGCGGTTAACGGGGCACAGGGGAGAGCGCAGGGCAGGGGCAAGGGCCAGGGGCAAGGGGCAGGGGCAGGCAGATAGGCAACCGACAGCAGCCACTGACGTTGACAATGTGGCCAAACTGCTGGCAAGTACTCGAACTTATGCTGGCTGCTGGCGGCGTTTCGAGTTACCTCAAGCGCTACGCATAAAAATGAGATACCAGAGGAAGCCAGCAAGTTCCACCCCTCCCCCTCCCCCTTGTCCGCTGTGGCAGTTGCCGCTGCTGGTGCTCAAGTTTGTGATATGAAGTGAGACTCGGGCCCGGCTTAACCTTCGCATTGTTGGGCAACAAAAGCGACCGAGAACTTGTTAAAAATGAGTGGAATTTCGCGCTGCGCTGCACTTGGGGCAAGGGCCGGCCCAAGGGGCGGGGCAGGCAGGCTGGGGGGAGGGGGGCGGGAAACGACGACGGCATGCGGGCGCGCAGGATGCGGCACGTTGCCAGCTGAGCCCCTGCCTGATATGTGGCATTCAACTTGCTGCGGTTGCCCCTTTTGTCATTGTTGCAGGCAGCTTAAGAACCGAAAAAACAAAAATAAAAAAAGTGCAAGAAAAAAGGGTTGCATCCCCCCCTCCCCCCCGCAATGCGCCAGCCCCACCCCTCAGCCAGCCACGACCCATATAATAAGCTTGATAAAATCAACGCGCTTGTTTGAAAATACTCGTAGAGTAAAAATTGTTTTCATTGCATGCGGGAATTAGCCCTGTTGCACGGGCATAAAAACAATTTCGGAATTGGAATTTAATCTGCTTCAGCAACGGCAACGGCAACGGCAATCGAATCGGAATCGGCTCTTGTGTGGCGTTTATACCCTTACAGTGAGTACTTTAAATCTGTTACTAGATGTGAAATTGAAGAGGGGATATCCGACTAAATATATATAGATATAAAGCCATGTCGGTTGGTTCATCTGTTTCAATATAAACTAGTCTCTCTAATTATTAAGCTGTTGTGTTAGTATAAATCGGGGAAAAAAATATAATTTAACTGCCATAAAATCGAGAGTTTTTGCAGAAGACTTGTTAATTTTTTAAAATATAATAAGCAATCTCAAAAATTATTATTATTTTATTTTTATTATTATTGTTATTATTATTATCTATTAAAACGATGGTAATTATCAGATATTGCTGTGATATATGCCTAAAAAATAAACCTTCAATAAAAGTGACCTATACAAATGATTGAATTGAAGTTATAATTTATCATAGTTTATTATTTAATTATTAAAAAAATTTAATATAGATATAGCTAACTAATAAATATTATTATAAAACTATACTAAGCAGCAAATGCTATTCATTTGTAGAGATAAAGTGTAATCACCGATTACTTTATAACTATATTATAGCTACCAGTGGGTGACGAAGATAGTTGAAAGGGTATTTAAAGTTCGGCTGCCGCCAGCTGACACTTTCTACATGTTGTGATTGCCGTTTGTTGTTATTATATGTTTTTGTTTTTTGTTTTCATGAGAGAATTGTTGGTGAGGGTATAACTGACAGGGCAACAGCGGCTTCAACTTTAACTTCAGCTTCGTCTTCGTCTGCCTCATCGGCTTATGTGCAGCCAAGTTGAAGCTAAAGTTGAAGTTGCAGGCAACTTGCAACAATTTCAGACGCATCGCAGGGCTAAATTCTCTCTCTGTGTGTGTGTGTGTGTGTGTGTGTGTGTGTTTGTGTTTGTCGGTGGTGGAGCTGTTGTGGGGGGATTAATGTCAGACCAAGTTGAGAGCGCTAATAAGATACAAGATACAAGTACATCTTACAGATACTTTGTTGCTCTTGTTGGTTTTTGTGTGTGTGTGCAGTCAAAACTTTGCAGGATTTGTGCAATTTTATATAATTGAACCATGTTCAAAGGATGCGAAGGATGCGCTTGCCGTTGTCAAAGCTGATTTTGTGGTTTGCTTTGTTGCCAGGGATTAGGCCAGATGCGCTTCGAGGGCAATCCGTGCACGCAAAAAGGATTCGCCCCGGGTTCCCATTGACTACAGTTGAGCCGTGGGATAGTCCTTGCAAGTGATTCGGCTGATCACAGCAAATGCGTTGGGTTTCCTTTCAAAAGATTCGATCTATATGTCTTAATTTCGAAATGTTTGAAGCCATTTTTGAATTATGCTCTGGGGATTTAACCCCAGTAGTTACTTACTATTTGAGGGTCTTCTATATTTTGATATTTTCTCAAGCAGTTTTTATATTATTTAGGGCAATTAAATCTCTACATATAACTCAAGCTGTCTGGGTATTATATAAAATGATATAAAAAATAAATAGATATTTATAGAAAAATTAAATAGGAGAGCAACTATTGCAGTTACAAATTCTATAACAGGAAAATTAAATAATTAAATTGTATTATCAAAGATTTTCTCAGCAGCATGTTTTCATATAAGTTTCAATTTAATTGAGTATTATAATATAGTATATGATATAGAAGAAGAGGAATGGTGTATATGTATACTTTGATATTGATAAAAGAAAATATTTCATGTACATATTATATTACAGAATAACAATTAAATATCCAAATATTAGATGTGCACATTACATTACATTTTAATAAAATATATATTTGTTATGTAATAATTTTTTTCAGTGTGCATTTGCGATATTTTAATATTATTTTAAGTGTCCCAAGTCTGAATTTGATTATACTTCAATTTAGTTAAATATATGAGCTTGACACAAACTAATATATCTATTATGATTAAGTGCCCTTAATCTAAACGATTATACTAATAAGCTGGGGACTACTTTCGTGAAGGGCCAATATCTGCTCTGTATAAACATATATTTATATATATATTATGTGTATAATATCTAACTTCCAGCGATGCGTTTAAGCTGATACTTGCTTTGTTTCCTCAGACTTGACTTTGTTTTTTTTCGTGGTTTATACAGTCTATATGTTAATTTTAAAGAATGCTACGCCTGGGAGAGGCAGAGTTCACAACAATAATGTGTGTTACCAAACCAAAAAATAAAGAAAGAAAAACAAAAGCAACAAACAAGAAGAACACACAACGCACACCAAATATATTGTCTTTTGGCCGGGCCCAAGCACAAGCACAAGACCATGCCGTGACCATGTCCGTGGCCCTATCTTGTATCTGTATCTTGTATCTGCGTATCTCTTTCGCGCTCCCCCTCTCGCTCGCCCTGTCTCTTTCGCTCCCTCTGTCCCTTTTTGACACAGTCGCAGCTTCAGTCGTTCGTATATCCGTTCTGTTTGCATGTCGTCGTTGCCACGATAGCTTCTGGTGTTTTTTTTCTCTGCTGCCCAACAAACCTCTGTCCGTCCGTCCGTCCGTCCGTCCGTCCGCCTGTCCGTTCCCTACCCCGCCCTTCCGTTGGTCACTCTGCCTGACTGCCCGTCTGTCCGTGCGTCGCTTGGACGGCTTCTGTTGTTAAGTTGGCATTAATGTGTAGTCGTTTGTAGTTAATTCGTTGCTAGCCCCGCAAACACCTCTCTGCAATCATCTCGTCCCCCGCCATCCCCCTCTCCCACCCTGCCTCTCTTGCTCGCTTAGTCTTTGCGTATCTGCACTGAATGACTTTAAATGTATCTGTTCGGTGCAAAGTACCGAAAAAATATATTACACTTTACTTACGCCCAGAAGGAAAAGAAATTGAAAGAGCCAAAAACAAAAAAAAAAAGAATGGGAAAAAACAACTTACACAGCAATATGTGCAGGGCCAGCAATACCAAAAAAAAAAATTATATTTGCTGCAAACGAAACCAAAATACTCTTCGAAAAGAAGAAAATTGTTTTTAAAATCAACCGTGGAATATATATGGCAAAATATTTATTTATTTACTATTAAATATTAAGTTTATTGCATTTTTCCGAAATTTAGAATTTCCCATTGAATGGCATTTATTATATGCTGATTGTGCATATATATTTATATACATATTTATTGGTAAGTTATACAAATATTCATACCTACAAAAATAAAAATAAATGAAAAAAATACAAATTTTTTTCTTATTTCTGTTTGCTCAATATTTTATTAAACGTAATGTTTACATTCACATTACAAATAATTATGTATTTATTTGTAATTTATATTCTATTCATATGTAGTATAAACATATATTATTTTTTATTTATTTTTTTTTTGCAGGTGCAAAATCTCGATTTCAAAAATATATATGTTCTTTTAATGTTCTTATGTTGTGTATTAAATTATCTTTATGTTAATTATTCAAAATAATTTGGGATACATAAATATAGATATATATATATACTATATTAGCTTTTCTGTATGGGAAATGCAACAACAAAAATAACAACAATATTTTAGTGTGATATTTAATGAAAAACCATTTTCTTTATGGGCTCAATGTTTATTTTTCTTGTTCGAGTACTCGTTTTATTCGTTTTGCTGAACGTTCCGACGATTCGATTTGCGTCACGATCATCTGTGCGCCTTCCGCTACATTTGCCCCTTCTTCCTATAGATTTACCCTTATGCCACATTTCGTTCCCAGACCCATTGCCATTTCCATTCCCCTCCCCCTTCCCGTTCCCGTTCCCGCTCTCATCGACCACCTCGCTAAGTGTACACAAATTAGTGCAAGTTTATCAGATAAAAGTCGAGCTGTGCTCTCACCTAGCGCCCCCTGCAAAAGTTCCTGCACTCTATTGACAGACATTTTTTTCGGGGTACGTTTTTGTTCTCTGTCTTTCTTCGTGTTCTTTCCACTTTCGTTCTTTCTGCTTTTTTTTTTTTTGGCAATGTGTAGTTTTTTTTGGTTGTCCAACAATTTACTTCAAGTTGGATTGCGTTAATCTGGTAAATGTTTTGACGTTCTCGCAATTAAAAAGGCACCGGGTGTTCACCCTCCGGTTTGTATGTTTTTTTTTCTTTTTCTGGTCACCTTGTTGGGGCCGTGACAGGGCCCGTCTGTTTCACTAATTAAAAGCAATGTTCCAGAAATGTGTTTACCTGCTGCTAATGAGAATTCACAATGAATTTCACTCGCTGATTCTTTCCCTATCGCTATCTCAAAGTACTTACTACCAACTACTAAGTTGTGCTCTGTTCTGTTTGGGGGTTTTTCTATTTTTTTCAATTTTGTTTATTTTTTTTGGACTATTCTGTTTTATGTTTTGGTCAGTTTTTTCCGCTGTTGGCGCATTGCGACTAATGCCTGCGGATGTGGTTCACAATTAACGGTATGACGGAGTAATTATTCTCAGTGCTCGACTGTGCCAGCGGGTAGATTAGTTTTGTCTGCCTGGGTTCATATATCATCGGAGTTATATTACGAAAGCCAAATTTAGTTTTGCAAAAATGTGTTTTGTTTTTTAAGGTATTTGAAAATTTTACTTTAAATTACAGGGTATTTGTTGTCCACCCTTATATGCTTTTTTGAGTTGACTTTGTCGCTTTTGTGCAAAGAGTTCTGCATAGTTTGCGGTGTTGATGCAGTTAAACTCTAGTTTACTTAAATTTACAATTTTATAGATAGAAAAAGGAATTTTTTTTATTTAAGTTAATTTTACATTCGAAATTTTTTTAGTGTAAAACCATTTTCGCGTGTATACTTAAAGGTATTTTAATTAATAATATTGCTTTAAAAAGTATCGCTTCTTTAATGAATTGTAAACAAAATTTGTTTATTAAGTTTTCCATTTAAACACAAAACTGTAAAGCCAAAAACTTAACACAATTTTGACTTTATATATGTACATTTTCTGGAAATTAATTTTTTTTAAATAATATAATTCATTTTAGACTCATTTTTTCATTTAAAAATCTTACAAATATTGCACAAGATATTTTGTTGTAAGCTTGTTCATTAGGGCCAAAAATTGATCACAGTTTTGAATTAATATACATTTGCTGAAAAATAATGTATTATTTGTTCAAGGCTAATTTTAAAATTAAATTTAAATTATTGCTTTGAGTCCATTTTAAATTTTAGAAAATTAACAAAATATTACTAAACATTATACTCTGAGTTGATTTATCAAAGTCAAAATAACGACGACAATTTAGACTTAGTCGCCAGAGCATACCCTAGTCTGATCCAATTGGCTGTTACATGAAGCTCAAAATTTTATATTTGTTTTTTTATTTTTTTAATGTGTTACATATGCTATGATAAAATAACAATGTCCGCTGCGAGGGTATAAAAAGTTTACCATTTCTAAGTATTTGCAGCGTTGTGACTAAGTTGTTTGGTTCACTTGAGAATTTTTTAGGGGCTCTTCAACTCTGTCAGCGCTCAAAAGATGTTGGAACTGTTTAGAGGAGTTTGAGGCTGTTTGAGTTTCGAGTGTGTCAGAAATGCAAATACATATGTAAATACACATACTATATGTACTTATTGAAACCGAGCAAAGGGTAGAGAAGTAGGTTGTATTTTTTTCTTTTTTTTTTCGTTTGTGTGCTCGAATCTTTGAGTTTGTTGCAGTCTGTGCCGGCAGTTTGTGGCATCTATAAGATACAAAATACGTTTGCCATTTACCTTACTCAAGTTTATTGCATTGGTGTTGTTTTTCCCTCCCACTCCAAGAATCCCTTCCCTAGTTCAAGAACTTGGCTGTGCAGGGCTTGTAGTTGTTGCTGTTGCTGTTGTTGTTGTTACCGCCTCGAAAATCAATGTGTGTAACGAAAAAGCAACCGAAATAAATGTTCTGTGAAGGAATTTCGACTGTTTTTGTTTTCACTGTGGCTGTTGCGTTCCCGCCCCTTGCCCCTCGGCCCCTCCCACGTACCACAATCGCAATGGCAAACCATTTGGCCCCGGCCTGGCCCAGGCCTTATTTGTTTGCCGGTTTGTGTTTATACCTTTTGGACTTATTTAATGCCTTTCGCATGAAATGGGAAACAGAGCCAAACAGAACCAAACCAAAACGAACCGAACCGAACCGAACCAACCTGGGGTGCCTCCCAGCTAGACAGACAGGGCCAGGAAAACACTTGGACAGACAAACAGACTGGCGGACAGACGTTTGGATACAATGCAAGTTGTGCTGTTCGGTTTATTGATTTAAGTTTATTGCCCACACATTGAGCCAAATGCCAAGAACAATCAAATGGTTTCTAATAATATGCCCGCTGTTGTGATCATCTGCACACACTTGAATCAAGCTAAAATCACTAGCCTAAACAATTCGCTCGGTAATCAAATGGTTTGTTTGTTTCTCTTTAGTTTTCAGAACCCTTTAATAAATTAAAGTTTGACAATTTGTCTAAATATTTTTTTTGTATACCTTAGCAGTATAAAATAGAATTTTTTTATTAAAATAATTGTGATTAAATTTAATTAATTTAAAACACAATTCAACTATACAAAGTATTTACTAAAGGGAGTACCCCTTTTATTTTGACTCGCGCAGAAACATCAAAATTCATTGAAATAGGACCATAAACAGGATATGGATTCATTGTATTTTTTATTTGTTTTCTCCTTTACTTTATAGACTGGAACTGCAACTCCAAAGAGGAGGGCATCAAGCGAATCGAATGGCAATGGTATCATATGGCCGTGCATTAGGGCGATTCAGGAGTGCATAAATGCCAACGGAGGGGGAGCCGGAGTGGAGTGGATTGGAGTGGGGGAGAGGGAGGGAGGGGTATCAACAGTCAACAGCGCAGCAAGCAAACAAACTAGCAATAAAAATAACAAAATGTGAAATTCTGGGAAATGGCAGCAAACAAGAGCAAGAACAACCATCCAAAACTTAGTATAAACAATTGACAGATTCATAAATATGCAATTTACTCAACTTTTTATTTCGCTTTGCTGCATTTCCTGTTGCCAGTTGATGTTGTTATGGTTGTTGTTGTTGTTGCTGCTGCTGCTGTTGCTGCTGCTGCTGCCGCTGTTGTTGCTGCTGGTAGGTACTAAAATTACCCAACGGCAACCAAATGGCAACACATGCCCATAAATTAGCATTTAGAAAAAATACAAAAAAAAAACGAGAAAAAGCAAAAACAAAACAGCAAGAAATTCACATAGCCGAAATTCGAATGCCCTAATAGAGTTTTTAATGGAATTTCTAGCAATTTAGTTGAATTTAAACAATCAAAGTGAATCTGAACAATATTTCTGATATATTACAATAGCAACAAAAATATGTATTCAAAATTAACAAATTTATTCGAGTGTACAGAAAGTTGTAGAAAGGTATCAGATATAATATAATATATAATTATGTATGTGTATTTGGCAATATAATTTACAATTTCAAAATGATTGCCATTTAGTGGCGTTACAAATGCCATGGGAAAATCATAGTATCCCAAGCCAGAGCATGGAAAAAGGCAACAGCAGCTACAAAGCGAATGCAAAGAGAAATGTAATTCATGCCCAGCAACAACAACAAGAGCAACAAATAAATGGACAAATGGAGCGAAAGGGGCGTGGAGGGGGGCACCCATAGATATATAGAGCCACACAGAGAGAAAAAGCTTATGTAGATTTTGGTTTAATTCGATTTGGTTTTGCTTTGAAGTAACACAACAACAACAGCAACAACAAAAAGGAACCAAAAATAAATTGGACTTATGCAGCAACAACAACGGCAACAACAACTCTCGGCCAATTTGTGGCAAGTTTAGGTTGGCCCGTTGAAGATAAGTCGGGTCAACTATACAACTTGCAACAACATCAACAATAGCCAAGGCAAATGGTCTGCGGTTTAACATGGCCAATTTGACTGCGATTTTTTGGGGTTTGAATTGGAGTTTGGGGGTTTTTCTCTGCTTTTTTTTTTTGGACTTAGCATTTCTGTTTTGCGTACTTGTAATACCCTGCTTTCCGGTATAATTTAGCTTACTAAATGGCCTTTAAGTGCGATAAAAAGACATTTTATTCAAATTTCAAATGTGCACAAGACCCAAACGCAACCGTCCAATCCCTCAACCTCCCCTTCCCCCTCCCCCTTTGTGTGTGGTTGCCAATTGACTTTTATTAAGAGCTTGGTCGGTTTCTCTGTCGCATTGCTGGCCATTTGTTGGGCCATGATTGGAATCGGTTTCAGTTTTCAGATCTAATTGATGATGCTGCATAAGCACATTATTTGTTTTCCTTTTGCGGCAAGGCCAGCGGGCGGGGGCCATTGTTTAAATAGTTAACGGTCCGTTGGGCATTTTATGGCAATCGGGAAGGAACACCAGAGGAGCTGGTAAATAATATATTAAGCTATTACAGCTTTTGGAAGGAGCACGAAAGCGTTTTTGCATGTCTTTCTAAAAAGCCCTTTCAATTTATATTGCATATTATATATTATTTAGAATAAATATACTTGATCAAGATAACTATAAAATGCTACAAAAATTGTATATAAAGAAAATTTTATTATTTTAAAAGCTGTACGTACTTAAAATAATAATAAAAATAATTATAGTGATAGTAATAATATTAATATTAATGATAATAATACTAATTACAAGAGTAATAGTAATATAATAAATGGGAATTTCCCAACTTTATGATACCCTGCTTCCAGTGTAAGAACAACTCCTTAGTCCAACTCCAAATCTTATAAAACATATACAAATTATTAAACAAACCCAACCGACAACCTCTTTCCTTTGGCAAACAATAAATATTTGCTTTCTGGTTAATCAACTTGCAAGTCACAGGCAGTTTTCGCTCAGTGCATGGTGCACTGGGAATAGCTGCATGAATTCATGAGTGTATTCGTACACTCATATGTTTGTATATTCATGAAATCGCTGCCTTTTGTATTGCGGCAATGCATTGTCATTACCAGAGTTCCACCCGCAGCAGCAAAAAAATAAATAAAATATGAAAAAAGAGAAACAGAAAGCCAAATTTAATAATAGCGTTAAAATGCGTTCAGCTTGCCGTTTTTTTTTTGTGCAATCTGAGTGCAAAAATAAACGAGTCAGAATTCGAAATAATGATAGACACGCTGTGCTGAGCCGCAATTCAGAGCCGAACTGGAAATTCAGATTGGGTATTCAAACAATCGTAGTCTACACCTTTTCGCCACGCTTTCTGGATTTAAACAAAACGAAACAATACAAAATTAAACGGGCAAGAATTTCGCCGAGAGTGCTCGACTAGAAGATGCTCTGCAGTCGGGTTTGATATAATGATATATTATCCCTAAAATACTACTAATATCAATTTTGCTTTGAGTTTTAACAGTTTTTGCAATAATTTATTAATACAGGGTATGTTTACATAGTAGCTGGCACCACTCTACTTAGTACAGGGTATATACACACAGCACAGGAGGTATGTAGGCAAATCTCTCCCCATTTGTAATGCTTCCCACATATGAAATATGAAGCTTAATTTTTTGATGGCTTTTTAATAAATTGCAAACATTCGCGAAATTCGACCGACAAATTTGTCAGCTAATGGCATTGGCAAGGCGGATTGACTTCTGCCATGGGGAGTTTGGGAATTGGCAGTCAGCTTGATTGGCAACGGAAGCTGTCTAATACTAATAAGCAGCATCAGCAGCGGATCTGGGCTCTCTTTTGTGTGCGTTTCCTCCTCTCTGTCTATGAATCATGCGCAGCTATGACATTTATGGCCTCAATTTATTTGATAAATTTCACACGCACGTTATCAATTGCCTGGACGCAGCTCTCACTCTCACTCTCGTCTACTCGTTGCCTCATGCCTCATGCCTCATGCCACATGCCACATCCTCAGCGCGGCTGAGTTCTGCTCGGCACAGTTATGGCAATAAATTTTGACGGATTAGTGCGCTTATGAGTGGCATTGCTGAAGGACTTCAGGACAACGGAACAAAGCGGAGAAAGCGAAAGGAAAGCGAACGCAAAAAAAAACTATTTGGGATGATATAAACTGTAATAATGTCCATTATTATTTATATTTATTTGGCTCGAGCGCTGCGGGGCGGGTTTGGGCTGTGTGCCGTATCAATTTTCATAAAATATCGATAGCCGGTTATTGATAACCGTGTCGAAAGTCATTTTCTATTTCCCGACGCTGCAAATGATGCCCCGAACAACTGCAGGGCTCTCGATTTGATAAATTTGAACTTATCAGCCATGTTTACAGGGCGCATTTATCATTCCGAGAGCCGGGCGAAAACTCAGAAGAAACCGCCAGATGCTAACCACTTTAAACATTTGTTAAATAACACCAAAATCCGCTTCCATGCATAGTTATATAATTATTAAAAATAATTGGAAATAACACTTTAACCATATTATTGACCCGTGTAACCCAGAAACAGTTCACACCCAATAGAGAAATCCGATGCCTAATTATCAAGAAGTGCGCCCATAGTTGACACACAAAGCCAATGAATGAATACCCACTCAAGTACTGCCCGGAACCATCAAGATCCGATCTGAAGACCCATTGACAGGTACGCCGTACGTGTCAGGCGGCCATGCGATATGGAAATTATTTATACACGTTGCTATCGCCAAATATCTGAATTCAAATCCTCAAAATTAATTACGCACGACTGTGCCTGTGCCTTCATTCATACGGCAGTGTTTCTTTATATTTTCCTACTCACCGAACTAGAAGACAATTTGTAAGGAAAAAAGAACAAATGAAAAATTTCGTAGACGTTGGCGATGCTAAGGCCGAGATAGGCACAGCACATGACCGTAGATACGAATAGAAAAGTGTGCGATAATAATAACAAAAAAGAAAAAAGTGAAGAACAAAAAAAAAAAATAAAATAAAAAATAAATAATATAGGCAACACCCTAGGAAACATGGGCTCAGCTCTCGTTGGGTTCACTGCGTTCGCTTATGCCGTTGCACGTTTCGGGGCCTGCATCGTGATATCGCCAGCAGAACTGGGAAGGGGGGAGGGAGGAAGGTGGGGGGAAGAGGCCACTTGACGCCAGTACATGTAAATTTTTTTTACATAATTGGCCTAATATATTTTGGCTTGCTTTGTCCTAATGTCTGGCCGCAGACACGTACGATGTGTGCGCTGTGAGCAGCTACTCCTCATCTTTGGCTTATGATTTTTATCAGTGTTTGACTAACGCACCCAAAATTTATTTTTATTTTTCAGTTTTGTTTTTCTTCTACGAAATATGGGTGTGCGCCGCTATTGCCCAATGTTGCCCAGAAAACCAAAACTGAAACTGGCTGAGAGACAGACAGTCTATGAGCCAGCGCCGAAACGAGCCCAAAAAGCCAAAAGCAAACACAAGCCGAGGCATTAACCAGCCGGCAACTCCGTCGTTCGACTCCGGCTCTGGCTCCATGTCCAGACAGTTGTTTGTTTGCTTAACTTTTGATATTTTTCAGTTAGTTGGCTTTAACTGTAAATTGCTTGCTGTTGGCCAATATGCGAACCTTGGCATTTTGTCTCAGAGCAGGTGGCGCAGCCAATGCACAGGCTTATGATCTGTTTATGTGGTAATTCATAATACGAGTTAAGCCAATTGGGCTTACACTTAAGTTTGAATTGAAGACAATAGGGTTGGGAACAAAACAGAGAGACACTTATGTTCGGCTTGTCGAATATTAAATACTCTACCTAGTGGTATATAAAGAAAGGGCTTGGTTACTTTTGTAAACAAAACAGTTGTTTAAACAAGAACACCATTTTCGGCCTATTGCAGCTATATATGATATATATAAATACATATGTATATAATATAAAAGTATACCCACATATACTATCTGCAGATATTTTTATTTATTTACTAACCAATATCTATAAAAAATATTCATTGCACGTTTCGAAATTTGTAACATTGAATATTAAATATAATTCTTTTTAGTCAAGGTAGCAAAGAATTGAAAAAGTATAAATAAGCAGGCTGCGACTACTGGGTTTAACTTACATATGTTCAAACTGATTCAAAACCATTATATACATATACTGAAAAAATCAAAAAGAGAAATAATTAGTTGTGAGATGGCCGACTTTACTGTGCCAATAATCGGGGAACCGGAGTCCAGCAGTGGAACCAAAACACACGATCAGCCCACTGTGCTGCCGACTAGTCAAGATATCGGCGGAGGGGATGGTATTCAGATCGAACGTCAGCCCGGTAAAGACGAAATGGCGCCGAAGAACCTCAGAGAGGACATGTCCGTGGGCGACGCGATCACTGTGGAGGCCAAGACGAGCCGGACTTCGACGCTGAGCATCGCAGAGCTGCATGAGCGCATGAGCTTGCGCCTGCAAAAGCTCGCCGAGTTTGAGAATGCGCAGAATGCAAAGGAAAATGCGGATAAAGATGGGATCGACATAAAGAATTCACAAACTTGGCCAGAATTTTGGAAGCAATATGGAAAATAGAAGAGCACTGGAGGAGCACAGCAACAGGTCTCATAGTCTTGGCTTACGTCTACGATATACACTAACATATACATACCTATATACATATGCATGCCTGGAATCAGCAATAATATCGCGAATAAATAAATATATGTTACTCGAACGAGCATTCCTCTTATTTACAACACTGACGCTTAATTTGCAATTCCTGCTTGTTTTGTTTTTGCTTCGCATGCTTATTCTTTAACGGAGTTGCTCAGTATTGAGTAGAGGCGAAGTTGTATATCGATAGCGCGATACTCTCGTCCTATTCCTACGATAGTAGCACGAAGGGCCGTAAGAAAACTATCGATATTTACCATGCACAGCGTTGACAGCTGACCAATTATTTTGAGCATTTTAAGTTGTTTTTGAGTGTGTCAATATGTCGCGTAAGTATAAGTAATATAAAAACTATAAATATATAATATATGCTCATTAAATGGCGCTCTCTGGCATAGGCAAGTGGTCGAAGAAAGAGACGACACTGCTCTTGAGGCTCTATTTAAAGTACAAACAAGATTTTCGCGAACGCTACAAGAAGAGGACGGAGATATGGCAATATATTGTTAAGGAATTTGAGCAGCAAGGCTTCAAGGCCAATTATATAAAATTGGATAGAAAGTTTCGGAACATGAGCCGCACCTATTTCAATATCAAACGTCAAAACAAAGACTCCGATCCGAATTGGGAATACTATAGTACCATGGACGAGATATTTGCCGGCACCTCCATACCAGAATCTACCGAGTCCATGACTTTCAAGGAACATGAAAATGATAGTCAGCACAGCGTTCAGATAAAGACCGAAGAGTTTGACGCCGACTATCCAGAAGTCTTGATGGACGAACCCAATTTCAATACGTTGATGTCCAGCAACATTAAAGATGAGCCGAGCGAGGTAAATGTCGAAACTGCGAGTTTGGCGGACGATTTGGAGGCGCAGCGGGTCCAGGAGTTACGTGCGATTCGGATTACTTTGGAGGAAGCGAACGTAATACAGAGGGCGAGAAATTGCCTGCTGGAGGAGCGAAACGAACTGATGAAGCAGTATCTAGCTGTTAAATCGAACTATAATCGGCATTTATTCAATTAACTAATTAGATAAACGCATTTAAGTGTTTTAATTTAACAAGTTCCGCAGAGATAGCTTAAACTGTAACTAGATATATATGGACTTATATTATCTTTATTAATTTAAACATTAGTCATTCTAAGAAAGAAACACTAAAGAGCGACTGATGGATCATCAACAAATAACAAAAAAAAAAAACTGTCGCCTAAATTAATTTAAACTGATTTATTAATGTGGCGACATCGCTCGATCGAAGGCGTTGACGTCAGACAATAAGATCTGGCTCGGCTGTGGCAGACATGCCGAAAATCCGGTAAATATACGCTAAGTGGACAGCTAATTAGCGCAATTAATAAGATAAATATAAAAAGCCGGTCACTAAAACAAGAAAGACGGAGACACGCTAATGAAATTAACATAGCGTGGTTAATAGTTTTACTAAATTTGAAAACAAATTTTCTTCATCTTTGCATACATAAATATTTGATGGGCTCCGTTTTTTTTTTTATACAGCTTTACAGCTTTACTCTTAAGTTAAGACAGTTTAAATACCCTACATATTTGTGGACATCAGTAGAGAGCCCTAAAGCACAGCAGAAACGTTAAGGATGACGCACAAAGAAAAGTTGAAAACATTTAATGCGCTCTCCACAGTAAGAGAGAAGTAATTCATGGCGTTGATTTAAAGGGTATGGAGATTTCGGTGTTTTTTATGGTTTGGTTTGTTTTTTTTAATTTCCATTCTAGTTTTATTTTTCTGTTAATTGTCATTACAATTGATGAGTTGGCGTATGTCTGCACGATTTTTGGAGAGCGGAAAATTACCCACAAACAAACATGTTTATTAATGAGAGTAATGTGGGTATATAGTATAGTAGAACAGTTAAATATGTTAAGTTTTAGGTGTGGAAAATTAAAATCTAATAAAAATTCCAAAAGGGCTTGCATCGATATGCAAATGAATCTATTAAATTTGTAAATGATTTTGTAATTTAAAATTAATTTGTCTGGAGGGGCATTTCATCTTCGGCTGTTGGTAATTCTTGGCGAAGTTATGGCAGCGAAAATTGTTGACTGTATTTAAATTTTGGTAGTTTCAATTTATCGACTAATTGCTTGGGGCTGCTTCAATTAGACTTCCTTTTACAATTTGGCCAGTTGCACAAATGTCTGCCGGCGGTTCGCTCATTAACTCAACGGTGCGGACAGACCTCTCGAATTTGGTCAGCCACGACTGGGGCTGGGGGCTAGGGGCTAGGGGGGAAGGGGGGGGGGGGCAGCCTGGGCTTGGTATGTGGATGTGCGGAATGTTCGGTCTCTGGCATTGCCATTGCCAATTTCCGGGGCAGAAACGGCCGTTGGGCGTAAATTAAAATTAAATTCAAATGGAAAAGTGTCGTACCGGCGACTCCCGGCCGTCGGCCGGCCATTGGCACGTCTGTCTGCCGGTTGGAGGCAACATTTTAGCAATTATATTCGCGTTCGGGCGACATTACAACGGCAATTACACGCAGAAGGCAGCCGCAACGTGGGCGTGCTGGCGTGTTTGGGGACTGGGCGTGGTGCTCGGGACAGGCGGCTCGTCCTGCTGCCATCCTTGGTGTCCTTGGCATCCTCGTCAGTGTCACGTGAAGCGGCAACGTGCTCAACGGACTGACGCACAAAACCCTGATGGACGACAGTCAGCGTTGACGTTGACGTTGACGTCGCCGCTGTCATTGACAGTGCTGCTCCTGCTGCTGCTCCTGACACTGGTGCTGCTCCACGTCCGGCTACCAGCCCGGATTCCCGTCATGCCAAAGAATTCGAATTGCGAATACCTTGCGCAATTTGCTGCAGGTTAACACAAATTCTTGAATTCTGGCATTCCCAAATATTTCGTTTCAATTTCAATTGTTCCTAAATGTGAGCTAATTATACAATTATTCACATTGTTCCATTTCCACTTCGTTTTTCTTAAGACAGAGTCATTTGAAACGTTGTGGATAATTAATTTGGCTTAATATCCTTTTGGGTAGTCCTTTGGTATTTTTTTTAAGTTTTTATCCTCGTTCACGATGAGAAAAGAGTATATTGGGTTTTTGCAATGTCCGTCTGTCCGCATGAACGCAATATTTTATGTCGCTATTGAAGCTACTTGAAATTTAGAATATATACTTATGTTTACCCGCGTCAGATAAAGTATTACGATTTTTTTGGCAATGTCTATTGTTGTCATAATTTGATAATATCGGCATAACTCCCTCAGTTTTAAAGCTAGATACATTTTTCAAACAGATTAATGATGAGCTCTTCTCAAGATCCAACAAAGTATTTTTTGGATACGCCCACTGGGGCCGTTTCTTGGGGGCGGATAATCCACGAAAATTCATATTCTAGAATTTTATAGCTAAGGACACAATTTCTGACGCCCTCCTCTAAAGATCAAGCCGATAAATTTCGTCCGCTCTCACAAATTACAGAAATCGATATTTTTCCAAAATAATAATAATTAAGACAACTTTCGACTGTTTTGACACTGTATTGCGCAGTCGGTTACACCCGCCTTATTTATTTTAATACTCTACTGTTACATTTCTCATAATATATTTATATATCTTGGATACCCTACAGTTTATAACAAAAAAAAGCAGTTAAAATATGAAATTTCAGCATGCACAGTGTGTGTGTGTGTGTATGTGTGTGTGTGGGGGTGTGCGAGTGTGCGAGTGTGTCTGGCAAATGAAATAAAATAAATGTACAAAAGCAATAACCGAGCGACATTACATAAAAATCTACTTGGCCCAGCTCCTAATGACTCTCGTCCTGGTGCTGCCTCCGTTAGACGTGAGCCTATTTAGGCTTACATGGGTGTGTGTGTGTGTGTGTGCGTGCGTGTGTGGAATATGGCCGACACTTCCGTTCGACATGTTGCACATGTTGCTCCCGTTTCCGTTGCGCCACATACAACACGACCCCAAGCCCCTTCCGCTAACCCCCCACAACGCACTGGCCATGTGGCTACTCGCATAAAATACAATATATACAAAATTGGTTCTGTTCCAGTTGTTGTTGTTGTTGTAATGAGTTGTTGTTGCCATTATTATTGTTGTTGTTGGTCACGCATGGTGTTGCCTGTCGCTTGCTGTTTTTATTGCCAGCGCTTCCTGCCTCTCGCTTGTTTCATAATTAATATCCTTTCACACATTATTATTACGGAAATGAGAGGCGAATTTATATATGCTATATATATATATAAGTATATATGTGCACGTACATATAACATATATTTCATTACATATATTTTCTCTCTCTCTCTCTTTTAACTATAATAAAGGCCCGAAGGGAACATCTTGCACCCTATAAAGCCTATATATATATTTTTTATTCCACATCACCGATTTACCAGAACAAATTTGTTCATTAAATACTGCATACTTTGGGCAGAATTTTGATAAAAATAACCCAAAAATTATGTATACGTATATGTTTTTCCTACAGGGTATTTCCTAGGCAAGCGCTCTCTCGCTCATATCCCTTCTCGCTGTTTTTTTTTTTTGCAAGAGCTTGTTAAGCATTTTATGCGTTTGGTTTTTTCATAAATTTGGGACAGAAACGCACGGACGGACACGTTTCGGCCCCCGGACCAACGACGGGCTTGTAATTAAAAGCTCATGAAAAGTGATTAAAAAGTGAACTGCGGCCAGCAGCCCATCCGCCCAGCCGCCACACACATGTGCCATATGAACACACACACATTCTCACACGCACACACATGCATATTTATTAAATTGTTTTTTCTGTTGGTATTTTTTCCTGCCATAAAAATGTCAAAAACAATGGGCAAAAAATGGGCAGCCAGCTGCTAACGGCACACACGGAAAATTCATCTAGATTTAAGCATCGGCCATCGAAACTGCAGGAAAAATTCAATGTGTAAGCCGAGCTCCAAAACGAAACAATGGAAACAACATTTAAAGCTCACATTTATATGCATTTTATTCACACGTACGAATATAAATGATATTTTTAAGGCCTGCACAATTGGAAATGTCACATTATGGATTAATAGCATATAATAAATAAATCTCGAAATTATTTTAAAAATCTTTTCAATCTTTATTAATATTTAGTAGTCACATGACTATTTTTTCCCACAACCATATTGAAAGGATTATTCAAAATATTGGAAGTTTTACATATAGGTAATTATATATTACGTAACTAAAATATATGTATATAAATAATATAACTAGAAATATATTTATTATTAAAATAAATTAAATTCTTTTTATGAAACTGTCACCTATGACTAAGTTTATTTATAAAGTGCAAACTTAAAAAAAATAATAAAAACCAAGTAAGAACGTTACAGTCTGACGTAGCTGACTGCGTAATACTAGTTCACAGTACCCGGTAGTTACTTATGTTGGAAAAATTTGTTTCAAAATTTTGAATTTGGAAAAATTTTGGAACATTATTTTTAAATTTCGAATCCGGAATTTCCATTTTTAATTATAAAAAACAACATTAAAACCGATTCTGAGGTGGTCAAATTTTTTGTCAAAAATCATGCAAAAATTAACAAAAATGTTGACATGTAAAGCTCTCGGATCCATAGCTCCCATATTTCAAACGTCCATAACTTTGTCAAAATGGAACCGATTTTGACGTCTGATGGCATTTTGTTCATTGTTTATCTTCTAGATTGATTCTGCATTTAAAATATATGCATTATTGAAAATAAATTTTTTTGGAATTTTTTGGGAAAAAAGCATGTACCCCCCCCTTACTCATTTTGGAAAATTTTTTTTTTCAAAATTTAGAATCCGGAATTTCTATTTTTAATCGATTGTGGTTGTCACAATTAGTATAAAAAACAACATTAAAACCGATTCTGAGGGGGTCAAATTTTTTGTCAAAAATCATGCAAAAATTTACACAATTTTTGACATGTAAAGTTTGGATCCATAGCTCCCATATTTCAAACGCCCATAACTTTGTCAAAACTGAACCGATTTTCACGTCTGATGGCATTTTGTTCATGGTTTATCTTCTAGATTGATTCTGCATTTAAAATGTATGCATTATTGAAAATAAATTTTTTTGGAATTTTTTGGGAAAAAGCATGTACCCCCCCTTACTCATTTTGAAAATTTTTTTTTTCAAAATTTAGAATCCGGAATTTCTATTTTAATCGATTGTGGTTGTCACAATTAGTATAAAAAACAACATTAAAACCGATTCTGAGGGGGTCAAATTTTTTGTCAAAAATCATGCAAAAATTTACACAATTTTTGACATGTAAAGCTCTTGGATCCATAGCTCCCATATTTCAAACGCCCATAACTTTGTCAAAACCGAACCGATTTTCATGTTTGATGGCATTTTTTTCATGGGCGTGGCGCAAACATTTTAACAGTTTGTCCGACGCGGGTATACACGAGTATTTATTCCAAGTCTCAAGTCTCTATCTTCAATAGCGGCGAAAAAAATTGCGTTCATACGGACAGATGGATATTGCACAAACCCAATGTTTCCTCTTTAATAAAATAAAACAACCCCAAAAAACATTTCAAGTATACTTCAACCACTATATATAATGTAATTTAATGTAATGAAGAAAAATTGTTTTCAATAATAAAAACAAATTCTCTAAGAATTAGAATAGAAAAAGGGAAACTTTTTGTTTAATCTGACATAGCACCTGAGGATTGGTTATCCATTTGGATTATTAAATTTATTTATTCATGCTTTAGCTTGAAAATCTTTAGCCGATGTAAACTCTATTAAGATTTAAAACACAATTTGGAAGTGTTGTAGAGCTGGTATATTTTACTTTGGATAGGCTAAATTAGGAAAATACTGTAGCTTACACTGATCTTCTTAATAGCTATATCAGACAAAACAAAAAGATTCGCTTATTGTTTTGGTTTATATATCTTAAAGATACCTTAGCTATCTTTTCTATTTCTTCTGCCTCATTCAAAATCATATTTGAATTATATCCTGATTGTCAAATCTCATTCAATATTTCGACATTGTTTGCAAAAATTAATACTAAAATTGATATTGTAAAATTTATGTGTATATTTCAAAATAAATAAATAAATTGATTTATATATATATATAAATATTTATATTGTTCTGGAAGCACTATTTACGACTATTGACCTGCACCTTCCGGAACCTCCTTGGCAATTCAGCGACCGCAACCGCAACATTTCCTAGCCCGGCCCACAATTACAAGAAAGTGCCTGCAATTGGGCTGCTAGCTGACTCATGAGGGCTGGGACTGGCTAGCTGGCCAGTTCGGCTAGCTGGCTAACTGGCTAACTGGGCGGGGTGCTCGCATTTAAGGATTAGCATTTAAGAACGTATTTATGGTATGCATAAAGATATTTAAAGTGCCTCCTGCCCGGTGGCGATAGTCGGCCCTGCACGCATGTGTCGCCCGTCAAGGATGACGCATGGCTTAATGCGGCAGGGGATGGGCGGGGGATTGGGGGCTGGGGCTTTGCTGGCTGTGACAGGAACTATCGCGCATGCATGAGCGGCATTTTCGCCGTCATATTTCCATGCGAAGTTTTGCGGGCTTCGCGTGTTGCGTGCAATTTGCGTGTAATTTCCACGACAAAACAGCGGGACGGGATAGGGCGGGGCGGGGCGGGGCGTGGCAGAGCGGGATAGTGCGTTGCGCAGCGGCTGCAGCTGTACGGAGCCGGAGCCGTAGCCGGAGCCGCAGCCGGAGCCCCGAGCCTGTTCGTCCTGTGTGTGTCATCGCAGCGCATAAATCATAAGTAACAAGGCGAACTGCGTCGCAGCCAAGGAAAGAAAGAAAATGCGAGAAATAAACATAAAAACGGGAAATGCGTAATTTATGCTGCGCAGGACGAAAAGCCAGCATTAACGCCGGGTGGTTGCTGCGCTCTGTAACTGTACCGTTAGGCCGCAAAGCTTGCAGTTTTCCCATAGCCAAGCCGCAAAGAAAAGCGACGAAAAGACACCACCTTGAAAGTTGCGTTTGAGACGCAATTCGGGAAACTGCGTTCGCCTTTTGCCACCAGCGGGCGCAAGTTCAACCCTCCGATTTGGCAGAGCAGCGCTTAGCAACCCCCAAGATACTATATATGTATATATATAGCCTTGGCTGTCGTCCTTGGACCGACCACCGTTCGATTTTATCAACGTCCTTTGAATTGAATCAAGCGAAGGTACAGTTGCAGGACTTCACCAAAACGCGAAGATGGCTGAGGTCCTAGATAAACCTCTTTCTGCCAATGTCCAAATATTCATTGCAGCTGTAAAAATAGCATACTTTGCGGCTGGGCAATCTTTATGATTGCGTTATTACCAACGCCAACTTTTCCAAGCGTAGCCAATTGGCCATTTCGAGCGTCTCAGTTAAACATCCAAAACGAATTCAACTGACGTTCGTAATAATATTTGCGCCCGCTTTTTACCTGACTTCGGTGCGTATTTGTCTCCAGTACTTGGCGATATCATGAACTTCCAGCTGGTTTTGCTCCTCGGCCTGATGCTCTGCGTCGGCTCGGCCAGGGCGGCTTGTGTGGTCAATGTGAAGGTCCTTGCCGAATTGATGTCACCCAACTCGCACTCTGCCGAGGATTCGGATTCGGATGTCGAGACCTTGTGCTCCGAGGCGGATGCCGGCACGCTGGCAGCCAACTCCGACTACGTACCCGAGTTGACTTCCCAGGAGCTACTATCTTATTTTTCGGAGAGCATAGAATAAAATATCCATAAACAACCATTATATTACATATTGTTAAATAAAATTGCTGGTTTAGCTTTTGTTATTTGTAGTTATTTATCAGAGTTAACTTAAGTTGAATAACCTGGCGAAATTAAGTTAATGAAACCGTGAAAATCGAGCGAAAATAAAAAGGAATAAAAATCGCGTTTATAAGTTTTCAATAACAACAATATTTTAGAGCATAATTTTTTTATTAAGCAGCAAGTTTGTCAGATATTGGCTAGAAGGATCCCTTAATTATTTCTCAAAAATATTATATAATTGATATAATAATAATAATAGTTATAATTATTATTAAGTTGCTATTAATCGTACCTTAAGAAATGAATTTAATTATCACCTATATATTTTATCATTAATTTTAATTATCAGTATCATTAATTTATGGGGAATAATAAATATCACTTGATTGTATTTTACAATATGTTTTCTTTCATTCCTTTAACATAATAATATTTTGCTACAAAGGTTTAACTAAAAAATAAAAATCGCCTAGGAATAATCAAAAAATTTCTATATTTTACATTATGAGAAACTAATTTCAGTCAAGAATATAGAATAAATATATAATATATTGCGTGAAATGATCAAACACTATAAACAGATCCCAGAATTCATATCTAGTACATTAAGCGTGTAAAGCTCTGCTCAAATCGTCTTGTATGTCATTTTATTTATTGTGCCCCCAACTTCAGGCCCCCGCTGCATCCACTGGTTACTAACGTGGCCGGCAAGTAAATCTAAACCAAGTCTTGGACGCTTCACTGGGCAACGGCTGGTTCGGTTTTTATGTTCACAGTTTGCTGACACACACAATAGTGACAGGTCGGTCAGTGGAAAATATGAATACCACTTGAGCATGTTAACCCCGAAAGGCGTTTATAAAACTGTCCAAAGCTATTAATATCAAAAATTCCGCACACAGAGTGCACAGAGCGAACAGGAGAGCATAGAGAGTGCCGGACGGAGACGGAGACGGTGGCGGAGACGAAGCCGAAGCCGGAGCCGGAGCCGGAGCTGGTGCCGGTGCCGGTGCTGGCGGCGGTTATGGCAACTGCGCAGTTGTTTAGCTCAGCCAGGACAAACCGAATTCGCCAGCGCCGCCCCCCATCCGCCGCCAACACAGCCTGGGGCCAGGTCAGCCTATGAATCGCAGCGAGTGGCATGTTTGGCGTCCATGAGGCGGAAATGAATGGCGCTTGGCAACAGTGCGGGCTGAATGGTTGAAAATGGGCACTGGCGGGAGGGTTATCAACAGGCACTCACTGGCACACTCACATGGCTCACATGCACATATCCTTGGTCAACATAAAGCTCGCTCCAGGTCTCGGCTCTCGAGGGCGGGTGGCCCCAGCCTTTTGTTGGTTGCAAGCTAAATGCTATACGAGAATCTACGCGCCATGTGTCCTTTGTTATTTATGATTAAAAGCGCAAGGACCCGTCAGCAGTGCACACACAGCCACACACACAGTCGCACACACACGCACGCACACACAGATGTGCGCATATTTACATATGTATATGTGCAGCTGAGAGGCAGAGCCTGTTTGGGTTTTTGTATGCTAAATATAACGCTGCATGTGTCCATACACGTCCATCACTTAATCACGCCACCACACTCACAGTTTTTATTTGCTCCTCACCCAAAAACACAAACAACAGCCAGCGCTGAGCACCCTACAGCCGGCCATCTCGATTTTGCCACGCAACAAGCCCGATTACTGCACTCGGCCCAAACATGACGAATTTGCTTTTTATTCAAGTCAAAACTAAGTTTGAATTTCAAGAAAGTTTACTAAATAGTATCTTAATTTCCTTAATTTCCTTAATTAGAGTGTTTTGTGTTTGTTTTCACTACGTAAATTCTTGAATTAAGTAGACTTTCGTACTTGATTCAAGATGTTTATTTGCTTTTTCTCTATGCAACATTAAATCATTAAATTAATCGATATTTTTAATTCCTTTTTTTTTGTTTGATATTTCCAAAACAGAAGTATTGAAATTGTATTTCACTTGTTTGTGAATTAGCTTAAAAACGCCTTAAAAAATTAATTATCCGCCTAAATAATTAAAGTAAAAACAATTGTAAATTTATAGTTGTTTTGTTTTAGTAAATTTATTAATTCTTTAATAATTGTAAATCGTTGTTATTATATTTCTTATTAAGAGCAATTTTCAACTCAACTTTTAGTTTTTTTCAGTAAATTTTTATTTAATGCAAGATAAAGGCTTATATATTATACATGTATATTGGTTCATATAACATATTTTATTTGTATGGACTCTTATAGATATGTGGTGATCTTTTTTATGTATTAGGCAATACTCTGCAATGCATTTTTTTAATTAAAGAAAAAAAATTTTTTTTTTTGAAACCATATCCTATTATATAATAAAATAATTTGTTACTTTGATTTATGTAATAAGTTTTATTCTCTATTTCTTACTTTTCAACTCAATAAATTTTTTGTTAAAATATTTTGTTTTATTTTTTGTAATAAAAGAAATTTTATATTTTGCAGATCGTTTTTTCAATCGATTTTTTTCAATTTTCCATACGTACACAAGATTTTATTACATTTGAGAAGATAAACTATTCCGAGTAGCTGCGCTTCGTACGGTGCTAAGGGATTCGTGGCGACCTCATCCTTTGGGCAAAAATAAAATAAAAAAAAATACAGAAATTGCGTGCGAGGATTTTGCAATGTTCATACGCTTGGTTAAGCCGCTGCACGCACATCCTTGCGCACATCCTGGCGCGAGTGAGTTTGGTTTTTATTTAATTTCAGCTACATGAATGTCCATGTCCCTGTTCCTGTCCCTGTGTGTGTGTGTGTCCAGCGGCGTATCCTTTCGCCCGCTCACTGAAATATGCAAATAAGTTAATTTTTATTTATTCTCCTTTTTTCATTCGCTCCGTCTCTTTCTCGTTCTCTCTCTCTGTCTCTCTTTCTCTTTTCCTGCATGGGATGATTCACTTTTGGCTTCATATCCTTGGAATTTATGATGCAATCTCCCTGCGCATTCCGGTTGTGTGTTAAACAGAGAGAGAGAGAGAAAGAGAGGAGAGTGCTTTGCTGGCAGGTATCCTGGCGGGTATCCTTGGTTTCAAGTTTTCGCATTATTATGATCTCTATTTTATGCGGTGTCCTTTGTGTGTGTGGTATGCAGCAGCCGTCAGCGTCAGCGTCAGCGTCATGCCTGTTGCCAGGCAGCCCTGGGCATGTCCTGCATGTCCTTCTGCCATTAAGGGTGGTTGCCAAACAGTCGCTGCCGCCGGCGGTTAGTTAGGCCCTGGACAAAGCATTTTATTTGAGCTTTTTATTCGCCTCAATTCGGTTTTTTTTATTTTTTTATTTTTTTTTTTATAAATTCGACTCCTTTATTGTTGTGCGTCCTTTGTTGGCGAAATGTGTGTCAGTGCGTCAGTCGGTTGCCTGGCACTTGGTCCGACTATTTCCGGTTTTAATATGCGCACTGCCTTCCCTGCGGCTTTGTCCTTGCCGCGTCTGCTGCCTGCCGGCCTTAGGTACAGTTCGCACATGTTCCTATCGGCCGCCTTCCACGCTTCCACTCTTCCAGTTCCGCATCCAGCTCGAGTTCCAGTCGCTTCCTCGGCTTTCCCTTTTGGGATTGCCCTCTTGCATGTGATTAACTTTAGCTACGCCTCGTCGACTTGACGCGAGAGAGAATGGGGGATCATTACACACACATCTACACATATATAATACATTCAGATATGTTCCAGGCCTGATTTATGCGTTCATTTGTGAGCCAGTTCATCTGCTGCTTTTTTGACAGCCGATCGTATTTACAGCTGGTGCCTAACAATTGGCATTACATTTAATCAAGGTATATTTTATACTTATTAGATGAAGACATACAAGGTATTTATGTTCTTGATCAGCATCAACAGCCGAGTCGATATAGATAATAATATGCATTCTCATCGGGCAAAAATATCGTTTTTATATGAAATTACAGTTTAATTTAGATATGTATTACGCATTTTCCAAGGGCACCTCAACGAAAACTATTCTACCTTGTTCCTATTAAAATATATTTAACCTATGTTTCAGACAACAGATAATTTTTGGAAAATTTATTAGATTTACTGGTAAAATTGTAAAATCGCCCTTCTATGCGATTTTCAAGAGTTCAAGTAAGGCTTACATGATGTGGCAATTATTTTTTTCTCTCCCTCTATCTCTCTCTCTATTGCTCTCATTCTTTCTTTCTCTGCCTCTATCTCTTTTTCCTTAACAATCTATCTCTCTCGCTCTCTATCTCTCTCTCTCTCTCTTTGCTTAACAATCTAGCTCTCTCACTCACTTTCTCTCTCACTGTCTCTCTTTCTCTTGCTCTCTTCCTCTCTCTCTCTCTCGTTCTCTATCTCTCTTTCTCTTGCTCTCTTCCTCTCTCTCTCTCTCTCTCTCTCTCTCTCGGTCTCTCTCTCTATCTCTCTCTCTCTCTCTCTATCTCTCTCTCACTCTACCTCTATCTGTAATAACTAAAATTTTTGAAAATAAAACTTGCCTCTTCAAACTCATGAAATTGTCGTCTTATAATGATAAAACCTGAAATTGATGCATTTGGGAAAGATGTTAAAGAAAAAATGTAACTTCTGAAATACTCTGCTCAAAAAGGTATTAGAAGGTATGTTGGCTTTTTGCAACATTTGTCTTGAAACCTGGGATATATGCTAGTGTACAGCCAAGTCACTATAGTATCGAATAAAATATAGGCTTGTAAGGTGTTAGAATATATGGTCTTTGGCTAAGACAAATAAAGGCTTCGAACCCACTTCAGCTTAGTTGCCTAAACGCCTGGGGACTTAGACAACAAAGAGGAATTGAAGCGGAAAGAATAAAATAAATAAAAGACAACAACAAAATATAAAAAATTATATTAATCAAGCTTATCAAACAATATATTTTTTTAATTTGAATTATCTATCTGCCTCGCGGCCTGTCTAGCATTTTGGTCAGGCTTCGGTTATGGCCCAAATTTGTAGATCTGCAATCGCTTTTAAAGCTGATAATTCTTAGCTTTCATCGTGACAAATCATGCGCTGCAAATCACAAATCACAGATCACAGATCACAAATCCAAAAACAAAAACAAAAATCTCAAATCTCGAATCAGAACGAGAATCGGAGGCCAGTCAACAACATGGACAAGATCACTTAATCGAACTGACCCCGGAGCAGAGACGGGCGCTAGATTGTAAATGTTACAGAGCCAATGGCTCCGGCATCGGACTAGACGTGGACTCCAACTAGAGATTCAACGATCCAGACAACTGATGCACGACAGATTGCGATGAAAGGAAATCATTGAGCCGAACATTGGAGCTGACTTTGCGGCTAGCTGCCATCAATTAAAGTAATTTAAAGGAATCAGCCGATAGACAACGACAACTAAAGAGATAAGGCCTCAGTCGAGAACTGAAAGAATGGAGAGCGAATGCTCGTAACCAGATCCAAAAGCTCAAAATCAATCAGCCAGAAAGTCAAGGCGAAACCAAGAGACGGCCAAAACAAGGGGCCTACGCGGGGAATACAAGAGTGGAAGCCTATTAGAAAGACAAGCGTGCGGCTCAAGGCAAATAACAACAAGAACAACAACAACTACAACGAAATTTAAAATTGGATGAGCTACAAGCAAAAAAAGGTAAGCCAGCTCTAGTTGCTAGGAGATACCCTGTACCCAACCATTACGCCCTTAGCTAAATAAAATATAAAGGAATAAAAAAGATATTCCGAGTAAAAATGTTTTAGCAAAGTTAAGAGAAAATTGAAATTCTGAATTTTCACTGCAAATTCGACTTCCGGACTTAATCAAAGTCATGAACAAAAAGGGGAAACTCGTGAAAATATATTGAGTTTTGACAAAGTTGTGGAATTTTATAATCTATTTTATTTTATAATATTATAATAACGAGGGTAAGATTTTTACTGAACTTGCAAAAAGTGAAATATGCTTTATCTTTGTATACTTCTAGGGAATGAACCTACAAAAATGCTGATTGATAATATAATATAATGATAATGTAATGATATAATGATATAATGATAATGCTGAAATAATCGAGGCTCAAAATCGATATTTATTGAATTCAGGAATACACATGAAAAACTGGAACTTATATTAATAATTTATGTATATATATGCTTAATGATCACGATGAGGCTCTGCACTTGCACAAAAGCAATATACCCCATTTTAATTTTCATTTGTACAGGGTACACAAAAAGAAAACAGTAGCCACGAAATCGATTGAAGAGCTAAAAAGAGTTGACGAGACAAAGGCACAAGACGAAAGACGTAAGACGAAGACGAAGACAAAGAGGAAGACGAAGACGAAGAGGAAAAAATATCGGAAAATAACAGACAACGCACAAGTCATCATTAACCAAACAGTAGCCAGTAAAACTGGAGGAGCTTGAAAAGAGCCAGCCAAAGTGGTAAAGTGGTTGATAGGGATGGAGGCGGGGGCAGGGGGGAGGGGGGAAACAGATAGACGGCCGGACGGACGGACAAAACACGATTAGAATGGAGAGTGGATAAGCGTGTCTGCCAGCTATAAAAGTGTAATATCTGTAACTCATTAATGACAGCAATTTAAGACAGAAAGACTGAAGGAACTGTTCGAGCTGCAGAGTTCAAACCTCGGAGAAAGACAAAACTGAGACTGAGATGATATTAAAAAAAATAATAATAAAAATGAAAAAAAAAAAAAAATCTAAATCTGTTGGAGAAAACAACAGCAAGAAATTCAAATAGGCTTTGGGTACGTAATAATCATAATGACGATAAGCGCGCTCATGATGATGTTGTTGCTGATGACGATGATGATGATGACTGCGACTGGTTCCAATCAACTGCCACTTAACTAAATGACTGTGCGACTTACCCAGTCGCAGACAGACTCAGACCCGAGACCCAAAGATAGTATGTGTGTGTGTGTGTGTGTGTGAACACCGATTTTATCACGAGTGACTGATGAATATGCCATTAAAGATATACGAGTACCACGTACCACACGATATATGCACACACACACGCAGACACACACGCACACACACTCACACGCACACGCACAGTGGAACCGAGCGAGGGGCAAGAGTTAGATGGGGCCTGGCTAAACGGAATATAAAGCAGACACAGAGGTAGACAAATGACCAACTGACAATAATGAAACTGATTCGCTGTTGTTATTGTATTTATTGCTTTTTTCTTATTTTTATTTTTTAGTATTTTGCTGTTTACGCTATCATTTCATGTTTCGGTTTCAACGGAGTCTGCTGGTTCGGGAGGTTTACTTTTATTGCAGTTTTAAAGAAATTGAAGGCTAGTTTAATGCCATGTGAACTAGTTCCGACTGAGCACAGTTACACCAAAATAAACTAGCTCACAAAACTAACAGACTTGTTGCACTTAAATCTGAATAAATCTATCTATTATTTCAAAATCGTATAAAAACGTATACGATCTTAAAATAAAATAAATATAAAATTTATATTTTTGCAAGAAATAGTTTGGTGATTAGGTTCATAGTTCGGTTTATAAAAAAACCGGCTTTCAATTCAACACAATAAAATATGCTTTACATATTAAAAAGAACATTGGGAATTTCAGTTCAAATTCGCTTTGCAGCCCTGGTACTTAAGGTTTTGAAACCCAAGCGCCCACAAATCAAGTGTAGAGTGCACTCGAATTTTGTTCAGACCCGTAAATCACTCCGAAAAGCGAACTTAAATGCGAGGCGAGCACAGTGAAAACAACTACAAGCGAACCTCACCCTATGGTCAATTTATGATTGCTACACTAATCACAGTTGGCTTCAACGGGTTCGACAGGCCGTCGCCGTTGTCTCCCCCATCCCCATCCCCACCACCTCCAACTCGGTTGTATCTTTAAGCAGGCTATCAGTTCCAGCCCTTTGCTTGGTTTTTATGTAAGCAATAGATACATGGCTACATATGGTTATTGGAGTGGGCACTTGGAGTATTATGTATATGTATTTTTGTTATTTTTTTTTTTTTTTTCTTTTAGGTTTTGGGGTCTGAACGGTGGCTACCGTGCTTGGGCCCCGACATTTGTCTATTTGTCGGACTGGTCGGCCTGTCGTTCGTTGGGCCCTTAATAATTTTGGGTTGCAAACAAATCAATGTATGCATTTTGTTAAAAGTTTCCAACTCCAAGTTTGGACTTGAGTTTATTGTTTTCTTGGCTTGTTGTCGCTTTCCAGTCGGGGGCCCCCTCAGAGTGTGCCATTAATTGTTTCTGGCTTTTTGTTTGCCCAGCGACGCCTCGTTGGGGCCAACTTTCGAAAATGTTGGTTAGTTTTTTGTTTGATAAATGTTGCGCTTTGAAATATTAATTACACTTGCGTTCGGGTGTTGAATTTGCTTTCAGGCAGTGTCTAAAATTTATTGAAGACAAACACAAGACACTTTTAATGGCAGCCAGCGTTGGGGCGGGGGCCTGGGGCGGGATATGGGGCCGGTACCGGGGCGCATATCCCCAGAGATTTATTTCATTGTTTTTGTTTCCGCTGGGAATACAAAATTGAGCATTCTAATAGTGTTTGCCTCAGCTGAATAACAAATTGCATTATAATTGACCAAAACAAAAAACTTGTTGAAATGAAAGTCACTAATGAAAAATATATATAATTAATCAATATTTTTTAAAATTAGCACATTCAGTCATTGCAGATATATCCCTCATTTTATTTTCAATTTTGGCACATGGGTCACCTTTGTGTTGAAATAATATTCAATTAAATTTTAAATTTTTAACGCATTTGTTTTATTATTTGAAGTGAGTATTTGGCAAATATTTAAAAATTGCCAAGTTCAAATTAAGATACACATATTTTATAAATTGCAATTTATTTACATACATTTATTTCTATTATTTATTTGATTTGTTTTAATTGGTAAACTTGAATATTAGTAAAAGACATTTAAAATATATAAAAAATAGAATGTTAAAAGAAACCCATTTCATAAGTAAACCTTGTGCTTGTAAGTGTACCCTGTATCTGTGCCTGCACCTATACCCTGTACCTTTTATAATTTATATATTTTTTGAATACAGATGTCAGGCAAAAGCAGAAAGCTTCGATTGTATGAAATGTAAAAATTGTTTGATTGATTGACATATGTAAATATATTTGATTGACAAATACATCTTGATCTCAAATTTTACTGAGTAAATGTGATAGCTATAATTATTATGTCTTTGATTTAGATACCACTCATTTCAAATTCTTTTTTAAAGTTTCCTCAGTATTCGCCCAGCCAACTGAAGTAGACGTTGTATGAAAAGTGCATGCACAACTTTTTCAATTGCCAATAAATGTCCATCTGTGTGATGCTAACTGCATTAGATACGGATTCCACTAACTAACGGAACTCACATTTCATTCGCATGTTGCCAATCAAAAGTTTCGTAAGCGCCGCGGCATAATGAAAAAGCTCCGCTGGGAGCTATTGGGTGTTGTCCTCGCCACGGCGCCATGGCAATGGTCAATTATAGTCCGGCGAAAGGACATCAGTGACCACGCCCCTCCGCCATTGACTATGCAACGAAGTGTAAATGAGCAAAATAATACGCAAAATTGCAAAAATATGCCTCGGGCAGTCGCAAATATGTAAAAGCCACAGCAAATGAAATGATCTGTGGACCAGTCTCTATATACGACCAAATACACATCTATGTATATATGCACACATATATATGCAGCCCTGTAATATGACGCCCGTTGATGTGTTGCCTCCGTCAGTGGAATAATCGAATGCAAAATAACTTTTTCAATTTGGACGCCCGCCGCGCTCGACTGTTGACTGCCCTCAATTCGGCTCCGCGTCGTCCCTCGCATCCAATCGGTGCTGCTGCTGTTGTTGTTGGTGTTTGCGCTCACGTTTGCCACATTTTCCACGATTTCCATGTTTAATTATAAGCCTGATGCTGCCCGAGCCGCCCAGCCACTGAAGCTGCCACAAGGGAAATTTGAACAAGGGCGGCACAGTGGTCTACATTCGCAGAAAATCTATGAAAAATCTATGCTACACATAATGATTGTTTGAAAGTATTTCAAATGTTTGTAATTATATCAATATACAGTATGTATTTAACAATAAGTAAACCTCGCTTCATTTCAAAACAGTGCTACGAAGCTTTAAAATTGGTTTTTTAATTATATAAAATATTATTAACTATTTTCTCTACACTTTACACATTTAGATGTGCACACCCATTATTTTCTACAACTCTCTATATTCAATATAATTTATTTCTTCATTTTATTACATTTATTTTTAAATATTTCACAATTTTTTATTTATTGTATTATTTTTGTAATGTTTTAGAAAATCGAAAGAAAATAAAAGAAGCTTTGGCTTAAAAATTAATTGATATTAATTAAGTATAATTATAATTAAGTCTATCATTTTTTCTACTTCTTTCTATATTTCTCAATATTTATTTTATTCATTTTGTTATATTATTATTCTTTATTTCTTTGCTTTTTCAAAAGTTTATGGCAAGCTTTGACTTCTGCAAAGCTCTTCAAAGGATATGAATTTCGTAAGCCTTTATAGTTAAGCCTTGACACACTGTGCAGTGTCCTTGTATATCCTTTGAAGCTCATTTCAGCGGCAACAGGAGCAGCCGTTCTGTTGACTGGCAAGTGTTTCACCCAAATTGAATATTGATTATGAAAATAATAAGCAAAAATTGCGTAACTTTCTGCCTGGCAGCAGCAGCCTTAACAACAACAACAACAGCAACAACGGCAGCAAGGAGTAAGGACATCCGCGTGCGGACTTCAACGTCGACTTGACGCTAGGCTCAAGTGTCCATTGATTGACTGCCATTAGGGCGTATACGTAATAAGCAGGCAGCTGCCTAATCAAAGAGTGTTAATTTTCCCAAAGGACTCGCCTCACATTACAGCAGCCCCCGCCCCCACCCCTCGCCCCCCAACGCGACCTTCTCTCATAATTCAGGCATATTTTTCGCAGCGAAAAACTCATTTGAGCGTATGCGAAAATTGACGAAAATTTTCGTGTCTGTGATGAAAATCCAATTTGTTGTTGCGCAAGCTTTTCGTCTCTCATCGCCCTTGTTAAGCGGCAGCTGCTCGTTTCCACCGAGCTCCCGAGCTGCCGTTCTCCCAGTTGTTTATTAATAAATTAAGCAATTAAATGCGTTGAGCTCATTGTTTGCTTTTAATGAAAATCTAATAAATTCGCACGTGAATCGAACGGGGACAACGAGCTTCGCCCGGTCCATGTGGCAAGTCACGTGCATAATGCATAATTCTCATGCCCAGGCCCCGAGTCCTGGCCGAATTGTTTAACATTCATGTTAAAACAACAGCAGCAGCAGCTGCTGCCACTTTGCTAGAGATAATTAGCCGGGCTTAAATTCGTTTGCGGAGTCGAATTTAAACTTTAGAACCTAACTTTCGTTAACCCCCATAATTAAAATTTATAACTATTGCATAACCATACACATTTTATCATTTTACGTCTAAGAGTTATTATATCTAAGACAGCTCAAATATCCAATTTTGTGACTTTAGCTCGTACAGAAGCGCAGATAGATAAATTCATACAAGAAAATATTTTAATTGGGTTGCTTGGCACATAAACTAGCGCACATTAATGCAAATAAGTGAATATACATTTTATGGCACACGTATAATGAAAGAGATTTCAATTTAACTATCCACTAAACATTAGGTCCGATATGGTAATTTAAGGAAATTAAATTAATTTTGACAATACTTAAACTTTGGCCGAACACAGAGATTAAATCGTAAAATCGGACTGAATTTTATGTGTATATTACACAAATAGTAACTACACTTGGCGAAAAGAATGTGCATATATAGTAATATGAAATATATATATACGAAAGTATCTATATAAGAGAGATATAGATATAGATATAGATGTAGATGTAGATGTAGATGTAGATGTAGATGTAGACGTAGATGTAGATGTAGATGTAGATGTAGATGTAGATGTAGATGTAGATGTAGATGTAGATGTAGATGTAGATGTAGATGTAGATGTAGATGTAGATGTAGATGTAGATGTAGATATAGATATAGATATAGATGTAGATATAGATGTAGATGTAGATGTAGATGTAGATGTAGATGTAGATGTAGATGTAGATGTAGATGTAGATGTAGATGTAGATGTAGATGTAGATGTAGATGTAGATGTAGATGTAGATGTAGATGTAGATGTAGATGTAGATGTAGATGTAGATGTAGATGTAGATGTAGATATAGATATAGATATAGTCTGTTTGTTGTCTTGTTTTTTACCCTTTTCAGATATTAAAAACTTCCTTTGTTAAAATACAAGTTCGAATAGTGAAATTTCTCTCAGTGTATTCAGAATAAGTAGCAATAAATTTGTATGTTTAGAGGCCATGTATCGCTAATAAGCTTATGTCAGCGTTAAAAGTGACTCATCTGGCTGAAATGGGCTATTTGTCAGTTAATAGGCAATTCGTTTAAGAATAATTGCATCCTTGCCAGGATTTGAGGGACTAGCCCGCAGCTGAATGCCATAAAAAGCATATAGTATAAGTTGAGCAAGGAGGGGGCGAAGCGTGTGGGGGGTGTCATGTTATTTTTATTTTATTTTACAGCATTTAAATTGCTGGAGGCTAATTTTGAAATTGCGCCGACATCGTGTCGAGTGTCCTCGTAAAACTCTTATGCAATTATTGAAAGCCAGAAAGGAAGCAGAGCAAAGATAATAAAACACAAACCAAAAGGCAATAATAAAATATCTTGTGGAAACTCTGAGAAACAAAACTCAATAAAAGTTTGAAGTAATTTCTGCCTATTTTAAATAAGAGAAGGGGAATTCATCACACGCATGCCAAGGTCTCAATTACAATGAGAACATGCGAAAGGAAAACTGGAAAACTTGGGCGGGGGCGGAGGGCGGAGGGCGGTGGAGAGGGTGCACTTTTAAATGAGCGCGCCGCAGGGGAACAATTAAAAAACGTAACGTGATCAAAATTTGGAATTTTCTTTTAAGGTCCTTGAACGTCATTTTCGCTATGAAATTAGACAAAGTGCCGGGCGCCGGCAAAATATATATGTACTTCTATAAAGACGCTCGCAAAACTCATAAAATGTGAAAAACTGCGCCCAAGTTCGTAAAATTTTAATGAGTTTTTCCTGCGTTTGGTTTTCTTCAGCTTTTTAATGCTCAATTGACGCCAAGCAGAAAATGTTAATGTAAATTTATATAAGAATTAAAATGTTGGGCACAAAATAAATGCCATTTATAAATTAAAGAAATTTAGATTTTTCAATGAATTAGCAGCCATAACTGTAAGGGATGGAAAATGAAGTGGAAAATGTTGATGACATTATTTCTTTTGTCACACGCGTGGAAATTTTAATGAATTTACGGTGACGGATTATCAATTTTAATTGTTATATTAAATTTTTTGAGGCTCTGGATATATACAACAAGATATAACTTATAATTCTAAGAACTATTTTGTTTATATAAGTATTCGTAATTTATTTTTTTGTTCTTAATATTTTTATTATCATATTCAATACCAATTTTTTTCTCTGCATCTTTTTCCACTGTAAAAATAATTTTATTCTGACCCGAAATCAAAATCCTCTAAATTGTAATAAAATATATGTTTAAAAAGTGCGTTAAGACTTTAAAAAGCAGGCAAAAAACCTTCTAAGAAAATATGACTTCCTTTTCTTTATGTTTTTAATACCATTTTCGAGCTATTCCCATAAGTTTATGTCTAGCAAGGTGATAATTACGTGAAGGTAGTTCAAGAAGCTGCACAGCAGGTACCCGAAAAACAACAAGAAATAAAATAACTGCTGGTATTTAAGTAGGGGGACGCCCTCATCAAGTGTCAAGTGCATAATTACCCACTAAAAAGTGTTTCGTGTGTCGATCTTGGCCGACAAAGAGCCAAAAAACAAAAAAAAAAAACAGTCAAACAACAACAATAACAATGGTCAAAGGTAAGGCTGCGACCCTTGTGACGATGGGGAGGGTCGATGTAGGTCGTAAACACAATGGGACCCACTTGGACCTTTTGCCCGGACGTGTGGGAAGGGCGGAAAGCGGGGAGAAAGTGCCACTGGACAGACAAATAGAGCAAAGCGAACAAATGAGCAGCTACGAAAGGCAAAAGACAAAAGGTTAATTACAACAACAGCAACAACAACAGCAACAACAACAGCAACAGCAATCATGAAATGATCAAATTAATAAAGAGCTGCGGACAATCAAAAAACGAAACAAACACAAACGAGTCCAAGGGAGAGCGAGAGAGGGAAAGAGATGGGGGCAGCGAGGGTAGTTGGGAAAAGTGTTTTGGGAAAATCGCATAGGAAAAATTACAGCAGCGAAATGGAAGTATGGTGTGGTTTGAGGGGGGGAGGGGGGAAATAGGTATGCATGGAAATGGAAACAAACATAAATTTAATTTATTTGCGTGTAATAAACCACAAACAAAACTCGTGAGTCTCGAATGAGCGAAGCCCCGCCCCCTCCCGCTACCCCTACCCCTACTCCTACCCCCTCGCACTGCGCACCCCCTCCTGTGACGCAGCTCGACAGCCACAATTTTAGCCAGCTGCCGTTCCCCCCACCCCCATGTCGCCTGCCAAATGAGAATGGGTAGGAAAAAATAATAATAATAACAACAACAACGAAAAAAAAACATTTGATTGTGAAAATTAAAAAGATGATTTCTCACACGCCCAGCGGCGTTGCCAACGTCATTCTCATCATTCTCATTTTGATCAACATCATTACCACCATCATCATCGCCATTATCATTATCGTCATCATCTATTATTATTATCATTGTCAGTTCAAGGCAGCAAACACGAACAAAAATCGCTAATGGGTGGGGAAACATACTGGAGATGTAGATGGATACGTCTTTCGTATTGGGGTTGGGGCTGGGGTGGGGGTGGGGGTTGGCGTTGGAATTGGATTGACGATGGGTTCGCAACTGGCAACTGACTGATGATGCTGACGTGACACAGTGGGCCAAAAGCCCCAATATCCCGCTTGAATGGCGCATAACATATACAAATATCAAAAAGTAAATTTTAATTATATATAAATGCATTTACTTCAAAAGCTACACGCACAAATATATTAACATGTACGCAAAAATTTATACAAAAACTTAATTAAAAAATGTGTGGATCAAAATAAATTTTAATTCACTTTTTGTTTTTAATTTTTGAAAATGGAAGTTGCAAAATAACTTTTATATCCAATTTTTAGTGCAGGAAAAGTTACATAATTATTGTTATACTTTGAGTATTTTTAAGTAAACAGTTAGTTTCATGACTTTTAAATAAAAAAATATTACATTATTATTATTTTTTACATTTAAATAAAAATTGCAAAATAATGTAATTATTTAAGCAATATAATAAATTTAAATTAAAAAATTATTAATTAATAAAGTGCAATTGGTACGTTAAAAATTATAAAAGTTCCTGGTCCCTGCTTTATAAAAATAACTTCGCAAAATTTGTCCTTTAAATTGCAAAGAATGTGACGAACCAAGGTTCGAACCGGGTTCACAGTCAGCAAAAACTACAAATTCCTTCGGCTGGGGATTCGAACTCGAAACAGTTTTTCATATTTTCTATAAATATTAGAAATATTTTTATATATTATAATACAATTTAGTAGAAAGAAATATTTATAATTATTTCCACTGTTTTTTTAGTCTTATATGCAAATTCGTGCTCGAACCGGTTCGATTTAAAACCGGTTCCCAGCCTTGATTTATATAAATGAGCGTTCTATTGCATTTTATAAAAATAATTAGTTTTCTGTGTGTATTTGTATTATTTAAAACCACAATTCCATTGGCTTTAATATTATACAATATTCTCTTGTGCATCTGAAAGCCAATTTAAATAGTTGTATTCCATATATATATTTTTTTTGCAATATAGAAAGCTTCTACAAACGAATAAACTGCACTCATAGCATTCAGTCTAAATAATCTATGTAGTATATATTCCCCGAGCATTGCCAACTGAAACGGACTATGTGAGAACTTTTACCCATGGTTAGGGAGCCGGCCCACCTCCGATTTGCGCCCATCCTCCGGCTGGCTGTGTCCCATGGTAACGCGACCGATGGCGTGTTGTTTGTGCAGCCGCCGCTGCATGTTGACAGATAAACAAAAACAACATTTGGGATGAATAGGCAACGGGAACGGCAACGGCAACGGCAACGGCTACGGCTACGGCCATGGTAATGGCAATGGCTGAGCAGCAGGAGCAGCGCACGGTGAGCGACCCGGTGAGCACCCTATTAATGCTTATTACACAACAACAAAGAGCACACAGCCAACCAGTCCAACTACACTGACAGAAAAAACCAATGTCGTACTAAATTCAAGTACGGCCGGTGCAGAATATTCTTGAATATTTCCTAAATGGTTTATCAATCTTTAAATCATAATTGTTCGCTTATGTAAAAGCAGAGTGATCTAATGGGAAGTGGCCGACTGGAAAATACCCTGTACACCACATTTAACATATGCTCGAACCGTGTTTCTTCTTATCTTTATTATTCTTGAATTATTTTAAAGCTTGTTGTCCGATCTTTATGAATACTCAGATCTTATATAACTTATATGCATAGGGTATCCAAATGTGTAGAAATATTAAGGGGCAGACTGTGTTCTTAAATATAAATATATCTATAAAGCTAAATATTCCTGATCTGTGTATGCTATAAGTATATAATAAACATATAAAGTACCTTGTCTTTTAATCACTATTTATCGATATCCTAAAAATGGGACAATTGTGATTTACGAGAATACATATAGTCAACAATTTGGTCTGTAGCTCTTATAGTTTCTGAGATCTGAGAAGATCGGACGAAGGGACAAACGAACTTGGTTAAATCGATTCAGCTCGTAATGCTGATCGAGAATATATATACTTAATGGAGATGAAAATAGGAGGCCTGATGTATACATCTGGATAAATCCAATTTACACATTTGGAATTAAAAGAAACCTTTTAGATAATTTGTAATAAGTATTTTGTTCTCAATTTCCACCTTGCCCGAATTTTGATAATACTTGTGCTGGAATTGGGTACAACTTTCTTGTGCTGTTTTCTCCAAGTGTACCCGCACTTTTGGTAGCCCCCTCCCGGCAAGTCTGTGTCCTTTAAGCGCAGCGAGTGCGCGTGATTGCGTGCAACTGCAGTGAACTCTCGCTCGCGCTCTCTCGCTCTCACTCCCTCTCTCTCTCTCTGTCTCGCCCGCTGGTGAAGTCTGCGCCAAGTCCTCGCTGCTGCTTTCAAGTGTTGAGCGTGTCGAGCGAATCCTTGTTTACCGTTGTTGCAATTGTTTTCGCCGTCATTATTATCGCCGCCGCCGCCGCCGCTGCCGCTGCTGCTGCTTCAGTTGTTGTTGCTGTTGTTTAATATTACATGACCAGCATCGCCATCCTTCGTGCTCGTCCTTCTTGGCAGCTTGTTAAGCGCTCAAGTGCTGTGGCAAATTCGTTTTGAACGCCACTCCAAAGGCTCGTCCGGCCACGGAGCCACCTCGACAAGAGCGGCCCACTCCCGCAGCGGGAGTTCCCCATTGTTGTTGTTGTTGTTGTTGTTGATTGCACTCGTATGCGCCCCGGCGGCACAGTAGTCACCGGCGACGACCTATGGCGCTCTCAAGGCACTCAGGAATTGCACAAAAACAGGACCCAGGCAGGCCCAGGCGCACACATGGCCAAGTGAAATTGTGGAAATGGCCATGTAATTTGTTCTCCAACTGCAGTGGGAGATTTGCCAGTTGCAGCTCCATCCAACTACCCTCTCGACCCGGGCTGACTTCCCGTAATGGCTGCTCTCGCCTCCTGAAGTTATTCTTTCTGCTTTCTTTCACATCACATACTACATATATGGGAAGTCAGCATATAATTGTTATAGAGTTGAAAAGTTTAAGCTTCGCGTAATTAAGCAATTTTGATTTGAAAAACTAATTGTAGGTGCTCGACTGGACGATACCCTGCACTCACTCAGCTGATGACTGTGATGGGCTCTTTAGTCTTTAAATATGGAATATACGAAATAGTATAAATGTATAAAAGTTAAATACTAATAATAAATATGTCTACCGCTCGAGTTATTGAAAATCGCATAGAAAGGCGATGCTTAAGGAAAAGACGCAAACTAACTTTCTTTATCAATCTCTCAAGTTGATGAAAGTCACATAGGAGATATTCCATCCTAATTAAATGGCAAGCCACTTCCTTCTTCTCTAACTTATATAAACGTTAATTCCCATTTAGAAATAAAAATGTCACCGGCAATTAATGTCGAGTGCAGCGGACGTAAAAGCGAGTTAATTGGCCCAAAGTAAAAACACAACTCGAAAGTTGGCTCTCGCCCCCGCCCGGTGCGCAGGCTAAAAGCCAAGTTTGCCACATAATTGGAAGAGTTCATATTTCGCTGCCTTCAAGCAATTAAATGCAAAGATCAAGCCAAACCGCATGAAGCTATTGGCCATTTAGTTTGCACGGGGCCAGGTCTTCATGTGGTCTCGTACGAGGAGAGCGGCAAATTGAATAAGGCTAATGCTCACCAACTGTCAAGTGCAGTTAGGCAAACATAGCGAAAATAAAAAAATAAAATACACACCCAGGGACAACAACAACAACAACAACAACAACAACAACGACGACGACGACGACACATGCGACACTTGACGCTAAAAGTAAACGCTGGCGACGCCATTAGGCGCAACTTGGCCTGCAGCAGCGGCGAACACCTAACCTCCATTTCCATATCCATCAGGCAATGGGCAAAAGGCAAGCCAACAACAGCAACAAGAGTCAAACAACTTTGAGCATTTTCGACAAACATGTCACACATTCATATGGCCAACGCTTAACGCCCCCACGCCACTTACCCCTCTAACAAGCACTGGCCTCAGCACAGTGGTTCAAAATCGAAGTGCACTGCCTCATGGAATACTATATGGCACACGACCTTTATTAATTTGTTTAAACTTCTAGTAATAATTAATCTAAATCAAGAACGTTGCAGACGGAAGGAGTTTCTCGGGGTACCCGCCCCCTTTGATCGATTTGCCACGCCCCGTTCTTTAGACAAGATCATCAGTAATCTGTTTGATAAAAACGTATGTATTTCGTTTTAAAACTGAGGAAGATATATCGATTATATTGAATTGTCTCGCCCCCAGTATAGAATTTATAGAAGTTACATATCGATCTTGTATTGTATTTTTTACCATATACTATTCATCGATCTGTCAAACACATTAACTATGTAATGTGAGAGTAATATTATTATTACATTATTTATTTTAAATCAAATTATTGTATTATATATTTGTTACGTTTTTCTTTTTATTCACTTTTTACTTTATTTTATGGCTGATTTTTAATTTGTATATGATTAATATCATGTATTATTTTGAACGATCTTTTTCAAGCGCCGATAGGGCGTTCGCGGCCCACTGTGCGGCACTTGACACCGTCGCTGCGGCACCAACGGACCTGGCAACAGCGCTGCGACGCGACGTGCTAACGCTAGCTTGTACCGCTAACGTCCCGCTGCCTCTGCCGCCGTCGCCGTCGTCTTGGGTCCGCACATCGATCGAAATCGAACCACACGCCGACGCCGTCACCGTTGCCGTCGCCTTCATGCGGCCCTTCAATCAGCTGTCAAATGAAAATGTCAAAATATCAAAAGTGAAAAAGGCAAAGTAAACTTAGGCCCGGTCCGGGACCCGAGCCCGAGCCCATTATTGTATTTCTTTGGCGTAGCCAGCCTTTTAAGAGGTCGTTGTTGTTGTTGTTGTTGTTGTTGTTTGTACTTATGTGTATGCCGTCGCTCGGTCCGTTGATTCGTTAGTTTCGTTAGTTCGTCATGCAATCAGTCAGTCATCCACTCAATGCGTCAGTCCGACAGTCGAATCCAGTGTCTGTTGTTGGACGACGACGACGACGACGACGATGTTTGCCTCTAAGTGGCCCTAAAACACAACAAAACTGAAGAGAAAAAAAAAACAACAAAAAATCTAAAATAAAACTCAAAATGCATACAGACCGTAAAACAAAAGGAATAAACAAAGAGAGAAACTCACACACACGCACAGAAAATACATAAAAATAGCTATAATGTGGAAATATATTGGATATAACAAGTTCAAGAAAGACATCTGTAGTCAGTGGGATATCGAGATGATTTGTAAACATCATAATACACAATACAAAAATTAAAAAAAAAGCAAAAAAAAAGGAAAATATATATAGCCCTTCAAGTCTCGAAGATCTGTAAGAACAGCTATATCCCTATTATAATAAAATACTACACAAAGTGTGGATTTATTTTGCATTGCCTTTCGCTTGTTTTGCCCCTCCCGAAAAGTTAATCAAGTGAAAAGGCAAGAAAATATCGTTGAAGCAAAATAAAATTGGAAACGAAGGCAAAAAAATACAAAAAAAACTAGTTTCATCTCGTTTAAGGTGTGACAAAAGTCAAGCCGAGAGCCAACAATACAACGGGTAGGGGATGCGACTACGGCAACAACAATGCGAATTGGTTATGAACACGTTTGACATTTGAGGCCCTGGCTCGAGTTTGGCATTGCAAATGGATTGGCAAAGTCGCTGCAATGACAATAACAGCCCCAACGTGAGAGTTGACGCAAAGTGTGCGACTACGAAATGCCCTGTAAAACAACTTTTGAATATATAAACTGAAGGTTGTTTTATTTGTAGAGTGCAAAAATTACTTACCAAATAATCGAGAATAAACAGCGATTAATTAGGGTTCTTAGCTGCAAAGATAGTATGTGAATATGTGAGATATTAAATTAAATGACAAAAAAAAATAAAATAATTTTGTAGCTGTAAAGATTTGCGATTTATTTATTATTTATCCCAAGTTTAAAGCTATACCAAATAAAATATCAATGAAATAAATACAAATTTGCATGCAAACAACTCGTTTTATATATATGTACATACACATATTTCTTCCTATTTCCTTATTTTCTGCAGGGTATATTATTTAAAATTTCCCTTTTGACTAACAGGAGTACCGAATTACATTTCTATGTGCCGCAGAGCTCTCCTAGGTACCCAACCGACAATTTTGCCGTCTCGCTTCGCTTTATGGGCTTCTGTCGCTTTTTATGCCTCTTCCTTAATTTTGTACACCTTTTCACTATGGTTTTTATTTTATTTATTTTTATTTTTTTTGATTAGACAGCGTCACAAATCAATAGCATTGAGAAACGCACGAATGAACCAACGCACAAGATACCATAAAAAAATACATGAATGTATTGGTGTGTGAGTGTGCTTGTCATTGTATATGTAATGCCATTTATGGGCTGAACCATTGTACTAACAATATTTTCGGCTCTTGCGGCTGTTTGTTATTTTCTTGCTGCTTCTTTTTTATCACATACACAACTCGGTTTTATTTTTTTTGATTTTTTTCTTCTTTTTTTGTATATTTTTTATTTATTTTCGTGTGGGTGTTGCTCGTGCGCTTAACGGGTTTTCATGGCTTTAACGGTTACTGCTCTTTTACGACTTTTATTATTATTATTAATGCATGTATTTTCCATTTTGGGCTTATGATCTATTGTTAGCGCTAGCCGCAAAAACCGCCAAAAAGAATCCGAAATTGGTTTCGATTCTGTATTCAACTTGAAATTTATGCATATCAAACAAAACGGTAATCAAATTTGTAGCTCAAGTTAGACAATTCCTTGATATTCATATCAAATGTCATCGATATATATGTTTCACTAGTTCACAAAATATCCGGGTTTATGAACGATAGGACGGTAACACTTATCAACGCTGCTATTAGGTGGCAACTCTGTTGACTTTATTAAATATTAAATAACCAAATTTGGTCAGTTTAATCACATTGCAGTCGCCGTTTTCCATTAATTTCTGCAATTTCCGTATGGGAAATTAATTTCCAATTTACCGTCCCATGCGAATATTTAAAATTTTAAATCAGCTTAATAAACTTCCTTCGACCCGTGCAGCATTTTTATTAAAACGAAAAGCTAAATGACAAGGCGCAGGCTGAAGTCGAAGCTGCCGATGATGCTTAAAATGGGACCGTAAAAGGGGCAAGGGGAAGAGCACAAATAGTGGCAACTCATGGCGCAATCGTCAATTATGGACCGACAAGAAATAATGGCAAAAAAAGGAAGCGACGAAAGCGGAAAAAATATTGTGTTCGATAATCAAACCGAAAATGTGCACAGCTTGAGTCAAAATAAGGCAAACAATGCGAGAGCAAAAGGGGCAGAAAAACCTGGAAAAAAAGAAAGAAGAGAAAGGAGTGGGGGAGCAGGACTTTTAAACAGCAGGATATGCGTACAATTTTTGGCAATTTGCCACCCGCCGCCGCACGCGTCGCTGCCGCCATACAACGTCGCTGGCCAGGCCTCTCCCATAATTAAATTACATACAACAAACTCGCACACATTCTCAGTTTACTTGCACGTGTGTGTGTGTGTGTGTGTGTGTGTGTGTGTGTGTGCGAGCGTGTGTTTCCGAGCGCCTGCTGACTTGCTTTTCTTGTGCGCCCTGTTCTTAATTTCAAGGTCTATGTGTGTCCCGCACCCCTTCCACGGCGACCCTCCCCCTACTCCAGCACTTCCGGCAGCAGCGAATTGACGGCGTCAAGGCGAAAACTTGGATATGAATGCGACTTTGCCTTGGCGCCGTGTGTAAATGTAAAATATGTAATCACCGAAATGTTGTTTTTGTAATTTAAGTAATTACGTTTTTATTTGCAGCCCATCTGCGCGCGCGTGTGTGTGTGTGTGTGTGTGGGTGGAATTTGAGCAAGTTCCCAACTGCAGGACCACACAGAATGCATTTACGCCCGGAATTCTTGAACTTCTTCACACAGCTATGTGAACTTTTGTTAGCCTGAAAAAGCTAGACAACTAATGTATTTAGATATTTACTCCTGTACCCGTTAATATTGTAGAATATTTTAGCATAGAATAAGCAGAATAATCTTATATTTGTTCAACTTAAAGAGTGCCTTATATGTTCAAATATTTGACGAATGAAAAGTAATTAAATAATTTGTCAATTACCATCTGAAAAATGTAACATAATAATTATATTATCTCCAAAAATGTATAACAAACTGTAAGTGACAGAATTAAATTGTAAATTAATAAGACATGTTATAAACTTCACATTATGTCCAGTAATTTGATTTCTCATTATCAACTATTAACAATATGAAGAATTTTAAAATGCATAAGCTTAACCTTAATTGGAAAACAATTGTAAATGTTAGAGTTGACGTTAAATCCTGCAACTATTTACGTTCAAGTAGGTATTGACGTCATTATTAGTTCGTCCTTCAAAGTTTAACATTTGTCAACGTTGAACAGCTGGGACAGATCTGGACTCGTGGGTCGTGAGTCAGCTGAGTGGTTAATTGTATTTGCACCACCCTTCGATATGTATTGTGACCTTGAATACGAAATCGGAAACAAAAAAAAAAAAAGAAAGAGTCGTCCGGCGGCATGGCAACATCCAGCGGCGAGGCCCGGACTCAGATTTCGAATGCGCGGCGCGTGACTTCCAGTTAAGACCTAATTATGTCAGTTGCTCGTACGAGATTGCCGGCACGGGCATGCAGCTAAGCCAGCGGATAGGTGAGTGGGCCAAAGGATAAAAGTGCGAGCGATGCGTGCCGGGCACGTTCACTCCGTACACTCCAGTCGCCGGGGGATGAAACGATGATGATGTTGATGACGCAAATTCAAAAAGATTTGCAACCGAAAAATACACGCACATACGCTTGTGAAAGGTGCAGCAACCACAACCGCACGTTGTGCTTCTCGTGCCCGCTTACGATTGTTGCCGTACCCCGCTGTTGCCCCCACCACACCGTTGCAGGGTTGTTTTTGCCACCCATTCATGCAGCCGGCTCGTCATTCATTTCGTTTAAACAGATTTTTCAGCTATTTTAACGATGCGATTTCTGCAGCGCTGAACAACCCCCAATAATACGTACGTACGTACGTCCGTCCGCCTGTCCGTCCGTCTGTCTGTCTGTCAGTCAGTCAGTGAGTCAGTGGAAAAGCAGAGGCAGCCCACTCACCCAGTTACGAGTGTTAGTCCTTCATGCCGCCATTGTCCTTTGTCCTTACGCCATGCGCCTAGCAACAAGCGATAAAATTCGCCCTATGCTATAAGGTAAAAATAATTTCGCTTTTCGTCGGGCATCTGGCGTTGTGGTGAATGCACCCCCGTTTCGATAGTACGTCGAGCAACCCCCAAGCGCTGCCAACTGCGCACTCGGCGAACGCTGCAGCTTATGGAAAATTCCATGCGTCTCGCTTTGGTAAAAATTACTCGTTAATATACGTGTTCATATGACATCCTCTCATTTTCGGTCAGTTAAACGGTACAAAGTCTATATGCAGATCAGCTATAAATTTGCGCAGGAAATCAATTTGGAATTGGAAACATGAAGCATTAATTGTATTCGGTATGCTGAAGATTAAGTTCTCTTACAGATATATACCTAAGGTTTTTGCTATATTTTTCTATATTTACTATATACGATTATAATTCTGAATATCAACTTGGTTTAGTCCGATTTTTCCTATAGGAGCTAAATGATTTAATGGTACAATGCTGTTAAGACTTTGTTGAAAATATTGTACATTTTTTTGTTAATTTAAATTTAAGATATCTTGAAAAAGTAGAGATTTAATATAGATATAGATAATGCTAATAATCCGTTTATATAACTTCCCATTTAATCTTTAATAGCGCAATACGCTTTGATAGAGATTGCAAACGAACCATAGCAATTTCTCACTTAAAATAGTTTCGTTTGATGTTAATAAAAGGGCGAGTATTAAAATATTTCTATAGTTGTTTTATTATTATTCTATGAATTTCTTTAAATCTCATCAGTCACAAATTATGCATTTTAACTTTGCATTGTACATTATACTGAATTATCGACAATGAAAAATAGAGATATTAATAGAGAAATCATTTTTCAAAATGATGAACAGAATAATTTAAGCAATTAATAAAATATATGTAAATAATATAAAACGAATAAAATGTAGTTATGTTTATATTAGTTTTACCTTTTTATATTAATGCATTTCTTCTTATTGATAATATTATATATTTATTGAGTTAAAATATTTAAGTACGGAAAATAAATTCGCAAGCAAACTCTATCAAGAAATTTGTAATTTTGTGTATTTAAGTTGCTTTTTTTGGGTCTGAAACAATCTATTGAAACCTACCTATTTATTTAAAAGAGAATTAATTGTATATCTTTAAAGCTGAGAGAGTGGATTGCATACAAAACAGACGAATCAATTTTAATTTTAATACTAATCAGGACTATATATACTTCATAAGCTCGCAGATATCTCAATGATTTATACATTTGCTGCCAACATTATAATACCCTCTCAAAAAGTAAAAAAAGTAATCTTATGCTTAAGAATTTGTTTTCCTTTTATGTACCTGCCTGGTTTCTGTAAATACCCATGTAACATGTTCTCGTGTTTGGAGTTCCTGAGAGTCTTTTTGAGAAGCAAATCGTTCCCTAAGGAGCTTTTCTCAGCTGCTAGGTGCCCCAAGGCCCGAGCAATGTTGCTTTTAAGTACACATATATGCATATTATTTTTTTTCTGGCTGATTATAAAACGCTGTTCCTGTGGCTCCTGGCGTGGAACCACTCGACTCGCAGACTCGTCTCGTTTTTCATAATCATCTTAATAATTTCACAACTCATGTCTTTATTACATTTTTCTCTCTCTCTCACTCTCTATCTATCTATCTATCTATCCTTCTCCGTGTTCATCCTGCCGCATTATAATTTTCTTGCTCTCCATGGAATTTTTTAATTTAGACAGAGCAAAGTATCTCATACATTACGGCACATCACAGCATCTGAAATGTATCGCATGCGTGGGCGTTGAACGCTGTCGTCCCTGCCCAGCCGCATTTCCATTTCCAGACGCGCTCACTCGTGCCTCCGTCCCACCTTGCCCCTTTCTCCGGCAGGGCTGGATGCGTACGAGATTGTGCGTGCCGGCAGCGGGGAGGGGTTCTGCGAGGCGCTGGGCTTGGCGCTTGAGCTGCCGCATTTCATCAAAGATTTTCCATTTCCTTTGGGGCGACGGATTTACGTGTTCTTGTCTTGGCTTGTAATTTAATCTCGGCGCTTTTCATTTCAGACATTCTGATGGAAGCAAATATGACGCCAAATCTGTATTAAACAAGCGCAAGACCCCTCGCCGATTGGGTAGAGATGCCGCTGCCCCGTTGAAGGGTTCCTGGGCATCCTCTCGACGGGTAGCCCAAATCGGTTAATGGGTTATCGCCCGAGGCACATCCATCATCTTGGCCGCTCAATCAAGCGCAAGGCTCGACAGGAGCTAAGAACCGGCCATATGTGCGTGTCCCGAGAGCTGCCTACTTTTAAGCATGAAATCACACGCTAAGTCCCAAACACAATAATAGCAGGTAGTGGCAGATTGTAAAGCCAATTCATTTTATATTATTGTAAAATCCGTTCCAATTACACATTCATTTCTTTTCAACCTGCAATATGGGCACCCAAAAACTAAATTCCCATAAAGCTGTGTTGTTGCTTATTGACATCTGGCAACGCCCGCGGCAGTCGATACCTTGCTCTTGTTTACACACTCATTTAAGTAAGAAAGTGTGTAAACACTTGTTTGCATATCGAACAAATAAAATTCAATTAGAATTTGAATTAAATTGAATAATATAATATATAAGCAATGCAAGGCGGCACCTGTAAATGCGTACGTACATATCTACCCATACGTCTACACATCTTGCTTCAACTTTTTGTACACAATTTTCAGACTGCTGTGGCAACGAAATAGGAAGTTTGGCTATTGTGAAAATATACATACATGGTTTCAAATACGTACATAAATTCATAACGCACGACAAACGGGCACCTATTGTATTTATTTTTATGCTCATGTTTATTTGTGTCCTATTAGAAACCAATATGACACGATCTCTACCCCACACATTCGATGCTTAATTTTAGAATGGCCTTTTAACAAAGCAAAATCTGTGTGAAACAGGTTCCATGCGTCGCATTTCCGATCATCCCGGCAACACACACACACACACACACACACGCACGCACACCCTGTCCCGACATCCTAAGGGGCAGCAACTGTGCCACATGTGCCGCACTTTGCCGAACCCGAACAAATTTTAATGCCGGCCCGAAATACATATATGTATATATATAGTATATACACATACATATATTTCAAGGTCCGTTGAAGGCATCGTCGACTGCCTGCAGCTGCATCAAATTTGTAATTAGGCGGCGAAGACGGCGGCTCCGCTGCTGATTTAGTGCCCACTTTCTCAATGTCGCCTGCGCATTTCGGATAGGGACCCTGCCGGCGAGCAGGTTCCCGTTCCCATTCCCATTCCCGTTCCCATGCATTCCCTTCAAATGGCCGCTCCTCGCAGTGTCTGCGTGTCTGGGGTTTGTTTCCTAAGCGAAAACTAATAATCATAAACAATTTTATATCACTGAAATTATCACAAATAACAAAATATTTTTATTAACGTCGACCCATAAAAACCGTCAAGTCGGCACGAAAACGAAAACTGAAAGTATTGGGGGTAAAAACTGTGAAGATATACTATATTGTTTATACATATATACACATATGTGAACCTGTATGTAAAAAGTATATGACATTTCTCGGGGCAACAAGTAAGAATTTTAATGTGCGAAAGCAATTTTCGTTGAAAATCATGTAGAATTCATTAAGATTTTATTTTAATGTAATGTGCATTTTATTACAAATTAGAATTGATTATAATTCTGAACAACACCTGTACACCAAATTTAAGGATACGCACTTAAGTTTACGAGCTGGCCGTACATACATATGTAATATGTTTATAAATGTATTTTTTACATATACTTTATATTTTATTCAGAATCTATTTGTAGACAATAACTAAATTTTAAGAGTGATATAGGGCCGTTTCTCGGGGCAACAAGTAAGAATTTTAATGTGCAAAAGCAATTATATTGGAAAATCATGTAGAACTCATTAAGATTTTATTTTCATGTAATATGAATTTTATTACAAGTCAGAATTGATTATAATTCTGAACAACACCTGTACACCAAATTTAAGGATAAAAACTTAAGTGCTTTACGAGCTGGTCCTGCCAGAGTATAAACTGTAAATTGTATGTGTATATACACATGTGAACCTTTATGTAATACGTATATATATTTTTTTTACAGACTTTATATTTTATTTAGCATCTGTAGGCAATAACTAAATTTTTGAGAGTAATACAGGGACATATATATATACTATAATAAGCTAATTATATAAAATTTCCATGCACAAGTAAGAATTTAAATGTGAATATTTAATTTTTGCTCAATAGCAGCTACAATGCAATATTTATCAGCTATTTAAAATTCTATTTGAATGTAATATAAATTAAATTTTAAGATTATATACTAAATATAAGCATACAAATCCAAGACCAAGAGCTGACCAGGCCTGAATTCGACCTGTGACAATTTCCACATGGAAGTTAACTAGTTAGGCTGCCCAATCAGAACGGGCTTATGATTTATTATAGTTATAAATATATTAGATCGCATAAATCTGTGCAAGGCTCATATATCACTGTTTTACGTACGAATGGTATCATATTTTACCAGGTAACAAATCGTTATTAACGTATTTTACTTGCTGTTTTAACGATATGGTTGCTGTTGTGCCTTCTTTCTGTTTTTTTCCTTCTTTTTTTCATCCTGGATCCTACGGCCGAGTCAAATTGCTTGTGGCATGTGGTGGACGAGCGGAGCGCAGAGGCTAAGTGCAGACATACATACATATTTGGAAACACAATTTCGAGGAGGAGTCGAGGCAGTAAAATGAATCTTTAATTGCCACTTGACGCCCGATGGCCCGTTGGCTGCTGTCTTCTTTGCTGTATGCATTGATTTTGTGTTTCATCGTGTTGTTTTTTTCTTTCTGTTTTTTTGTTTTTTGTATTTTAGATTTGGTACCAATTTTGGCCAGGCTCCTCGACTGCAATTCAACGCTCCACGATCTCGTTTTTTATGGCTCTCGAGTGTTGCCAGCGGCATTTAAATTATGATTATGGCTCTGAAGCGTAACCCAAGTGGCGATGGGGGATAGCTGCGAGTCGACTCGGCTCGGCTCGTATCGAATCGAATCGTTTGCTGCAAATGTTTTCAAGTGGACGGCAAAGCGATGCGAACGGCAATTAAATTGGCTATACCCGGCCACACCCCCTGCCGCCGCCGCTGCCGCCTCCCCTGCCGCACCTCCTGCGCTCCATTATGCCGTGCCCCAAAACGACAGCAATTGATTTGCGTTTTGCTCCCTAATCTAAATGGGCTGCATTTTTGTAATTAACGCCATCAAATAATTTGCCCCATTCAGAAAAAAGCCACAAAAAAACAAAAAAAAAAAAAAATTATGAAGAAAACAACACAAGGAAAAATAGAAAAGAAAATTATCGTAAAATTCAAAATGAATAGCGGCGTTTGTTATAATTTGTAGAATTGAGTTTTGTTTTCTGGTTTCGATGAATTGCAACAAGCTACTTGAAAATTGTTTTAATGAAACATCTCATTTGTAACTGACACACACACACGCACACGCACACCCAGAATGTAATTACATAAAAGCAGAAACTAGAAATCCAGTTTTTAAGTGCTCTTTTACGATCACATTGCAGAGCTCAAAGTGTTGCATTAAACTGAAGCATCTATTGACCTATGATTATCGGAAACTCGTACGTTGATTACATTTTATTGAAAGCTGTTTACAAATTTTATTGGCTAATTGCCTCTCAGGAAGCCTACGATTTTATATTCCCCCCAAAAAAATTTAATTTTAAAGCTGATTCGAATAATAAATCCAAAAATCTGATGGTCCTATGAACATCAGAAAGTCTTTAAAATTGTACAATTGGTTAGTAAATGTTTTTTATACTTCTTTAATTACTTTTAACTTTATTCATTAATTTTTTTTTAATATTTTATTACACTCATTCACAAAGTGAAAAGAAATATATTGTATATTTGCCAAAAATGTTGACATGTAATCCTCTCGGATCCACAGCTCCCATATTTTAGACTGTTTGTTGTGCTATAGATTGATTATGCATTTCAAAATTAGCTTTTTTTACTTGAAAATTTACTTGAGATTTGATTTATATAATTTTGTGTCAGAGATTATCTTAACCGATAGTTTGTTGATGAAGTTTTAGGATATGAGAGTATTTATGAACTTTCCAGCCAAATTTTAAAAACTGATTTGAAAAAATATTTATATATATAATATATATAAGTTCAATTAGAAAGAATATTTTATGAGGTATAACTCATTATAGGATCGGCAATACACTGTCACGACTTTTAATCAGCTTAAAGGAATTTAAGGTGTAATAGAAAATAGGGGTAAATGTTGTTAGTTGTTTGTCGTTCTTTGCCTTATATAACCAGTCAAAGGCAATTTTCTTGGTACTCGTGCAGAGCTCCAAATCGTAGAGTTTATGGGCCCAGATAGGCCCCCAGTAGTCGGCGTAGTAAATTATATTCGTAATGTTCATAAATAAGATTTAGACTAAGCAAAGCCAAGCAAGCATAGGCAACCCAATTAAGATAACCTGTAACGCGACGCGACGAGCAAATCAAGGCGGCCGATTGCAATGTGCGTCAACGTGACCCGCAGCCGGGCCACGGCGGTGCTCCGTAACGTAGCGGCGCTGGCCCAGACGCGCTGCTATCAGTTTCAGTTGTCTCAGCGGACTCAGAGTGTGAGGAGCGCAATAGACGTTGATTTAGCGATGCATTCACTCGACGCGGCCGGAGCCCACAGCTTTGAAACGGGTCTCGGCGGCGTTTCGCCGGTGCCGGTGCCGCCCAGCATCGAGTCGTGTTTCCAGTTAACGGCCGAGCAGAAGGCGGCGTGCGGGAATCAGCCGAGCATCGCCGACCTGGTGGCCAATAAGACGGCACGTGGTGAGTTCTTCTATGGCATCGAGATAACCGCAAGGAGCAAGGGCAAGCCGACCTGTGTCGACTTCAATACCTTTCTGCCCGTGCTGCCCGTGTTCATCAGCATCGTTTGGCTGCCCCAGTACTGGCAGGTGCCAGTCGATAAGGTCGAAATGGTGCAGATAATACGCTACCTGGAGCCCTACATACCGGCCATACCCCACCTGAGCGTCTATCGGCAGAGCAAGGAGCGCATCGATCAGTTCCTCGCCCTCAACTTCACCAATCTGCTTGCCGTGCGCGGCGATCAACTGGACGAGGAGCAGCCCTACCGGTACAGCCATCAGCTGGTCGAGCACGCTCGACGCGTCCGCGGCGGTGAGTAGGCAAATGGTTTTCCCTTGCCCTTAGCTCGAGTTTCCCGACTGAAAATCTAATACGCAGCCGACGTATCGATTGTCGTGGGCGGCTATCCTGAAGGCTACTTGGGAGCGAAGAGTGGACCCGAAGAGATGGCTCGGACCATGGAGTACTTGAAGAAGAAGGTACGTTCAGTAACTACGAGGTAGTTTCAAAACAGCTTTAAAAGCGCATGAAAGCCTCAGGCAACCAATTTTCTTAAAAGCTTAAATCCGCTTTTACTTCAAATAAGTTCATTTCTTCTAAATCACCAAATCAAAGCTATCTGAATTTTAAAAGCACTGTCCTAAAAGCGCATTGAAGCTTTAAGCGCAATGCTAATGCTATTACTTTATTGTTAATATCTTAGTTTGCTCGCAAATTTATTTACTAAAAAAACAATTAATGCATTTCCAAAGCTCTGTAACACTGCAGAATACTGCCTAAAAAGCGCATTAAATGCTATTTAAATCACAAATTATTTTACTTTTACGTTTCATCGAGTTTATTTTTTCCTTTTAACATTAATCCAAAGCTCTGCAAAACTAGGCAGAAGACAGATTCAGGTGCTAAAAGCTCAGCTAAAAAGCATATCAAAAAGCACGCGAAAGCTTCCTTTTTTTCTAATAGTTGATTTTCGCTTAAAATTATTCCAAATCCACCAGATCTTATCAGATAAGCTTTCAGTGCTATTTTGTTTGTGTTTCCTGCAGGTTGAAGTTGGCGCGGAAGTGATAATGACACAGATTTGCTACTCACCCGAGCTAGTTTTGGAGTTTATACGCCAAACTCGCGACGCTGGCATCGAAACGCCCATTGTGGTGGGCGTGGTCGTTCCCGACTCCTTGAAGATTTACGAGCTGATGGAAACGATTGCGAAGGTCCGCTTGCCGCCGGAGTTGCACGCAAAGGTGGCGGAGTGGAAGGACGACGATGCGAAGGTTAGAAGCTTCTTTGTCCGCTTGGCGGTGCGCACCATTCAACAAACCCTGGACGCCAACTTGGGTGTGTACGGCGTTCAGTTCTATACCATGAATCGTTTCGAACCCGTGCACGAAGTGCTCTGCGAGCTGCGAAAGCTCGGCATCCTCAAGGAGCCGCCGCCAAAGGACGCGTGTGGCGATGCCTAGACGATGTGATCTAGATGCAAATGTAGCTAGCCCTCCAAATTATTTGTAAAAAGTAATAAAGTTGTACTTGGGCATCGATATAAGATCGATAAGAAAGTATCTTGCGTATTATTTTCATTCCAAGGCGTACAGTGGCTCACAGCTTTTTGTACCCCGCCCACGAACGAAAAATGAGATAAAAAAAATATATAAATCAAGTCGTGCTGATATCTCTTTTGATTTAGTAGTTATACACTGCAAATATTTAGTAGGGTCTGCGTACAATAAGCTATAAGTGGCTTATAGTGCCTTCGATAATTTGAGGAGCCAAGTCGATAATAAAATGCATGTAATAAACATCCAGCAATGTCAGTCAGTTTTTTGTGTGTGCACACTGGGCACACACCCAAGACTTTAGTGTAGTTTAGTACATCGTAGTTCAATGTAAAGACTTTTTAGAATTTTTTAAACTATTAAATCGTTCATTTGGTTTATTTGAAGTCGCAATAAGTTACAGATATTACATAAATTATTTATCGGAAGCTCATATCCTTTTTTTAAATAAAACGTTTGCATTCAATGAATAAACTTGAAAACCTAAGTGATAACTCAATGATTTGGAAATCATAATTTCTTTCTCTTATTTCTTAATTCTTAATTGATTTAATTTGGTAAATTAACTGTTTGATTACACTGTCAAACCTGGCGACTTATAGGGCAATTTCGCGTTGATTGGCGGACATTAATAAACGTCAAATTAATAATTTGTTAAAAAAAGAACGAATCAAATATTGAACTTGGACTTAGTTCGCTCCTAGACTTAATTGTCGTAGTTCAATCGAACTCGTTTCCGAACGCTTCGCTACAACTCTACTCTATTTTTTCAAAAGAGCTTGCGTGGACACATTGGCAGCATGCATATTGCGCCTATTGGAAATTTTATTGCAATTTCAAACCAAAATAGCTGTGATGAGTCGTTCCACCGTTAAAGATAACGAGGCTGGCGAGGATTGCGCTATGATTTCACCAGAGACATACGCACGATTTCTACAAAAGCAAGAATGCGTCGTGCGCGACGAAGTGACCATGCTGGGCTTCAAAGCGGCCATCGAGGCGAACGCAGATCTCTTTCGGGACGCCATCGTGCTCGAGGTGGGCTGCGGCAGTGCGTTGCTCTCGTTGTGGGCGGCGCAGCAGGGCGCGGCCCGTGTCATCGCCGTGGAGCCGACCGTGTGGCAGGTGGCACGTCAGCTAGTGCGCGCGAATAAGCTGGAGCATGTCATCGATGTGGTGCAGGGCAATGTTGAGCAGCTGGAGCTGCCCCCGGTGGACATCATCGTCTCCAAGTGGATGGGGTAAGCGACGCAAAGACGGCAACCATCGAAACCTTTTCTTTACACTCCCTATCCCCCCTCAAGCGCCTGCCTCATGTACAACTCCACCATGGAGGCTGTGATATATGCGCGTGACAAATGGCTCAAGCCCGGCGGCAGCATCTTTCCACACATTGCCAATCTCTACATGACCGTGGCTGAGCAGCCGCGCGCGTCGAACGACATGTTCGGCTCGCCGCTGCAATACTGGAGCCGTTACTCGGGACTGGATCTGAGCCACGCCTGGCGCATCATACAGCAAAGGCCGCTGATCAGCTGCGTGGACGCCGCCCAGGTGCTCGCCAAGCGGCAGCTGCTGCGCCGCCTCGATATGCGCACGCTGCAGCGCAGCGAGCTGAGCTTTGTTGTGCCCTTCAGGCTGCGCACCCTGCGCCAGTCGCTGGCCACGTGGTTTGTGCTCTACTTTGACTATCAGTTCCCGGGCGCGGCGCACCTGAAACCCTGCACGACCAGCCCCAGTGCCCCGTCCACACAGTGGCAGCAATCGCTCTTCCACATCGATGCCCATCTCCCGCTCTGCGTTGGCGACGTGCTCGCCGGCGAGTTTCAGGTGCAGCGCAGCCTCCGGCATCTGGACTTCGACATCGACTGGGGCTTCCGCAACAAGCTGGTTAACGTCAAGCTGCACAAGCAAATCTATCGCATGCAGGGCGAGCCGAGAGCCTTCTAGGTTAGGTTGATTCCAACTGGCAAATATTTCTTAGTACTTTTTAGACCTGGGACCTTTTCTTAACATTCCTTATTTTCGTGCATGGTAAAATTATAAAAAATATTTACCAATTTAAGGGGTACATATTTTGTTGGAGATTTTCTCTCTGTTAAATACTTCATGCTAAAATGATTATAATAATGATTGATAATAATAATTATATATAAGACAAGATGTTCTTATTTTTAAATATATATATATTATAAATATATATCAATGTTATAATTGCTAAGTAGAGATAAAGTAACGTAAAATGTTATATGTATATGCAACATATTTCCAATAATTAATATAATATCTAAGTAATGGAACATTTGAATTTTTAAGTAACCATTGCATATATATTATAAACATGGCTACAAACCAAAAATATTTTTTAGTTCGGTTCACGGTTCGAAATAATGCCTCCCCTTGAGGTTCGATTCGTAAGCCTGATTTTCCAACAAACATTAAATTTACATATATTTCTGCTGTTGTTTATTTTAAGTTATTATGTTCAGGTAAAAACACATTCACCTCAATCTATCATTTTAAAAATGGAAATGGTTACAAAACTACAAAAAAACGAATAAATTAAAAAAAAATGACGCTTAGTTTAAATTTAGAGTAAAGTTAAACTCTTATTTCTGGATATTTTGAATTTAAAGAAGCGAAAGTGTTTTCTGTGCGACATAAGATTGTAAGCTAACTTTTATGCTTAGTTATCAATTATTATGTACCCTTCAGAGAGGCTCCATTTGAACCTCTTCTGTTTTGTTTTCTAGCTATAACCTATTTTGCATCATTTTTCTCGGCTATTGCCAAATTGTATTTAGGGCTCCTACATTAATCCGAATACGTGGAATACTAGTTAATGCAGCTGATGAGTATTAAACACGTCCTGCAGTCAGCTGGAAATTGTGCTGTCAGACACAAGGATCAACCCCTTTCGCTTCGGACACAATAGAAATGGCAAATAACTAATGATGTGGCTGCCTGCTGATTGTCGGATTGCTGGAACGGCAAACTGCAGCTGTTCGATGCGTCCGGTGTCTGGCCGCGGACATGTTGCCAAATCCCTGTCCAGCTGAAGCCGTTGGCACATGCAAAACGCAAAGGATTTGAGCGGGGAGAATCGCACTCTTGAGCCGCAGTTAATATGCTTTGTGATATTTTCTGCCTAGTGCTATCTGCGACTCCTTTTGGGCGGGGGGGGCGGAGTTGTGGGGAAACTATTTTCTGCGTCATCATCGTCATCAATGTCAGTCAATGTCAGAAATGCTTCAAATCGTAATGCGTATATATTTTTGCTTAAATAATAGAAACGTTGCGTCATGGCACCTTTACATGCTTCAAGCGGGGGGTGGGGTGGGGTGGGCGCTGTAAGGGTTGCCTGCAAAAAGTGGCAATGTAAAAGCCTTTTGACAAAAACAACATTTGACATTTGTAACTTGCGGTTGATCAGCCATGGAGAAAGGATAAACGCTGGCTCCCCAACTCCAGTTGCGGCGCCTGAGCCCAACTCCGCTTCCTCCCTCTCTCCCTCTCTCTCTCTCTCTCTCTAAGGGTTGCCCGCGGAGACAGCGCCTGATGATGTCTCTGGTGCCGGTGCCGATGACGTGGCAGAGCACATCAGAGTTGTCACGACTCGTACGGAACAAGTTCGACGATAGTTCCACTCAAGTGAACGAACGAATTGCGTTCGTTCGTTTGAGTCCCGTCACGATCATCGTGCTTAATGTATACAATTTTTATTTCTTTAATATTGCTTACAAATAAATAAATTCAATATAAAAATTTATAAATATATTTTGATACTCTTTGTTTAGATTATTAATTATAACGATGAACCAAATGTTCATATGTGAACAAATGAACTGAACTCTTTGAACTGAACATGGTTGTACAACTCCAGCTCACACACACGCACACACACACACTCACACACTTGAGACACACACTTTCGAAAGGTTTGCCAGCATCACGCTTCAAATCCTGCTCGTTATTTTTGCAGCTGTTGTTATCGCCGTTGAGCTTGAAAAATGATGTGCGAATTTTTGTGATTCTTTTTGTTTTTTTTTTGTTTTTTTTTGGCGACAACAAATGCTTATGTGTATACAAATAGAACACACACACACACATACATACGTAGTCTAATGGCCGAGTAGTGCGCACTTTTTACAATTATTTATTGACAATTAAGCCAAACAAATGACGTCGTTAGAAAGGACAATAAGCGTATATTACGCATACGACACGCTGTGCAAAGTCCTTGTTCTCGCTCGTTCCTCTGCCTCTCTTTTTCAAATACTCTCCGCATTTTCTTCTAGTGCTCAACAGTGGGTAGAGAAGTTCCAGTGTTGCAAAGCAGTTCGATCTGAATTCTCGCAGTTGGAAATCCCTTTGTTCGCTTTTTATATTTACATATATTTTAATAAAAATTGCGATTTTAGTTCTATATTCGAATAAAAATAATAAAATATTTTTATGGGGTTTTTTATAGAATATTGCCAATAGTCATTAAAAAATGTGGGCAAATGTAATCAAGCACAAATAAAACTAGGCACCAGCTTTGTTGTTTATAAAAAGATTTCATTTTGAGTCAGTACGCAGTAGTTGAACTCATTTTAATCGCACGGAATGGTGACATATTATTTTAAAGTTAACTTAAATAGCATTTTTCTATTGATTATCGGTTTCCCCAGCACATATCATTAAAACTCTACTTTACTTTATCTATCTTTGTCTCTCGCTTGTTATCGCTCTCTCACTCTTTTTTCTCTATATTGTCTGTATTACTTCAATTCATGGGAATCGCAGAGATACGCAACATTTTCTTTTTGAGTTAATTAAAAATGTAAAATTTTGCTACTGAGAATTATTTCCCAGCACATATAGCTAACATGCTCGTGATACACTGACTGACACCGCCAAAAGGTCTATTCATATAATATATAAGATATAAAACTGTGTGTATATAATTGAATCCAGATTCCTGTAAAAAACATGTTTTTTATTATCAATTTAATTTCGGCTTTGAAATAACAAACAAAAACTGGAATGAATTTTGTACAATTCATTTTAATATCTGATAATTGCTGAGATTTATATCGATTTAAAGCTCAAATAAAATATATGTGAGCATGTGCATATATTATATGTATATACAGCCGTGGTCGTATAAATAGCACAAAATGGAAAAATTATCAAGCATTTGGCACAAAAAGCCCCTATCTAATATTTTTTTTACCTTAATATTGATTTAAAAGAGAAAGAGGAATAATTGAACTGTGTAGTGAATTTGTACTATTTGTATGACCATAACTGTACATATGTATATACAAATATTGTAAATTAATTAGAAGGCGAATGCAAATTGCAGAACCAGTTGAAAGTTTGTTTACTCGATCCCCTTTCAAAAGGGGGGCTCGTTGCTCACCTAGAAAACTTGGATAATTTCCAGGAGCTGAAAGCCACCTATTGCTGAGTACCTAATAAGGATATTCCGTGGAGAGGGGGAAATGTTTAGGTGCAAAGCGTTTGTTGTTGTGCTTTTTTTGCTTTCCTCTTGATTTGTTATGCGTCGTTTAATTTCATTTCAAAACAAATAAGCGTAAAATGAGGAAGGCAGCGATAAATAAAAGCAAAAAACAAACCGAGCAATACACAAACACACACACACATACACACAATGGCAGGCCTATGAATTGTATCCGTATCTGTGCATCTACAAAAAACAAGAAAAAGAAAAAATCACCAACAACAACAACAAAAAGCAAATCAAGACAACACTCAAATCATCCGCTGCGGCACAGCCCCCATGCAAAGAGCGAGAGCCGAAAAGCAGCCACAGCGAAGACAAAGACAATGAAACGAGCGAATAAAAAAAGAAGTAAAGTTTGCGCTAGTGTAATGGCTGTCCAGCGGGGGAGGCAGAGGCTGGCAAACGATCTGCCGAACAAAGGAGCGGCAAGCACAGGCAAAAGCAATGAGCGAAAACAACAACAGCCGCAGCAACAACAACAATTGTGTATTTATGGCGTACAAAATAAGAAAATAAAAGAAAAAAAGCAGAAAAATAAAAATTAAATAGAGGCAAAGCAGGCGAGCCAAGTCACGTTCACGTTTCGTTGGGTCGAGCGATCTTGTTGCTGGGTCCAGCAACGGAGGGCCACGAAACAGCTGAGGCGCACTGCGAGTGAGAGAGCGCAAGCACGAGTGAGCTGATCAAGAGCGTAAAGTGAAAGAGTAAGCAGCTAAGAGCATTTGCTTTGAGGCTCTTTCAATTCGAGTGAACTTGGATTTAAGAGCGCGCAACGCAAGCGAAGAGCGTTTGAGCTCAATTAAATTATGCTCAATGCGATCAAGAGAGCGTGAGTCTAAGAGCGCTGCCCATAATAAGTACTTAAATGCAGCTATCACTTCAAATGTATAAGAATAATAAAACAAGTTTTGTAATGAAACAAGACGAGCAAAAGCGCCTACAAAATAAAACTCTAATATTGCTGCACACAAAGAGCCAAATTTCGTTTAGCTAAGCGCTCTTGAGCACTTTTAGGGTGAGCGCGCTCTTTAACGATCGTCGCTCAGAGAACGGCGCTCAGTAGAAAAAGTGCTCACGAGCGTGCAAAAGACAGCAAACAGCAAACGGGTTGAGGTAGCTGTGGCAAATGTTGTGTGTGTGCGTATGTATGTGTGTCGGCGTGTGATATATACAAAACTATGTATGCGCAAGCAGCGCAGCTGAGCTAAAAACAAAAAATATACCTACATATGTACAAACGTATATACATGTATGTATGTATGTATACAAAGCACATTTGTTTACGACAAACAATAAATACAGTGCATTTGTAGATGCAGAAACGGGGCAAGGGTGCACCAACAAAAATACATACTCACGTTGTCGTAGCTGCAGCTACACATTGATTTTATTATAGTTTTTACTCTTAACATACATACATACGAACATGTGTATGTATGTATGTGCCTGTGCGTGTGTTTAGCGCAACGACCGATAGCTCGTTCATATGCAAGTGTGTATCTATGTATGCAGTTATAGATATAGCTATTTAGCTGCTTATTTAGCTATAACTGCAGCCGTTTCTGGCTGTAGCCATGCTCTTGAACAATTTGCGGGCGCTAGAAAAAGTCGCTGCGCTATTTGCGACCTGCCCCACAACAATTTGCATACGCGCGTTCGTTTGCGCGTATTAAATTAACCAACAGCCTGCAAATACAGATCGAGCGAGCGAGAGAGCGCAATAAGCTAAGTACAGTGTGTGCACACACACAATCGAATTAATTGGGCACATGCAATGAGCAAAAATTGGCCAAAGCTCATGTGTAATTTACGCGAAATTGTAACAATTTTTGAATTAAGTTACATTTGCAGTGGATCAATAAACGAAAGTGCAGTCAAAAGGGTAAGGGCGAGCGGGGGCGAGGCCAGAGGCTTGAAGCCAGAAACAAATAAAGTGAAAACATTTCAATTGGAATCAAATATTAACTGATCATATATATATTTTTATATATATATATATATATATATATATATATATATATATATATATGATACTATATTTTTCTGTATGTAGGTCAATTTTAACTATTTAACGATTGTTCAATTTAGCTTAACATTTATTTGCTTAAACCGAATGTGCAATTACAATTAACGTGCATACACTGGTTAATTAAAGACAGTGTGACCACCCCAAGAAACTCGATATCACATTTTCAATCTTAAGAAAAGCCTAAAGTAAGCAAGTACCGGTTAATGCTGATTAAATGTTATCTAATCAACATTTAAATGCTCTTTTTTCGCATTATCTTAGTTTATTGCTGCGATAATTTCAAGTCAATTTCCGGTTGCGAAAGGTTTTAAAATATATATTTAAATGTAAAGCAGAATCGACACTGCTTTTTTCTTTTTTAAATTTATGTTCTTACTCTCGCTTACGAAGTAAAAAGAGTATATTAAGTTTTTTTCTGTGCAATGTCCATTTTAAAATTCTTAATGTATACTTGTAAAGTGTTCAGATTTTTTGCCTACACCAACCAGGCGCATGACAATTCGGTAAAATCGAAAGCTTCAAGCTAGATACGTAGAATTTTGTATACAGATTTCTGATAAATCCATATATCTGGAGGCGGATAAGCCGTCGAAATCCAATTTTAGAGCTAGATCCACAAAATTTAGCAGACATCCTCCAAATATCGAGCAGCTCAACAAATTAAACAAATGTTACAAAATAATAATAATAATTAAAATCGTTTTCGACTGTTTAAGGCTGTTATTAGACTGTGCACGAGTATAACGTAGTCGGCTATACCCGACTGCAACGTGACTTGTTTTTTTTAGCTGTTTTTAGCATACGTACAAATAGTTCTTATCTGATAGTTTGGACTCTTTTGGCTGTTGTTGTTGCTGTTGCATGTTTCACATGTTTCAGATAAGCGCACAGATGGGTATAGATATTTGTGTGTTTGGATAATTTATGGCCGAGGCGCGATCAAAAATAAAATGATTATTTTCAGAAAATGGACAAACAGAAAGAAAAAAAAAGGAAAAAAACGCAAGCAAAACGCAAATTATAAACAAACGTCAACACAAGACACAAGAGTGAGGCAACAGAAATTAAAAAAATAAATGGTAACGGGGCAGGGAGGTGTCAAAGAGAAATATATATATATATATATATATATATATATATGTATATATACTATATACAGCATAAACACATATAAAGGAAAAGCAAGGCGAAAAATGTTTTGCTCAGTCCGTTTGGGCCGACCGCCAAACTGCAGCGATATCTTTTGATCTTTTGGCTGGGGGCCCTCGTAGTTGTCAGCTACCATTGCTGTTGCAACTTGCAGATGCAGATACAGATGCAGATGCAGATGCAGATACATTCGGTCCGTGGCCTGTCAGCCGCACGTAGCTTAGCCAAGTGAAAGATGCCACGAGAATTGGCAAACACGAATCGGAAACTGAAATATGGCTGCACTCAAATTGAAATGAAAATCGCACAAGATTTAATATTTTCTTCAATTTTTTGTTGTCTTGTTTTTGTTTCTTTTTCCTTGTTTTTTTTTTGTTGCATCTTTCGGTAACAGTTTTCATGCGATTGGCTTCACGTTCGCAATACGTACATTGGCTTTTCACACATTTTCTAATTTGTTCGATTTGACGCAAGTTTTGCACTCGATTTGGCAACTTTCATTTCGAATTGCATCAGTTCATGACTTTTCTCCCCCCCTTTCTCTCTCTCTCTCTCCTCTCTCTCTCTATATCTCCCTGCCGACACCCAATTGATTCTCTACGCCTGCTGCCAACTTTGCCGCTCGTCCATCAATTTGAAATGCATTTGAATGGGAGCCAAGATTTGTTTTTACCACAGCCGAAGAAATGGGACGAGCAGATATGCAAGAAGGAAAGCAGCGAACACGCTTATTGCTTTGATTCATTCTGGCCAACAACTTATACAAATCTACCTGCAAACAATATTCGAATCGCGATGATTTATCTGAAAGATACGAAATTTAACTTTGACAACTTTGTATGCATTTGACTTGCATACTTTATATATTCGACTTTTATTATTATTATATTATATTTAATTTTTATTTTCGATTCATTTTATTTGCATATTTTTTTAAAAATTAATAGTTATGTATTAACTATATTTGCAAATCAAATATTATATGAGACTTGAGTCTTGATCCGTTTTAAAAAACACTCTTTTGTGCTTGATAAATTCAAGTTTACTTAAATTTATTCAAGCTTACAGAAAATGTCGAATATTTAATATCCTCGCCTTCTAAAATTAACACACGAAAATCGAGTATTTTCTTGGAGGCTATATATTTTTATGCATATATGTTAATCCGATATGTTATATATTAAGTCGGGATATCTTGAAAAACAAAATTTGCTCATACAAAAATTCAATTCGATTATTTGATAAAGTGCTCCGATTAAGCCGAATTCGTTTTTTTCTGATAGCTTCAAAATTGAGTCTATCTTGTTGAAACTAATCAATAATATATATAGACTTTAAAAGGGTCTCTGCATGATACATTCCGTGACAAATTTGAACGCCCTTCACAAGTGCACTTAATAGTTTTTATTAATAAAAAATTATATGGTATTAAAAATAATAGTTTAACATTTAACATCGAGTTCCCTCAATTAAATTTTTCGAATTTGATCAATTTAGATACTGTGAATAAATGAATTCGTGGAAATTCTACTTGATTATTTGTTAAATGAAATTTAAGACGATAAAAAAATAAATAAATAAAAATTAAAAGAATAAAAAAACTGAAATAATTAGGTAGACATTTTCCGCATTGGCCATGTCACGACATTAGCCGTATTAAAATTACAGCTAATACTCGTACATGGAAACAATCTTAACTACGATCAAAATGCGCACAAAGCATCGCTACCTACGCTAATTGCTGTATAAAATGCAATAGTTATGGAAAAAAATACATACACTCAGACACACACATACACACACACACATGCAACACACAGCAGCACGAACAATATAACGTTTACAAATACAAATGCATAAATTAAACACACACTTGGCCACATTAAACAGAATAAATTAAAGTTATACTATATACGTATACATATATTATATGGATCGACCCCGAACAAGTGCAACAATTACAAAAGCAAATCTGTTAGCCGCATTAAAGCTGAACAAAGAAACAATGGCAAAAGTTCTATTAAGCCAGATTTGTGCATTTACGAGTTCGCTTTGTTCGGATATACTCTATAAATATACGACAAAAAGGCCATTTAAGTGGGCTAACAAACATACTTAGAATATATATACTATACTTTTTTTTTAAAGATTTTAACTAAGATTGTAATTTCAAGCAGTTGAAACACTTTTGGAAATACTGAAATTTTATAATAAAAAAAATGATCTAAAAAATATTTAAGATTTAACTGCATAAGTTTCAATTCCATTTGTCTCAATGTGTGTTTAACAAGCCTATTACAAAAAAGAAATTTAAAGTTGGAACAATAATATAATGTAGATATTAAATAAAAGTAAAGAGTATTACTCGTCTAGGCATCTCCATTAAAATTTCAAAAACAATGGAAACAATAAATTTATTTGCGATTAGTCATTAATTTTAATTTTGACATAATATGAAATGGTACAAAAAAGAAAAGGCGACAAAAGGTCTGATACGTATTGTAGTATATTTAATTTTTTGTAAATTTGAAAATATAAGCCGATTTTCAATTCCGAATGTTCCACTCCATTATTTTAAAAAATGTATTGATTTCAAACGTTCGAACGTGTTGTTGGCGCATGTTCCATTTCCAGTCGTTCCAGAATTATTATTAAATGAAAACATGGGAATACTGAAACACAATATATGCATATCGTATATATGCTTGAAGAGTTAGTTCTACTTGCAAAGAGCTCAGTGGAATATAAAGAGGCAGCTTTGTGGAGCCACATTGCTCATTAAGAGTGGTTCGGTGGTTCGGTGGTTCGGTGGCTCGGTGGTTCAGTGGCTCGGTGGCTCGGCCTGGCTGTGGATCACCGCAATGAGCTGCAAATTGCAGCGTAGCGCAGCGACCCGCCTTATAACCCATTAGCCCCAGTCGACCACACACGAAGAGCGAGAAAAGAAAGTGGCGACTAAGTACAAAGAAAGCGTTTGCAGAAAACCAGCAAAAAACAAAAAAAAAAAAAAAGAAAAACGTAGAAGATGAAAACAAAAAAAATATATAGAAATAAATAAAGAGACTTGAAAGAAGAAGCTAGAAACCCGCAATGAACCTTCATCTAAAATACATATGTTAGTGCCAGGTACCCATAGAAGAAGCAGAACGATGACGACTCTCGGGGCCTTTGAAGTGCTGCCTAATGCCTGATCCAAATGACTAAATCTGAAAAGCCAAGAGACAGCGCTTTAGACCACACACAGAGAGCCGGGCCCAACTGGACTGGAGCTGGGCCCCCTGACGGACCGTTTCTTTGGAAGTGTCCAGTTCGGTTGGGAGGCCCCGAGGCCAACCGCTAGGCCAGGCCAGAGGTCCATTAAAATTTCATGTGTACGGAGAATAGAGCGCAAATAGGCTGTAATTATAGAACAAATATACACATAACAGTGGAGCAAACTGAGAGGGGAAGGAGGGGGGGGGTGTTATAGGCACGGGGCGGGTTGGGCAGCAGATGAGGCCCGAAATGGGCATACGACTGTGCACAGTACGTTCATGCGAATGCGGTGAATACGTGACGAAAAGAGATGGGCGCGTGACACGACCGTGATGCGTGCAATCGAAAGCTCAGGCAAGCTTAAAAGCGCCGCAAAGCTTAGGACAAATAGACTAGCAACAAATGTTGAAATTTGTTGAAAGCGTAAAATAAAAAACTTAAGATTTAAATTTAAAGATTGTATTATTTATATACTTATATGCACTTAGAACACATCTAAAAAATGGATTGAGTTCTTCTAATGAATTAAGTGGCAGAAAATTAATTAAAACAATTTCAAAATGAAACAAATAAATTACATATTTTCTATTTTATTATTTTTTATTTAAATATTTGTACGTAAAACAATTTTAAATATTATATTGTCTTAATGCAAAACGAATATTTCTAATTTTAAAATTTTTCAAAATGTTTTTTTTTTTAATTTTGCATCTTAGTCTAAACTTAAGGGTAATTTATTAAAACCTTTAAGTAAGTTTTTGTAAACCAAAAGCTTAATTATAATGCTAATGAAAAGTTCGCTCAATAAATAAATATAAATATATACAAGGAGGAAAGGGGTAATTTAATTTAATCCGACGTTTCGTAGAACCCATGCCCATCTCTAGTGCGAATGACTATGTAAGAGTTGTTGGCGTGTAATGCCGCAATGAAAATCGCCCATTACAACAATTTCATTTCATTTTACCGCCTTTGGCGCTTACGTAAGCACCAACAGCAATAGCAACAACAGCAACAACAACAATCCAATGCAGTAGGTGCCGTCGGTGCCAAGAGCTTGAGCTCTCGGAAGGTGGCAACGCAACGGCTGTGGCTGCGCCTGAGCTTGGGGGTTGGGGGCTTGGGGCGGGGCAAATGGGGTCCAAGTTCGGGTTCGGTTTCGGGTGTGTGCCAGGGACAGGGAAACGACATTTGTGCCACCTTTTCTGTTTTGCCTGCAATTACACGGCCCGCAGCAGCAGGGCGGGGCAGGGGCAGGGCAGGGGCTTGGGCAGGGGCTGGGGCAGGGGCAACGGCAACGGCAACAGCGGCAACTAAACTGAAATCGCGCCAGACAAACTGACGGCAGCGTGTGATTTTCTGTACCCAGCGTTGGATCGGCACGGACTGGGGCCGGGACCGAGACTGGGGTAACGGGCGAGGGGCACCGCTTTGAATAGGTAAAATGGGGGGACTGGGTTTATGGTATGCTTGTGGCTTCATGCTATTTTGTATACTCTGCGCAATTGGCGAAAGGGCCATTTAACAATTCTCAAGAATTCTCTGAGATACACATATATTCAGTGCATTTATCGTTTAATCGAAATGGGGCAAAAATAATGCACCTGTTTCAGGGAAATATTTCAAATGTATTATTGCATTTTTAAGATTGCCGCATTTGTGTTTCGTTTACTGTAACAGTTAGCATAAGTTATATTTACAGCTTATTTGGGCCTTATTCTTGGCATACTTTCTTGGCATTATTAATATTATTTTTATATTAAACTTGCTAGTTGTCAAATTTAAGATATTTACAGAATAAAACCACTTAATAAAAAATGACAAAAAATTAAACTTGGTAAAGCTATTTTTCCAACATTCCCATATGTACATATACCAATCTTTCAAGTGTTTTCAGCATTCCACTTTTTTATTGCGAATTTTGTTTTATTCCAGTATTTCACTCGTTCAACTGTTTCATTTAGCCGTACCATTTCGAAAAGTGTTTCATTCCGAATTCAGCCACGTTTCTCATTTCTCTCTCACATTTTTTGATGTATTTGTCAACTGTTTTACTTCATTATTCCCCGCAGAAAGGTGTTTCATTCCAAATTCCGCTTTGTTTTATTCTAGCACTGCATTATGTGTGTTCCTCTGTGAACTATTTCATTTTATTAATCTATTTCGAACAACTCTGTCAAGTGTTTTATTTCACAATTCCCGGCAGAAAGGTGTTTCATTCCAAATTCCACTTTGTTTTATTCTAGCACTGCATTATGCGTGTTCCTCTGTGAACTATTTCATTTTAATAATTTATTTCGAACAACTCTATCAACTGTTTTATTTCATAATTCCCTGCAAAAGGCTGTTTCATTCCGAATTCCGCTTTGTTTTATTCCAGCACTATGCCCGTTCCTCTGCCAACTGTTTCATTCCACCTGTACATTCCGAACAACTCCGTCAACTCTTTTATTCCATCATTCCAGAAAACTCTTCGCACATATACTTCCATTTATATGCAACTTGACTGAATGTTAAGTTTTGCGAAAGGGCATCTGGCAGCCGGTGCCGGCCCTCGCTTAGCTGAGCAGATCAAATGCGATTTAGATCGTGCGCTCAGCGCGATTGTGAGACGGAGCACATTTAATGATATCGCATGATTGATGATTACTCATCGACCGGTTGAGTTGCTGCTCGCTCTGCTCGGCAACAAAGCAACAGTGTAGCGGAAGGTGATGTCGTGGGGGTCGTGGGGGGGCTGGCTGGCAGTGGTGCCGCGGGGCGCACACAGCACGCGAGCAACGATTGTTGAAGGCTCAACAGATAATTACCTATAGAAGCTCAGCAACAACAATGCCCAGCAAAGTACTGTTAGTCACCGTCACTCGTTCTAAGTGGCCAACTGATGAAGGCAGCAGAGGTGTGTGCGGGGGGGGGGGGGGCAAACAAGCTGACAAACCAACTGAGCTGCTTGGCTAGTTAGTTGGCATTAGCAAAGTCCACGTCGTGCTTAGGAAAATCGATTGGCTGCCACAGACAAGTTGGCAACAGTATTGCCCCCCGCCCCGCCCCCGACACTCCCTGGAGGCAGCCCTGCGGGCCTGGCAACAGTTTCACAGTTATGAGTACAGCCATAGTTGACCTTAAACTATTCGTATTCGCTGCTTGTACTTAAGTCACTCGGTAAACAGAGGTTGGCAGTCGTCACGCGACTCGGATACCCTGTACTCGTGACACTGGGGGGTATACCTAAAGTGCAATGTAAGTTAGTTTAATACCCTTGCCAAAGAGGTTTTAGCCTCAAACATTGAGTAAAAAACTCCTAATTCCCTATGAAAGTCCCAAATTTCTAAGGTTTTCGATGCTGAGCTATTTGAGGTATATATTTATGAAAGATTAAAGCAAACGTTCCCGAAACACGAATTGTGTCAACTTTTGTATTTGATTTAAGTACAAAATTCTTGGTTTTATCTAGTAAATTAATATAACATTTTATATATAATTAAAATTAAATTATATTGGGGTACTATATTCGGGGTACAATATTTATATCTCCCATTGGAAGTATCAGTGGATAATTTAGTTACAGCTATTTAGAGCTAACATGTTAACCATATTGGTATATTAATATTAAAATTAAGATTCATTTATTCAACTATTTTACACTAAGAGTGCAAATTGAAAATAAAAGTTATTTAAGTTTTTTTATGATTTAAAAATCAACTGGAAGTCGAGCATGCCGACACCGTTTTCTTGTTTGTATAAGACGGAATGACCCATCCATACATAGTTCTATTTGTACAACTGCTGAGCTGGTTTTTCCCTGGTTTCTGGGCTCTGTGTTCTGTGTTCTCAGTTCTTATTGGGCTCTAGGTTATTTCATCAGCCATGGGGCTGTGATCTAATTTATGCACTCACCACGCTCTGGAAACGTGCGAATTGATTCACTCGAAAGTGAGGCCCGACGATAGCATTAATCGCATTTCGACGTCATTCCGAATGAGTCGCAAGTTCGAAAAGTGGCTAATTATGCGGTTGGAGCAGCGGCAAGAGGCATATTAACGATGCACGCAGTGACTAAACTGTCTAAAATCGTTCACTCAAAGTGGGGAATGAAATCAACTTTAGTCACATGGGAAATTATGGTGACCAGATCTTTAGCTAAGCAGGTTGCCAAATTGAGATGACAAACAGATCAAATTGGAGATAAGAAATAAAAGTCAAGAAAAAATAAATGAGGATAATTATTTAATATTCACAGGTTTCTGATTTCATTGTATTTTATTTGTATAACACATATCTAAAAACGTCTTTGTGACTAAAGCCTTAAGTACATATTGTCATCCAGTTTCATTCAAAGGTTTTCCTTAAAATTTTCTTTTTATCAATAAAAAATATGTTTTTTAAATTTAATATTTTGAATGCTGGTAATGTAATTGATTTTGTTAAATATTAGTCATTATTAATAATAATGGTGTCTTCGAATACAATTTCCTTCCAGAGAAGGGAAAGGGCATACATTAGCTTTGTATGCAGCAACTGCTCCCACCAAAGTTCGACGATTTGAGTTGTATACCCCTCAGCGTCGGTAAGGAAAGATTGCTCCCATTTTCCCGTAGGACAGCAAATTGCACGGTCCAACACCACAGTATGCGCCCCTGAGTGCCTTCCCATCCCCGCAGATCTTGATAACGCACTTGCCGCCACGGAAGATTCGCCCACCGACCTTTGACCTTTGCATCGGTACAGCAAAACTTCCAAAAATATGCGTGCACATCCAGCTGGATCAATATAATTAATCCGACAATTTTGGGCAGTTCATTTTTTAGGAGCCCAGAGCAACGTTTCGGTCGAACGGCTGTCGCCAACTGAGGACCCGGCAACAATATTCCAGAGGACCACATGTACAGTTTAATGTTTTTTTATTTCTCTATTTTTTGTATTATTCTTTGAATTGAATAATGTAAGTAAATGAAAAAATTATGGAAAAAGTCAGATGCAAAGTAGCAACGTTTTTTGACTCGATCTCAAGAGGAGGTCACCCAAACACTCTCTGCCCAATTTGGTGAATATAGCTATAAAATTGTGGGCGTGGCCGGGAAAGTTTCTTACCGAGCTTTAAAATGAGTAACCAGCCATCTACTTTGAAAATTTTGTGACTCTAGCTTTAAAACTCGGAGAGATATAGGCTGCATACCAAGTTGGCTGTATCTAGCTTGTAAATTGTCTGAATTATACACATGTTCCCGTTTTGAGTGTTCAGATATATCAGATATATCGGAGGCAGGCGGAGGCGTGGCCGGACAATTTTTTCCAGTAATGAATATTCTAATTAAGGAGCCTGTAGCTCAACAATTGCGGGAGATATTTTTAAGGCGGATAATATAAATAATGTCATTGTATGAAATGGTGGAAATTTAAATAAAAATAATTAAAAGACAATATTTAATAATAGAATGAAAAATTAAAAGGAAAAAAGAGCTCCACAGTGTTTAATATGTGTTGTACGTATTAGATAGAAGCAGCTTTCCAACTGGGCATATAGTGCTCTCCAATCGAATGCCTTTCTAAACATTCGCAAACGTCATTTGATGAGCTAAATAAATGATTTGATTTCATCACGTTTCGCATTTGAAATTTATTTAATGTTTTTTTTAGTGTTCGTTTGCATGCGAATCTGATAAGCAATTCAAAATAATAAACAAGAAAATAAGCAAATTTCCAATTAAATAAATGAAATGCACTTTGGCCCAGATTTCAAATAGATGCGCTCCGGCTCCGGGCCGGACTCGTCAAGGGACGGGGCGTGGCATATCTCGAGCCATTAAAAGTGAACACATAAAGCCAACAAGTCGACTCGAGAGATATGCAAATTGGGCACACAACAATGGCTTTGGCCAGACTCGGCGATAAGGCCAACACTTTGTGGAGGGCCAAGGGGCAAGGGGCAAGGGGCGGGGGCAGCGGCAGCGGGAGGTAGGTGTCGAACAGGAACCTGTCAAATGACTCATCGATTTATGTTCCACATCTTATCGGCCCCTTGTTACGACTATGCTCGCTTGTTAGTTAACTGGCTCGAGAAACCCGTTTCGTGACCAAATTATCGCGCAGCCCCCGCCTCCCCCGCCTCCCCCTCCCCACTGCGCCAACTTCCCCACCCACCAGCGGCTCGTAGTCGAGGCCGGTGAATTATGGCCGCTGGGTGTCAAATGCAACTAGGCGCTTTAGATACAGACACACGGACAGGTAGCCGGTTGGCTGTTTGCTCGGCGAGTTGGCAACTTGGCTGCTTTCAGGCTCGACTTTGTTATCGCAGCGACTTACTTTTGAATTTCACCTATTTTCCCCCTTTAAACCAAAACAGTTTCAGCGCGAGCGCATGTGTGTGTGTGTGTGTGTGTGTGTTGGACTCTCAACAGCACAGTTATTCATCATTATCTGACGACAGACATCAGCTGTTGTTGTTACCCAACAACAACAAAGACAACAACGTTGCAAACAACGAAAAGCTGCACACAACTTTGTTAAAGACAGCAAAGTTGCTTGGGAACATGAACTCGGGTCTTCCTGAACGCTGAATGCCCTACGCATATGTATTTAAATGCAAAACCATGCTGAAAAGATTTAAGTAAAGATTGTTTTTGAGAATTAATTTGTAATTTTGAAGAGTTTAATTTAAATGAATAAATAAATTTTGACATTATTTCAAATATAAATTAAAAAATAATAAAATGAGTATATTAAATTTAATAATTAGGCAAGTAAAGCCAAGAATTTTCATTATGTTGAGTTTTTAGATTTAATTTCTAAAAGATTAATTATCTTCAAATAAAAGCTTTAAGCTTTCTTGCATAGAGCGTTAGAGTTTTCATAAATTTGTGTCCACTTTTAATTTATAAAAAATTAATAAGAAAATGTATTGTTAAATTTCCCATTAGCTTTCAACTTGAAGCTTTGCCTACAGCTTCAAATCCGCTGAACGAAGCATGAAAGCTCTTAAAAGCTTTGACCCACATGCAAGCTTCTTGTGCGAGCTTCCGCTAGGCCAAGCCGACACCAACTGCTGATATAGCCGACAACTCCCACTCGGCGTAGCGCAGCTTGGCAATGGCAAGCGATCGTTAGCGTTGATTACGAGGCAACAGCAGCAGCAACAGCAGCAGCAGCAGCAGCCGCAGCAGCAACAAGTCGGCGAGCGAGCAAACAGACCAGCAAACAACCAAGCCAAGGCATTAGCAATAACAACACATAAGAAACAAAACAAAAAAAATACAGAAAAATAGAAAAAAATAGGAAAGTTTCGCTTGGCAACAAATCGCCGGCCAGCAATCGACTAACAACTAACAACGACAACGGTGAATAAACCCACTAAAAAACGGAGAAGAGAGACACAGAGACAAAAAAAAACAAGTCAGCAAACGATCAAAGTGATTACTTAGAAGTCTTTGATCACCCCAAGAAAAAAGCTAGCTGAAAAACGCATAGAAAAACTGCTGAAATTGCAGCAGTTTTAATCTGCAAACAACAAAAAAAAGTAAAACAAAAAAATGGTTAAAAATGTTGCAGGGCCAATTGTTTATAGGCAGTATCAAGATTTCAACGAATATATGCTAAGTGAAATCAAAAAGCGGCAGGCAAAGTTTCTAGAAAGTTCATTTATTATTGCAATTAACTATTTATTAATTTTACTATTATTGTTATTTTTTAAAAATCATTACTTGGTAATAAGCATATAAATAATAGGTTCCAGGTTGGTATATGGATGTGTTGAAGTTTTTTATGGTATTTAAATTTAACAAAAAAATAATAGTACTAATAATAATTGTAAATATAGATATAGATATCAATAGACAAAAAAAAAAATCCATAATTGTATTAAGAATAATAATGTGCATTATTGACAGGATTTAGATTGATAGCTTATATATATTTTTATTATATTTTATTATATTTACATAAAGCGATTAAAGTAGTATTATTTCTAAAATCTTTTCGCGCAAGTCTTAAGATTTAATTGACCCAAATAATTCGACAGCTTCTTAAGTTCCCAAAGCAGGTATTTATGGGGTTCGTCCACCCTGTCGAGTGCATCTGGCTTGAGCATGTGTTGACATGTTATTAAATTGCAATTAATAAAACCCAAACAGCTGTAGAAATATTGAATCAAGCTTAAACGAACTCGCCGAATCAAGGCCGTGCGGCCGCCAAATAAAAATGCATGGCCCCTCGACTTTGCCCCTCCCACCCGCCTCCTGTTTACTTAGCACGTCACGATCAACAAGTTATCATGACAACCGTCAAATTTGGGTGCATTGCACTCCATTTAAAAATATTAAATACTGAATATGCCGAGTTCAACGTGCTCCGTTTCGCCGAAGACTCTTAGCCAAGAACTTGGCAATTTGGTCAATTTGGAGTAGTGTTCGATAAGAGTTCATTGATCGATAGACCGTTATCGCCGTGCACTTTTACTGTCAACACTTTTAGGAGCTTTGACTTTCTTTTCCATGAGCTAGATAAATTTTAAACTTAATTGAACTCTCGGCTCTTTGCTCTTATCGGTCAATATTTTGTTTTTCCTCTTTTTTTTTGGTAATAGAAACTGAGTTGTTTTTTCGTTCGACTAGATCTTGGTTTCGATAGGCGCAACTTGTCCGGGGGAAATTGATTGACGGTGCTAAGATCTTTTTTATTATAATAAAATAAACTAGCCATATCGTTAATACAATTTTGAATTAATTTGATTTTAAATAGATAGTTTAGTTGTTTTTCTTTTCTGTCTTATCAAATGCGGGTTTTTGGTTTTTTTTAATATGTGTATCTATTTATATAGACTAAAATTATATTATACTTCAATTTTTTTAATGGGAACTGTTGATGAATTTGTTCTAGGGTTGCTGGAAATTCTTTTCTCAAATATCGATATATATTACCATTTTAATAGTTAAGAACCTTTGTTTATTAATAGATTTATCTACTATACAAATCGAATCAATACTAATTAAACTATTATTATTATTTTATTTTGTTATTTTGTTTGAAATGCATTACATTTAAATATTTTGACTTTTTTTATTTATTATACAACTTAAAATAAAATTTGTAAAATAAAATAAATTCATGTTTTTTTTATTTATTTTCATAATTCTTGTGATTAGTTGTTAGTTATTATATTGATTAAATAGCAATCAAAAGTAATTTAATTTTTGTTTAAGTGTATAGCTTTACATTATATTTATATATTAATATTATACGTTTTGGTTAACAAATATTTATATTTATATTATTATAGAATAATTAAAAAGTTAGTGGCATATTTTAGTATAGTATATAGTAGAAGGATCCGTTGGCACGCTGCCCAGATGTGTGTCGCCTCCATGCGAAGATTCGCACAGATTGAGCCCAAGAGGTGAATGTCTTCCTGTTTTGTGACTCATCCGCATCCGCAGTGCGCACACTGGGTCTAAATGGAGCTCTGAATTTTCGAACTGCATTTAATTGCCGACGTTTAATTTATGCCGTTGAGTGCCTTGATTGTCGCTCAGCTGCGGCAAGGGGCAGGGGCATGGTGCAGGGGCAGCGACAGTTGTTGGCTCATCAGCAGCGCGCGCGGGCTGATTACATGTCATCAGCTGCAGTTGGACTATTTTAGCAAATTTTATGGCCAACATAAAAGGCCCAAACAGCTGTACGGCCGAGCAGCTGTTGTTGCAACAGATTCCAGATTTGCACTCTGGCTGGCGTTCAAGTTAACGACCAGCCAACGGCGCTGTGCTCATTACCAGCCACAGACCTAGTTGGGGAGCGGGATCAGCCTGGGAGTGTGGGGGGTGGGGGAGCACTCGCAGTTCTAGCCGGCTCTGGGCTTTAATTGCAGTTATGGCCGCAGCCTCCTTGGCTTTGCCAACTGAGATGCATCTGGACGGCTACTGTGCGAGGGGCTATTAAAACTAATTGGCATGATTGATTGTTTGTGGTATGCCCCACTGCCCCCTCGGAGCTCGGAGCCCGTTGCTGTGTTTGCTGTGGTTGCTTTTCTCTCTCTTCGTTTAGTTTGTTTCTCCATCATTTAATTTAATTAATGAGCGTGTGTATCAATTGGTTTACAATTGTTTAATTGCCTGTATCATGCCGTGTTATGACCCCCGCCCCCAACCACCGCCCCCTGCCCCTGCCCTCGCTAGCCCTAGCTCATTGCCAATTGCCATTTACCATTTACCATTTACCACCTATGTGGAGGCAGTTAGGGGACGTGCCCCTGGGGCCCGGGGCACCCACTGCGACGGCGACGGCCTTTGTTGGGCTTCTTCTGCTTCTTCTTCTTCTTCTTGTGCCCCAACCCGCACTCGCTCCCTGTGTCATGTTACGTCTCGCTGTCTCCACCTGTCTCTCCGGCCGTCATGTCCGATGTTGCGGTTTAATCAGCAGCAAAAGTTCAGCGCTTATGCAACCGACGCATTGACAGCCTTTTTATTGCCCACGGCCAGCTCCGTGGATAGTTGGCTCTAAAGCCATCCCACTGGCTGATTGAACAACATTCGACGCCGTAAAAAGCAAACATAAATAAAATATTATGCGTAAATGATCATCAGTCGATAATTGTGTAAGTCCCGAAGTCCGTCAACTAAGCAGGGAGGACTTGAACAAATTGGCTGCCAACCAAGAAAGTGTTAGTTGTTAAGCTGGCCAATTAGCGATAAAAGATAAGTTGAATTTTTTAATATAATATAGAAAACATTGCAATGAATTATTGACGATTATATTCATGAAATACAAAAGAAAAACCTTAGCGGAACAGTTTGTAAAAGAGTTATTCAAAGGAAATGAATTTAAGTTGTATATTAAAATAGCTGGCAAACAGTTGAGTAACTTAAGCATTGGGCAGGATAAATTAAAACAAGTAAGAACGTAATAATCATTCACATTATTAGTAACAACAGCTTAAAACTAGCTTAATTATAATTGATATTTTGGAAAAATCAAATTTTTTTATTGTAATTTGCCAAATTTGGTGACTCTAGCTCTAAAATAGTGGGAGATATGGATTTTCGCGGCTTAGGCGCCCCCAAGATATATTGATATTATCGATTTGCCATGCCCCCGAGGGCGTACCCATAAAAGTTTTGTAAGATCTGTAGAGGAGCTCATCAGTAATCTGTCTGCAAAATTTAATGTATTTAGCTTTAAAACTGCAGAAGATATATAGATTCAATTGAATTGCCACGCCCCCAAAAAATCTTAACACTCTAAGTGACACTTTATCTAGCTTTAATAGCGGCGAAAATAATCCGTTTATAATAAAATTGCGAGTATAGAAACTATCTAAACATTTAAAAGTGTTTTTTATGACTGAATGATTGACTGACTGATAGACTGACTGATTGACTAACTGACAGACTGGCTGATTGACTGGTAGACTGACTGACAAACCTACTGATAGACTGATTGATTGATTAATCAACAAATAATGCTTGAAGCTTACTTTTAGGAAGAAACTTACTTATACTTAAATTATTTATAATTAAAAGAATTTATGTGCTTACGTACTAGAGCTTAATTCGATTGAAAAGCTTTCTAAGATTATGAGATACATTAAGGAGAACTGGAATACAGTTAGTTAAACATTCGCTAGGGATGTAAAGCAGATTGTTCAATGCAAAACAGAGAAATGAAAACTGGAAATTCATAGGTCAATGCGGGGTTAGGCGCAATCTGTGCGCTATAAAATCTGTTGTGAAGAAAGTAAAAATTGATTCCGAATAGTGCTTGCAATATACTTCTACCTATAGCCGCGTCCATAAATAAAGTTCACTGTGTTGCATTTCTGGATTAACGCCGAGTGTTTAATCTTGATCTCTCACCCGGCACTGGAACTTTCGCTAATGGCAAACGGTGAAACTGTGCGCTGTTGTTGTTGTTGTCGTTGCTGTTGTGTGTGTGTGTGTGTGTGTGTATCTGAAACTAATTGCTGGCAACTATGGGTATTGTCTGGCTGTCTCGCTGTGTTTCCTCTCGATGGGCAACTACTGTTCTGCTGCCTGGTGGCAAGCGTGGCGCAAACAAAACAAGACGAAAAATGCATATGAAACAATAGAGCGAATTATGTATACAACGGGTGTGCGTGTGTGTGTGTGTGTGTGTGTGTGCGGCTTGAAAATGCGCTCAGCTTTTCACCAAAACTGGGCGCCATTGTGTGCGCTTTGGCCAGAGCCAACTTTGGATACGGATACGGTTCCCTGGCTGCCATCCATGGGCCATTGTCACTCTTTGGTGCGTTTCATGCAGCCAACCATGCGACGATCCCAACAACACAATTGAAATCAAGTCTCGTCGAAAATGTTAATATGCCGCTGCTGGTACTGGGATTGGGATTGGGACAACAACTAGAACGGGAAAGGCAGCGGAGACGGGACGGAGACGGGAACGGAGACGGGAACGGAGACGGCAACTGGAACTGGAACACTTTGCATATTACAAAGACTGAAATGAACTTTTGGCGTCGGCCGCTGTCGCTTTTCTTGGCACATTTCACAAATCATCGAGCGAAAAATGAAGCAACAGTAAAGAGACAAAAATTAAATTATTTAAATTATTTTCGTTATGATAAACGTAGCTTATATAAAATGCATACATAAAGTGACAAAGGAGGACAGCATGTGTCATAAGATATTATTATATTTTAGCTCCACATTCACTTTATTTGCGACTAGAAAGTGTCGTTTACCAGCAAGTCATTACAAATGAAGTGAACATGGGGGATGCTATTCTAAAGATGCATTTTATTATACTCTTTTGGCCAGCTTTGAAATTTACAGAATAAAAATTAAGAATCAAATACTTAAATAAAGAAGAAAAATTCTTGTTTTAAAAATTATAGTCTTCAAATACTGTACTCAATCTGGGAAACATTTGCATTTACGTTTACGCTAATTTCGATCAACAGATTTCTTGCAATGCGCATTTTGTAATTAATTAAAAAATCACATTTGGTATGTTTTTAAACCCTGCCTAAAACTAAAATCTACATATCTCCAGATATATCTATATAACTGAATCGATTTATATTGATTCTGCATTTAAAATGTTATTATCATTATTTAAGCCAACATTTTTTGGAATTGTTTTCATAAAACAAATCAAAACCCCTCTGCTAATTTTCAAATAAGTTTTTTGAAATTTATTATTGCAAATTGATATTTGTATTTTTTTTTTTTGCTTGAATTAAAAATTAGCTCTGACTTACATAAAATGATTCTTCCCAGTGGGAGTCAATGAAAAAGTTATCGAAGGGAAATGTAACACGAATAGAATAGGAATATATATTTTTCTTTTTCTGACGGGTCTCCTTTCAGCGGATGATTTGATGTGTGGCAAGAAGCGTCAGCCAAGCATGTTTTAGAGACTTTGTTTCCCTTGGACAGCGTCCAGCGAGGAGGCAGTGCCACTTTGCAGCTTTACGACTACCATAACGAGTGTAACCTGGGCTGCAGCTCCATGAAATACACACGCACACACACACACACACCCACCTATATGGTGGCGGAGCTTTATCATCTATCAGCGTCACTCTCGCCTCGGCTAGTCATAAATTTTAACGCCAGACGCGAGCGCTTTTTACGAGTCCAAACTGTTCGCCTGGCCCCGCCCCGCTTTGCCACATATCGCATCTGTAGCTGCAGCTGCAAGTATCTGTATCTGTAGCTGTATCTGTAGCTGTATCTGTATCTATATGTTGCTGTTGCTGGGCAAGCTGCTGGCGCACCCGTTTGTAGTGCGTACCCTCGGCTTTAGCTTTAGTTTTTCTTTTTATACTCGTTCACGAACCGAAAAGGGTATATTGGCTTTGTGCCATGTCAGTCTGTCCGTATGAACGTGATTTTTTGTCGCTACTATTGAATCTAGAGACAGGAAATTTGGAAAGTATGCTCATTATTACTTATGTTAGAAAAAGTTTTAAGATTTTTGGCTGCGCCCACTGTGGGCGTGGCAATTCAATAAAATCGATATATATTCTTTTTGGATTTAAAGTAAAATTGGCAAAAATTGTTCGGATGACCTCCTCTAAATATCGAGCCGGTAAATTTATTTTGCCGCCCCCACAAATTACAAAATCTATATTTTTGCAAACTACACAAATAATTAAAACCATTTTCGACTGTTTTAAGCTATCATTGTAACTGTCAACGAGTATTGCGCAGTCGGTTACACCCGATTGCAGCGTTCTTACTTGTTTTATTTCTTTATTTTTATTTTCATTTTTCTTTTTTGGGTCTTTGCCACCCAGCGGCTGGGCGTGCCCTGGCCCGGCTGCCTTGATGATCATAATTTCCAATTTTATGGCACCGAGCAACTATCTACCATCTCCTATCAGCATGTGTGTGCGTGCGTGTGTGTGTGTGTGTGCGTGTGTGCACATGGGCGAAAGTTTTGACTGTAGAGTTAAGCGTTTTTATGGTGGCAATTTTGTGCGCTTTACACTTGATGCATCTGCGCTGTTAACCGGCCCATTGCCATCCGATTTTGGAGCACTCCGAAGTGCTGCCTACGTATTTAGTTTATGGATCAACGAAATTAGCCAAAGAGTGCACCGAATTTGATGACACTTACGTCACATATGGCAGACAAACACTTAAATTACAACTCAAATGAGAAAAATTGAGATCTTTGTGCTGCCGAAGATTAAATACATAATACTAAAATATAAATAGACATATCTTTATAGTTAGCCGCGTCATCACAGCAACAATTATTTAAATATCAAAGAAAGCTAATAAGTTTTCGTATTCCGACATATCGCTGATACTGATAAAGAATATTTCACATTATTACACATATCGTTTCAAAATTAGAATACCCTCTTAAAGGGTATAAACAAACAAAACCATTTTTATTTTATCAAGTTGATTAAAGAGTATTTTTGAACATATTTTTATTGCGTCTGTATATTTTTAAATAAACTGAATTCATGATCTTTTTAGATTAGTTAGTTATAGTTACCTATAAAATAGTTTGCTTCGAATAAATCAGCCAAAGGCATATATTGTTGGATAGAGTATTTGTATAAACTTTCTATTCTATTGAAGCCTTTCATAAATATTCAAATTGCTGATGAAATTAAATATATGAGATATGCCCAATTTAATGCTTATTAAAAATGAATTTTAATGGGTCTAAAACCGTTAGCGAATTTGCAACTCTGCTTGCGACACGTAGCTGCAGTCACGTACCCCAAGCGATCCACACCGGGCTCAGGCCTGGGGGCAATCCCTCCCCCCTCTCCCCCCCTCCCGGATTGAAACGCAAATATGATGACAGACACGTTGACCAAATGACACGGACACGCACACACGAGACGACACGGCGAGGAGTGGGGGAGGGTTCAGGTAGGGGCTCTGGCGGCGTCAAATTTCCCGCAGTGTCGTCAGCTGCATAAATGTGATGGATAAGCTGTGACGTAACGAACAGGGAAGACGGCCACGAGCTCACGTGCGATATGCGTATCCCAATCCACGACGAGCTCTGCCGTGACGGCCAAATCACGTGTCGCTGGGTCATAGTTGACGCCGTCACTAATTACACAGTCCTTGGGTGGCCCAGACCGACGTGAGCTCTGCCCTTCGACCATGGCCCAGACTACCCGTTGGACAATTGAATCCTAGGCATCTGTCTGGTATATCTTTTCAATCCAAAAATTAACTAAACTCTTCAGATTGATTTTCTGAAAATTGCATCGAAAGGCGATATTTGACAGAGCGATAGAAAAGACAAAAAAGTGAGTGTGAAACAAAGATATACAGTCAGAGAGAGAGCAAGAGAAATAGTAATAGATAGACAGCAAGAAGAGACACAAAGAGAGAGAGAGAAAGATATACAGAGAGATAGAGAAAGATAAAATAATGAAGTTTTGCGACAGAGATTAAAGCAAGCATTCGAGAAAGGTCACACAAAGTGAGAGAAGGCAAAGAGCTTTAACAAACACACATACATACATATAACTAATTTATAATTACCAAAAACCTTGATGCTTGCGAATCGCATAGAGAGGCGAATTGAAGTAAACAACAAACTGTTAATATTCTTTATGGGGGTGAACTCGGATCTCGTTTCGTATGAGGTCAGATAAACAAGAAATTATATTGTTTGTTGTTAGCACAAGTGCGGGAACTTGTTTCGATTTTGAAAGATCAGCTATAGATGTTATCTTTATCGCGTTTTCCTGATGACGTTTGCAGTTTTGTTATTTACGCGACGATTGCTAACATAGAGGTTGAATATAATTTGTCTAATTGTTAATGCCTACAAATTGCGTATAATAATTATTAGATAATTAAAACAATTAGCTTAGATAACAACAGCTGCGATCAAGAGCATCTACTTATATGTTGATCCAATTATCAAGCCAAATGTGACACGGCCACTGACGCGCATTTTAAATCGTGCGAAAATCGGAAATATATATGCATATATATATATTTTGTTTTCTTGTTATTTGTTTCTTTCGCAACGCTTGAAAATCTTCGAAGCGTCGCCTTTTGCGTCAGCATTTTGGCTGCTTGTAAGTAAACAAAATAAAAGTTCATTACATATTTGTATATAAGTAGGTAAACCCAACCGATTTGTGTATTTATTTCAATTACATACGTAAATAACGTTGAGTCTTCACTGATGTAACCTTTAATTGTGCTTGCAAAAAAATAAATAAATAAAATAAATAACAATAAACAGCTGGCGCGAAGAATGTTGGAAAGGTCTGGAATAGAGATAAGTAAAATTGCGCGAAATTTTATGAAAGGCATTTGAAAATTTCCTATTTGATAGTAGCTCATGCATATTAATGTATACTTTATTTATTTATCGAAGCAACAGATATGTTAAGTGTGTCCATCTCTGCTTTTTCTAGATACTTTCAGATACATGAACAGAGCATTGTCTAGTCGAATTCTGTTATGTTTGTTTTTCTGCCCCAGTTTAGGTAAATAAACTGCATAATTTGAACACACATACAAACGTCAGAGCAGAGTTCAATGAAATCGCAAACTAAATTTAAAATAACAAAAAACAAAAAAAAAATATAAAAAAAAACAAAACAAATCTTGAAATTAATTAGCATACGATCAATGGGGGTAACAATCAATCAAAGCCACAAACCAGCGTAAAAGTATCTGTATCTCAATCTGTATCTGTATCTGTGGCCGACTGGCGACAAACGCAAAGGTTAACGTATCTTCGTGGCGCCTATGCAAATGTTGCGGCTGCTACTTTCATTTAGCTGCCGCTGATAAAAACCAAAAAACGTGCGATTGCTGCAATCGACTCAACGTCGACCGCCGACCGCCGACCGCCGTCCGCCGTCCGCCGTCCGCCGACCGCCGGCCGCCGTCCGCCTGCGGCTGTCGTCAAGCGTTGCCAACGAAATGTATGCACATGTACACGTGTGCCTGTGTATATGTATTTACATATGCATGCGCATATCTACATATGTATTTGTACGTGAGTAATTGACATTCATTTCCTCCTTGGCGTCGGCGTCGGCGTCGGCGACGGCGTCGCCATCGACCCGTACAAATTTCACGCGGCGCTCGCGCCAACGTCACAAAGTCAAACCAAAAGACAAAGGCGAAACGGCGCGAATTGCTGAAGTTGGCTGTTGCCAAGCGGTAGCAGCAGCAGCAGCGGCAGCAACGGCACCAACGCCAGCCAGATGAAACGCCGATCAGCATTTCGCCGTCGCGTCGCTGCGGCGTCGCCGTCGCCGTCGCCGTTAGCTACCAATAGAAATTAAGCGAACATCAAGCCAGCAGCAATGGCCGCATTTACCAACAGGCTTGGAACAATGGAATCGAAACAAATGCTCACTTCAGATTACGTATACGATGGTTCAATTTTTGCGATAAACATCGTCGGATGTGCCTAGGTATGAGGTTTGTAACAAATTATGCAAAATTATGTCTATGACAATTTTCATCCTTCATGTTTGTATGTACATCCATTTAAAAAGAGATGTTGGTAAATTTTTTTATAATATTTTTAATTCAATGCAATTTGTATTTGGGATTATATGTAATTTTTGGTATGCTATTAAATTTTTTGGCATAAAAAAACAATAAATAAAGAAATAATATTTTACATATCATATATATATATTAATTCTTTCCTTTCAATTTGCAAATGTGAGGGAATATTGAAATTTTAATGCATCAAGATATTTAAATTATATGTATATTTTATCTAAATTAAGAAATCGATGTTCATTTTGGACTTGTGCACAACATCATGACACAACACTCGTTTCAACACTGTTGCCATGCGCCAAATCCACACATTGTTAATTATTTTGTTTTGCGGCGTTTGTTTATTTAAATATCAGAAAGTGACGTTGAAATGCAGTAGATAATTTTTTGTTTAGCAAAACTTGTCAAATTCGTATAATTAAATTAATTTTATTGTCAGTCAGTTTTCTCATCTGTTCAATTGTTATTAATTAATTAAAAGTGTATTAATTGCAATTGTCATTTCAACTGCTTTAATTATTTAAATAATGTGGCTTATAGTAATACCCAAGAATATCGCAATATGTTTTTAATTTTGTGGAAATTTCCAGAATATTTTGATATGCTGCCTCAATAAATTATAAGAAATTTCCATTACTGTTTAATGCTATTTGTTTGTTTCTCTTTATCAATAAACTGTAAATTATATCACATAAAGTAGAGTCGTGACAACTTTTGGGCCTAGACTTTACACCTAGCGGTCAAATAGTTAAAACAATTATTTATCATAAATATATATTCATCATAATCTGCTTAATCGAAACCCTCTCGTTCCAAAGTTCTAGCTAATCGCAGTTGGAACCGTCGTTGTCGTCAGTCGGGAGCCCTCATGGGGCTACGTGACAGTCGCAATGAATTCAGTTTATGCCCCCGGGCATGGCGATGACTCATCCAAGTCCCAGCTGGTAGCGGAGATAGCAACTGAACGATAGGTGACTAGACCGACAGTCAAACTAAATTAAATACGAGCCAAATTTGGGAAAGAACAGGTATTGGCCGCAGTGCCGAAAATAAAATACCCTGGCCTGCACTTTAATTAATGAAGAGCGTTTTTAAAGATACAATTTTGTAGATAAACGATAATGAAAAACTAAACATTTGTCCAGCTGTACGAAAAGGGGACTTTTCCTTAAAGTACATTTTAACACATTTTAAGAGATATATAGGCAAAAATAGGAGGTAAAACTAGAGTAAGAAAAATCATGTGACATTATATAGTATAAAAAGACTTTTCCTGCCTGGCATTAAAACACAAACAAGATAGTAGCTGCATATTAAAAAGATGCAGCTAAAGATACATGTGCATATTTTATACTGTGATCAGTTAAGATCAGAATTGCATATAAGTAGAGGTGTCTGCGTCAAAAGGTTAAAATCCTCTACAGTCGCTAGACAGATAAACAGGCACATTAAATAAGAAAAGTAAGAAGAAGCTTAAAAAAATGTGAGAAAAACAACGCAAGCAAAATAGAAACCGAGATAAAGCGCAGAGCTGGCAAGTGACGAGAGGCAGCAGAAAAGAATTTGAAAGCACACAAAAAAAAAGAAGCAACAACAAAAGCAGAAAAACAAAATTTTGCATTGCTGACGCACTTTTCTTGTTTTTCTCTGAATTTCTCGCCTCTAAACACATTTCTACCCTCTGTTTGTTTTGACGGAAATCTGTTATTAAATGAAAAAGAAAAGAAAAAATTAAAAAATAAAAACGATAATGATCTAATGGCCAATGCGACCACATCGCGCCACACGGCGACTGACAACCGATTGGCAATTAAGTGGGTCGATGTTGCCAAATAGCAATAACATGTACGTACGATGGGCCAAAAGCGATTTTCTTTGTATACAAAAATAATACGTTTCTCAGGTGTTGACTGTATGGAATGTCTATGTATATGTTAAACTCAAGTTAAAGTTTAACATAAACATCAATTTGTTATGCCTTCTTTCATTTCTTTAATAATAATGCGCAATATATTTGCTAAATAATAAATATATTTAATGAATTCGCATCATACACTCAACATTGGTTGCTTTGAATAATATATATTCATGTATATGTGAATATTTTATTTATTTGACATTTTCAAAAATTAGCATTAAAGCGAATATCAGTCAATATTATCAAATTTTGTTTTCAATTAATTAATATTTTTACGGGAACAACTAACAAAATGTTCTACGGATTTAAAGTATTAAAACTTCGACGAAGTGTTGGCATGTTATAATTTTCATAGTTGTAAAAATTGAAATAATCTAAAAAAGGGGGAAACAATAATGCAGACTAGAACTAACGATATTACGGCCATTTAAAATATTGGAAATTCAAGAAATGCAAAGAAATGCTTGTAAATTTCCAGCACGATGAACCAATTTACAGTAGCCGAAAATTGTGTCTTACAAGCCTTAACTCATATTCAACCAGAGAATAGAAAAAGTTTCCAGTGCGCAGGCAACAGCGGGACACTTGTGGCATACAACCACACGTAGCAGGGCAATAGAAAATAAAAAGTCAAAAATATAAATACAAGAAAAAAGAGAAAAAATGAAAAAGTAAAACTTAAATGAAATAAATGTATCTGGGCCCTTGCCAAAATTATAATTACCTGACATTGCGCACCGTGGGGGTTGTCAGCGGCGAGCATCTGGAAATGAGTCTACAAAATATAGTTGGCTGACCCCACGCAGTGCTCATCAAATTTCCACTTTGCTGGCGGGCAGTCAAACGAATTTTTAATATACATATACGTACACACTCGCATGTAATTGCAAAATACGCTTTTGTGTATCTTTGAGATACAATTTGTTGTCTACATTCAGCCGATCACATGCACGTCACTTGCACTCGACATGCCCGAACTGTTATGGGCATATTCACAATCTATTCGGTTTTTGTTGCTATGCGAACAAAACATTTTGTGCCTTTAACTCAATTGACATGGGCTGAAAGTAAAATTTGTGCGACATAAATACGCCCATAACGGTGTAGGGGGTAGTAGAAAAATGTCAAGTAGCTGAATGTTTTTTCGGGTTTAGTGAGCGTACACTCAGAGAAAAACTAAGTCTGTTGTACATAAATTTCTAAAAACTGAAATAATAATAAATTATAAAAACTTTAAATACTTAAAACTTTTGCTTTATTGCCATTAAGTACGACTGCAACTTAATTAAAGTTTTGGGAAAAAACGAAATGAATTAAGTTCCATTCATTCTTTAGAGCTGAAGCTTGTTTGGAGCTTAAATGCGCTTGCAAAGCTCTCTGGGCAGCTTTCAATCGTTGTATAGTCCCTGCATTATTTGAAATACCCAGATGACCTCAAGTACTTTTCATATTTACAATTAAATCTAATAGAAAATTTAAAAAAATCTACTCATTTTTTTATTTATTTTATAACAAATTTGATTTATTGACAATAAAAGAGGGAAATTTGTTCAGGTATTTAAAATAATGAACCTACATTTTATTTACAATTTCACATATAACTTGCAAGACAATTTTCGTTTATTGACAAATTGTTATTTGAATTTGTAGTTCAAGTGGATTCTAGATTATAAATTGGCTCACATATCTGCTTTTTCGAGTACTATACTCAGCTCACATTGGACGATGCCATTATTTATGTCCAATTTTCGAAATTTCGTAAACGTATTCGTGTATTTGTGTTTGTTGTTGTCTTGGGTGCTCGCAGGCCTTATTTGATTATTTTTGGCCCAGCTGATTTGTTGGTTTTGTAAAAGTTCTTATTTATGCCAAGTCAAAACAAATTTCAGCTGCCCGCTGCCTGTGCTTTTCGATTTTGTTTCAAGGTCAATGCAAAGCAAATGTCGAACCAAGCATTCGGCGATTATCTTTTGGGTGCCCGAAACTTTCCTTGCCCCATTGGCACGCGCCCCTGTCCGTGTCCGTGTCCGTGTCGTGTTTGTGTCCGAGTACGAGTGCGAGTCCGAGTCCGGATCGCAAGTACCAGAACTCACGTCCGGCCGTTGACGTCAGCGCACGGCGGACGCGAGTTGAGAAAGAAATATCACAATTTTAAATAAATAAACAGGCCAACCGAAAATCAATTTGTCTGCCAGTTGTCGTTACAGGGCGCTCGATTTCGGTGGGGAGATCCAGCCCGGCGCTTCGAGCCATGGAACCCCGTGGAACCAATTCGTTTGTTTGGCACTATTCAATATTTGCCCAAGAACTCAACGCGATTCGCGGATTGGCATGTGCGATAAGCGAAAATTATCAATAAATACTCTGCACTAAATACTCTTCAAATGGCGCTTCCTATTTTGCCACGACATTTGTAACGCACCTTGAGCTGCGTATTTATGACTTCTTCACTCGAAAAAAACCTACCGATTATTCCTAAATTCTCATGTTTAACGCATATAATAAATGTGAAAACTATTGTCGAGTAATTTTTTTATACTTTTGGCTTAGAAGTTATGCTAAAAATAACATAATAATATTTTAATATATGTTATTTTTATCTGATAAAATATTTTAGCTTATTTACAAATTTAAAAAAAACAATAGCTTAACAATTTTAAAGTTGCTGGTAATACTAAAATTTAACAAGAAGTTTTTGGTAAGAATCTCATTCGTTTATTAAATTTGATAGGTTTGCTGGGGATTTGGTTGCCATTAAACTGCCATAGATATGTTTGGCAAGGGTATCTGATCTTCGTCGTGTCGCTTGTTACCTGCTAGTTCTTGGTTTTATTTTGACAATTTGATTTATAACCTTGGCCAACAAGTAAACAAAGTGCGAGGCACATTGCCTTGTTGTCATAAGCAATATTTATTTAGTTTCTATTTCTATGATTTTAATGAAAAAGCTTCTTCGTATATTTAAATATGCCGAGTAAATATTTGTGCCCATAAATCAAAATTGAGCAGCTGCGACTCACACATAAATCAAACAAATACTAAATTCTAAATTCTATTATATTTTATTCTATTATGTTGTGTTTTATTTTATTGTACTATTTCATATTCTCTCCTGTTCTGTTCTGTTTGTTGGTGGTTTAGCGTGTCAGGGCAAATTGTTTCCAATTTGTTTATGGCTTTTCATTATGATTTATTTTCGAACCCCATATTATGTATTCTAGTTGTGCTCCTAGTTTATTAATGATAATGATAATATGTACACATTATACTACTCGGCAATAGTTAAAATTTCATTACTCTTGATTTAGAAATGAGTTTGTTTTAAGTTAAATATTTTCTTTGAAATATTGGCTTTCTATGCGATTTTCATAACAAGGAGAGAGAAAAAGAAAAAAGGGAGCAGATATTTTCAGGCCAGTTTTAAAACAGATTTTCACGCTGCCTTGTGTCATGGATATATTAATAATGTAATACAAAGTCAAAAAAATGCGTATTCAACACAGCAATTATATCGGAGTGATGTCATCGTGTTCGACTAGCAGATACTCTGTACTATCTAGCTATCTATATGCTATACTAGCTATCACAATCTTAAAATACTTATTATAAGTATAATAGTATAATTAAATGCTTGGCACTTATACTTTTGTTGTAATTAATTATAGCAAATTACTCTACATTAAATAAATGGAGTTGAGCTTTGCTGCGATCTGTTTTATCAGATTAGACACAATTAGACTTAAATATATGTGAGCTCGCCAGGTCATAAGAAAGGGTATGAAAGGCTCTGCTAAACTCTGACAAAGCGAAACCTAAGACTGGACGTCTTAGGCTCAATATTTATTTGCTCTCAGAGTGTAGCCGATTAAGCTATGTTTGTGCATTGACCCTGAAATCAGAGTATTAGAGAACTCTGCGTACATTTATTTATTTATTTTTTTTGCATTCAACTTTAAAAATACTTGATTGGAATTAATGTTTTGAATGATCGATCAAGTTTCTGGGTTGAAGCTTGTCAACTTTGAGTCTGTGGTTGATTCCGTCTCTTCCGTTTGGTCTTCCTCAATGTGCTCAGCAAAAATGCATGTGTTCAGTTGGCGCTGATAGACGGGGAAGTTGGAGACCTGTCTTTTCGCAAGGCTGGCGATGCACAAGCTTTGGAAATGATCCGTTTCCCTGGCAGCCTGGTCGGCCTTTTTGATATCCCGTCTCAGTATTATGAATGCATACATCGCTTTGGCGCCACAAATGACACCTGGCTTAAATTTGCCGTCAACGAAGGGGCAGGACTTCACAATACTCTCGCTAGCCGCCTTGATGCTATCAGCGACTTTGATGTAGTCCTTGATGTCCGGATTGAAACTGCTCTTCGGGCCGCAATGATGGACCGATTCGTCGAACTGCCAACTGGCGTCCAATATCGTTTGGGCCGCCTTCACCGTGCATTCCAGCGAACTGAAGGGCATGAAGAACGCTTTGACCACGCAGACCAAGCTGGGATCATTCTCACAGTTGTCCCCAGCTTCGGTCAAGGTGACCGCACTGAATATACCCAGCACAGCAATAAGTCTTATCATCGTGTTGCAGCTGCGTTGGAACAGCTCCCTATTTATAGAATTCATTGGTTCCGCCAATTTGGAGCAGCTCCAAAGGGTCTTAATAACCGTTGCAGACTTTAGTTAATTCCATTATACGTAGGCGTATGCAACGGACAGCTACCCTGTTATTTGCTAGGCCATAGAGTATATATTATCTTGGGCACCATCATCATCATCATCATCCGTCTGTCCGCCCGTCGGGAGCTTGGTATTCAATTGCTTGCATAAGCCGATCAGGTTCATTAACGATAAATATCGATTTTTATCTCCTCATTTTGTATTTTTAAGCGTATCTTGAAGATGACAGAATTTGTTGTCACTTTTTGCATCTAGGCCCTCAAATTTGCCTATAGATTTTTTTAAAATAAAATTAATTCTTCTTAAATTCTTGTAAAATCGATTGGTTTCATGTGTTCTGTAATTTTTTATCTAAGTTTGATTTGAAGAAAGTAGCGATAGATTTCACAGGCGTTGTAGAATTTGATAAGCGCTGCGAATCGAAATATACTTTGTAGAGATCAGATCAGCTTAACATTTTATCTAATTGGATAGTTTTCTTTGTCTTATATGGCCCATACTATCTGGTATAAAAATCATAAAAATCTATACAAAACCTATAGAAAGAAAGCCTCAAAAACGGTAAAATTAATGATTGAAATATCTTAAATTCATAAAAAAAGGGCGTCAAATAAAGATCTAAAAACCCCTTGGGGTTCAGAGATACATTTTATAAATTTAAAAAAAGGGTTTTAAATTAAAAAAAAAACTCCGTAAGCCTCTTTGAATAAAGTAATTAAGATGTCAATATCTTCAAAAATAAATTGAAATTAATTTATTATTTCATTTTTGAATCACAGAATGTTTTCCTTTCTTTTAATTTTAATATATATTTGTGCGCACAATTATACACAGTTTTGCAAAGCAGAAAGAAAATAAATTTTATACAATTTGTATAAATGCTGTGTTGTCTTTGGAAATGCCGACAGCTTCATTCATCTCGATCTCAATCTCGATCCTAAAATCAAAATCAATCGATGCGTCGTAAATCTCAAAAAAAGAAACCTTTCACATTGAATTTATCACACTCGGCCGCGAATCACGAATCACTCGTGAAACAATAAATTTACGACAGTTGCAGATCGGAAAAAGTAAAATCGAATAAATAACAAACGGTATGCAAATTGACACGATCGATAGATCGTTCAACTTAAGATTTATCAATTGGAAGCGACGTTTATCAATGCTGACTTGGCCAGCGGACAAGGCCAACACTTTGCCAGCCTATGGAATCAACGCCAATTTGTTCAGATCTTTGGGGCTTTCCGCTTGCGCCATAGCCCCACGTTTGGCAGCGAGTATAAATTATTATACATAAATACGGACCGAAACAATTTCAAATAGAATTCAATAACAGAATGAAATGTGGCTGCTTGCGATTTCCGAGTGTGAAAAAAAAACACAGAAAACAAACATTTTTCTGGCTGTGTTTCGCTCCGGCACAGAACTAGCTCAACTTTTGTTTATTGACAAAGAACTAGCCGAAATTGATGGCGGGTCTTATTGTTGTTGCAATAAATGTAACATCTCGAAAACTTCGAAAGAGAGTTGAAATTTAACGAAACAAAATTTACAAAATATTTTCAATTGCAATTTTGAAATGTTTGAAAATGCAAAGTTTATACTCATACACCTTGTGTCCATACTAAAATATATTAACTTTGGATATAAATAGAGCTTGCGCTGCTTAAGTACTCTCTGAAACTGTTATATTCGGCGCACACTGGCAGCCGGCAGGTGGCGCCACCCCGTGGGCGTTGTGCCAGGTGAATGGCCAGCGCGTATGATTCGCAATTTTCAGATTTCATTGAAGACTTTGGACATAAATCAGATTATTAAGTATACATAGAGGCATAAAAAGGGGAAAGAGGCAAAAGCGAACGGTGGCATGCAACTCACATAAATATTAGCGGAAATTTTTATGTGGGCGCCAATTTTTCATTCATGCCAAACCAAATGAAAATGCATGGTGGAACAAGTAAGAGTGCTGTAGTCGGGCGTGCCCGACCAGCAGATACCCTGCACCCAGCTAAACATTTCAACGCCATTGCATTTCAACAAAGAATTCTACTCAGCAGCTGCTCTTGGCCCCTACTATAAAAATTCTTCAATAATATGTTAACCATAAATTAAAATATTCCTGATCTGCGTCTGATTTAGCAGAATATATAATACAGGCAATTATGATCTATATATTAATGAAAAGGTGTTCAGAAGATTGGCATAATAAATAGTCAAATAGTTTATGACCCTAGCTTTTGTAGGGTCGGAGATGTTTCCTTTCGCCTGTTACATACATTAGCACAAACCCAATATACTCAGGGTCAGGGTATAAAAACGCGAGAAATGATAAAAGATGTGCGTTTAATTTCTGTTACAGATGGTTATCGATAATTGCAATCCTCGATTTGCCAGAGCAGCTTTAACATGTGGTTCAATTGCCAGTTGGCCAAAAGCGAATTCAATCGAAGTTCAATTTGCGGAATGATCCGTCGACGCCAAAGACGCTGTCGTAGTCGTAGCGCTGTCCGGCGGGCCGGAGCTGCTCGTCGATGCCGTAGTTGGCCTCCTCCCGTAAATATTCGCGCTGCTCCGTGAAGGTGTCCCACGTCTGCTGCAGGAGCTCCTCAATGGTGCCCTGCTCGCCGCCCAGGTGCGTTGGCAAATACTTTTGGGGAATGTGCGCGTACAGCGATTCCAGATTGCTGCCGTGCACCGAGATCTGTGAAGGGAGGAGGAGGCGGAGGAGGAGGGTGGCGACTGAGAGAAAGCGCATTTTCTTCTCGCTGAAATACGTACGCGATTCTGCTGCTTGGCGGGCAGCAGCGAGCGCATCATGTTGAGGCCCACCTCGAAGGCGGAGTTGATGTTGATCATGTGCCGGCCCTTGTCCCGCACGGGCATTGCATCCTCCGCGAAGACGGACATCTTCTTGCCGATGCTCGGCGTCAGCTGCAGCATGTGGGCGGCCGTGTAGCCGCTAAAGTCGAGCAGCAGGAGCCAGCCGTGGACCACGGCGTAGTCGTCGTGCTGCAGGCTCAGTGCGCCCAGCGCGTGCGACACGGCCATGATCTCCTCGAAGCTGTACTTGTCCGCCGGATAGCAGCCGGGCCGCACGTAGATCAGCCGGGGTCCATCGTCGTGCAGTGGGCGTGGCAAACGCAGGCCCACGCTGCAGGTAAGCGCAAAATCAGAAAGAGCGCGAGAGAGAGCGAGAGAGAGAGACTCACCCCAGGCGCAGCAGCTCGTGGATGCGTTCGTTGTCCACGTCACGGATGGTATAGAAGTCCGGGAACTGTGTGCGCAGCGTGTAGTATTTGTCCAGCTTGGTCTTGGCCTTCTCCAAGCTGAACTTGCAGCCGCGCAGGAAGGCCACCAGGAACTGATCGTCGCTGCGGGCGCGCAGGTGCGGCTGCTGTTCGATCCAGGTGCGCAGGGCGCCGATGTCCGCGTCCAGGCGCTCGGGCACCTCGTTCAGCTGCTCGATGGCCGTGCGCTGCAGGCTCGCCGACAGGGGGCGTATTTGTGGCATGGCGCTTTACCTCTCTGCACCGTTCGGCGGCAGCGACGACACTAAATCGATAACTTTGCGTTATCGACAGCCGGACCTGATTACCCAGCGATAAGATTATTAAGTTTAGCTTGTCAAGTGAACCATGCCCTTAATTCGGGCTCCTTTATTGGTCGTTTACTGCAATTTTACTGATTTGCCTCAGCTTTATATGTACATATTTACCTGATAATTGATTAGAAACTCTGCACGGCCTTCTGATAACGGGTCTCGAGGAACATTGATACCTCTTTGTGGAACTCCTAATCTTCGAGGTGTTATCGATCTCATAAAAATACATTTTCTGTAAAAACAACAAACAAGCTTGATTGATACTTTGCCTGAGTATATACCCTATCCTAAGCAAAGTCCTTTGGTTTAAGAGAAGAGAAGAGAAGAGAAGAGAGAGATGTAAATAACAACTAGCTTTGTTTGATATAATTCCTGCAAGGGTATTCAAATATTCGGCTCTTCTTTTAGGCCTTTATTACTAATTCGCATTTCGATTCGGTTAGTGAAAGATTCGAATCTTGCTCTGTCAGTTTATTTTAAATTACTAAAAACACATTTTTAAATTATTACTTAAAAAAAAACATGTCTGCGCCTTTTTTTGTTTGCTATTTATTTTTCCGATCTAACGAAATTAAAAAAGTGTGATATTTATATGTATAAGCTATAAGTTACACCATTAGATTGCAATTGTTTTCAAAACTCACACTATTTATTTTAAATTTATTTTTGTTGTTAATTTTTGTCAAAACATTTTCTGAACACCATTGTGATATGGATATTTATTTATTTTAAAAAAAGTGATTTCGTCTTTTTTGGTTTTTTTTATTAAAGAATGAAACAATTAACAATACAGTTTGTAATAAAAATTAAACCCTTAGACAAAGTACATTTTATTGAAACAAAACTTTAAAAATTTATTTTTTTCTATGTCAAAATAATATGTACTGTATGTACATACATACAAACATATATACATATGTATGTACATATGTACCTATGCCTTTGTACATAGATATGTGTGCTTCACGCGGCACATTTAATTGTTAAGGTTTTATTTACCATGTTTTTATAGTTTTTTTTTCATTTTACAATTATGCTTTACACGAACTTTGATGTTTTTGTTATCTTAATGCTCTTGTTTGTTGTTTCGCCACGGTAGTTGTAGTTGTTGTTTTGCCAGTTATCTGCGTACATGTCGCACACACAGCAAAAAGAGACAGCGATAGCGACATAGTCACTTAAAAGCTACACACATGCACACATACACGTAAACATTAAAGTACGTATGCATGTACGTACATACGTACAAAGGTACGAATATAATTCGATTGTGCTGTGGCAGACATATTGGCACCAAAGCGAGCAACAACAGCTACAGCAGGCGACAAAAAGCAAAGTGCAAAGCATCGACGCACACAAACACGCATACATATACATGTATGTACATACATACAAGTGTACATGCATGTATAAAGAATAAAAGGCAAAGCTTCTGAAGACGTGTCTCTCTCTATGCTGTCAATTCCATTTCGTCTTCTGCTTCGCTGTTTGCTTTTGCGCCCGCAACCCGCACCCACGTCAAAGGCTATCAATTTTAATGCATGTCGCCTTTCGTGCCAAAAACTACGACCGAAATGACAACAGCAACAACGAAAACAACAATACCGCCGAGAACAACAACAAAAGCACAAATAAACGAAAAGCATATGACGAGAGTCGCTGCGACGCGACGCTGCAGCTGCAGCGACAGGCAGCGATGCTGTGGATGCGATAAAACACAAATACATATTCATACATACGTAATCTTGTATGCATACATATGACTATATGTAGACATGTATGCATGTAATGCTCGCTCAGCTGTTATTCGCATTGACCTTCAACACATTTTGTTGGCGCAAACACACATGCATACATATGTACATGTACATACGCACTTCCTCGAGCATTTGCAAAAGCTTTACTCCAGACACTTGATTTACCACAAGAAGACTTCCCACTACGTTTTTTTTTATTTTTTTACAGTTTTCATTAAGGTTCTCCTTTCGCCAAATTTGCACTCGTAGGCTTTGGTTGAGTTTCAAACTTTTGAAGGAAAGGTGGAGTAAGAAGCCTATTATAAAAATTGGTATATTGTAACTAAATATTTTGTTTCAATTAACAAAATTAAAATAACCCTTCTTTAAATACTAAAAATATGCATACGTAGATGTGTTAATATATATGTATGTACATAGATTTTCTATTTTCCCTCGAATATACAATGTTAAAAGGGTGTTTTCCAGTCTACATACGTACATATATGTATGTACATGTATGAATGTATGTATGCACATACACCAAGACAAGTTTTGATGCCTCTTTTGACATTTTGCAGCTTGCATGGAAAAGTTTCTAACCAAAAAATGAAAGGAAAAAAGATACTAAAAAATAAATAAAAATACGAAATAAGCAAAACATGTTCAAGTGACACCCAAGTGCTCGAATACATCAGATCCACCAGCGCACAGAGCACATTTAAAATTTCTACATATTTGTAAGTATGTACAAATGTCTGTTCTATACTTGCTTTTTTCTCCTTTTTAATACCCTTTGGCAGAGGGCATTCTAGTTTTGTGACAAATTGTGTGTCGGACATAACGTAACGTACGCCTATATAAATATATATATGTATAGAGAAATCTGTTCGTATGTACAATTTGTTATTTAACGTAATAAAAAGATAATTTTAAGCAATTTTTGGCTTATATAATTCAACGAAATTAATGAGAAGGGTATTGGGTTTTCGGCATTCCAAACACTTACTTGTACCCCTTAGATTCAGTTGGAAATGTGTTTTTGTATATGTATTTCAGTGTTTGCCCATTTGGCGCTGTAAACATGCCGCCAACAAATTTGTAAACAAATTTGAGACTCTAAAACCCAAATGAAACTATAAGCAGAGTGTTGAACATGCTAAACATATAATATATGTACATATATGTATATGGATGGCGGATTTTCTCAATTTCTGATCTCAACTTAGATACTTTTATATTTAAATTCATTACGTATTTTATATTTAGCAGTATTTTTGTAACGGTTATTATAAGAATCCAAGGTGTTACAGACTGTGTTACAAATTGTGAATTATGTAAGCGAGCCTAACTAAATCCATTATTTACAGAACGAATTTATGTTATATATATAAGTATATGACGTAGCACAAACAACTTGATTTCACTTCGAATCTCGAGCTTCGAAATGATTTTAAAGGTATTAGCTCTGCTTAGCTTTCTCGGGGTATCCATTAGGGCCTCTGGGAGTGAGGACTGTGAAGCCACGTTGAAGTGTCTGGTAGCCGCGTTCTTCAGGCCGACCCACTCCCTGAAATGTACGATCGCAACGGCGAAAAGCATTGTGAATGTCAACGAAGACTTTCACAGATCGATCCAGACCTGCGATGAGCCGAGCATGTCCACCGATTCGGCTAATACCATCCTGAAGTACAGCTGGCACATCGAGAAGTACGGTCGGCAAATGACCACGCAGTGTGGCAGAGGATTGTTTGTTAAGGTTGGCGTCGTTTGTGCCACCAACATGATGATCGCATTTAAGAAAATTGTCATCGATATGGAAGCCGCTCTCCAGTTTGGCATAGTAACTGTGAAGCAGGAGAAAACCTGTTTCACACAGTTATTGACCAAGTATTTTTCGTTTTTCCCCAATCACATTCGAAATCTGAGGAAGTGCATTTTCAGTTCATAAGCTTAATATTAAATGCTTTTTAGTTCTTTATATATGTATTTATTTCAAAATAAATGCGACAACTTAAAATTACCATTCCCTGTTTCTGATAAAGGTATTATTATTATATAGTCGGTATTGCCTGGTAAGTATATCCTCCCGTTAAAACAATTAATTTACAAGTGAGGTTGCTCTAGTCGGGAGTGCCCGACTAGGAGATAGCCTGAATCCGATATTTATCGATAATAAGAAAGAGGTTATAGACTTGATTACACAGAGAGGCGGATAGAGGAAATTCATACAATTGCACAAAACCATTTATAACCTGTTTAACCCATTTTTATTGGTTCAAGGTAAAAAAATTAAAATTGTCCACAATTCAAAATGCCTTTAATATTACGGGTTTTCAACGAACAGCGAGTTCTTCAGATCTCGCATTAGAGCGGGAAATTGCGCAGAAGTCGTGTCTATGTTCTCTGTGAAACAGGTTTTCTCCTGGTTCGCAGTGTCTAAGCCAAACTTGACAGCGACCTCCATATCCTGTATGATCCTCTTATACAATATCATGATGTTGGTGGCACTAACTACGCCCAGCCTGGCAACCAAACCTCTTCCACACTCCGCGGACATTTGCCGGCTGTGCTTCTCGATGTGCCTGCTGTACTTTACGTAGTTCCTTGTCGTAGGGCTGGAGAAGCTCGAGCCGCTGCACGTTTTGATCACCCTTTGGAAGCCCTCGCTGATAATCGCGATCTGATTGGTCGTTGCGATGCAACATTTAACGCAGTGGGTACTCTTGAAGAACGCGTTGACCAGACACCTAACCGTGGGCTTGCCTCCACAGTTCTCACTCCCATTGGCCCGAATGGACGTGGCAAGTAGGGCCAACAGTGCAAACGTCTTTAAAATCATTTCTAAGCTGGAATTGCAAGTGAAATCAAGTTGTTTGTACACGTTATATTCATATACATATTTAAATATATATATATACAAATATAACACAAATTCGTTCTGTGAATAATGCGTTTAGTTAAGCCAACTTATATAATAATTTATTTATAATTTATTCAAAAACAAAAAAACAAAATGCTGTTGAAAATATAATGTATGTAATGAAATTTGTGGGCCGATTTGCCGATAAGTGTGAAACACGTCTCCAATAATTACAAATTTCGTTCCCATACAATTGCCTTACATTTGCCATGTTCGGGTAAAGTGCTTTGAACATGAACTTTGGGGAATACCTAAAATCCGGCAGACAGCCAAATATTAATGTTTTAACTAGAAATATTTTAAAAAATTCGTGTGCTCGAATACATGTATTTGAAATAATAAGTTGACAGTTTTGCCTAGTATAGTTCATTAGAAAACAAATTCGCTGCCGTACCACACATCATATTTAAAATTAAATCATCCTCTGAACAATCTGTTCACTTGGCTGGCTCGGGTTCTGGCACGCGAGATCTACGTTTGCGATGAGGTAAGAAATTATTTTGAGTCGACGAATTGTCGGAGTAGATCGGCGAACGGTACGTCTGTACATATGTCCATTCACGTACATAACATGTCTTTCTGCTTGTCATCTACTTATTTGTCCTCTTCTGTGACAGGTGAATGTGGGATTGCTTTGGATTGTTTTATTATTTGGGTGAGCGGAATGTGTTCTAATCAGCTCATCTTCGTCGTGGATATGGAGAAATGAAAACTTCACACCATTATTCAAAATTATTATTGTTTATAATGCCTTTTTTTTAGGCTTATCTGTTTGCTTCTCAGCATTTAATTTACAATCAGCGCAAACTTTTAACCAGGTTTTTTTATATACATTTTCAAAAAGTGCCCATCATTAGCCTCGTTGTCGCCGGAAGTTTGGACAATTGTGGGTATTTCTATATAATTCGAAACATGAGACAATATAACTGCATAATTGCAATCTTAAAAGCAGAGCATTCACAAATGTTGTTGAAAGTTGAGTAATTTTGTGTTTATTAATTCACTTTTATATGCATACCCTGTAGCCTCAACATCATTTCTGATCAATCTGACTCTTTTTAGACTGCAGCTCATATAAATTTGGGTGAAACGATGGAAACTATCACATCTCCAATTTATTGATCTACGTATAATAGAAAATACGATTCTGGTTAGAATGGTGTAGGTCAGGCCGCAGGGTATTCCTAAGTCGTGCATTCTAAACTACACTGTATACTTAGGGTTAGTATCGTGTGGTTTCCAATACGTTTTTGTTTCTATTCTGGAGTATGCAAACCGAACTAAAAAAAAATATATTTTTTAGTGTTTTACATTTGTGTTCAATTTTTTTTTAGAAATTTAAATTTTACTAATAACGATAAATGAAAAAATGTGTAAGTAAACAAATTTTAATTTACTCATTAAAAATTGGCGAAAATGTAACCAGATTCGAACCTGAAAATCTGAACTAGAAACATTTTGAATTGGATTTGCAGCTAAGTTTTATATATTTATAATAGAAAAGATGTTGCCCATACAAAATATATCTAATTAATTTTTGTGAAATAATAAGTCCATGCGTGGGAAGGAAAGAGAGAGAAGGTGGCAGTTAATAAAACGCATTTATTGCCAATTAGCCCGTTTTCCTCTTTACTCATTTTCATCGACTGACTCATGAAAATCAATAAATGGAACGAATAGAAAATAAGTTCAGATGTGTGTATACTACATAATTAGTTTAACATGTATATACATTAATGTTGTAAAATTCAAGAACTTATGGACTTACAATTCCTATTGATATTGCCTTTGTATACGTTTCGAATTCGTTTTTTTTTTTACTTTACATATTTATTATGGCCAAAATTAAACATTCTTCAAGGTTGCTTACAAAAATATTTCACACTCACTTAAACATATCTAAAATAAATAAATGGCGTAAATAGTGTTGCAAGAAGGGTATCTACTCCTTCGAGCATTATTTCGCTGATGCCACAAAATTGTCTCCTTTTAACTTTTTGGCAGCAAATGACTTTGACAGAAGCTCAGACGAGCGGGCGCTGCGGGAGGATATATTTTATATAATTTTATGGGTCGAAGTGAAAAGTTTACAAACTACAGAGCTCAGCAGGGGCGGGGCAGCAGTGTCGAGAGCGGTGGAGGCGGGGGAGGGGGCTCCGACAAGGAACACAAAACAATACGAATAAAACTTGCGCCATAAAATGCGAGAATTATTGAGTCTGTCGCAAATAGCAAAACTTTTGATTCTCTTAGAAAATCTCTTAATAATCCTTTCATCTAGAAAGTGTCCCAAATTCAGCAAAGAGCTATAAACTCCATTTGTGTGTTGTTTGTTTTTTGTCAAAGGCGGAAAGGGTACGTTTTTTTAGCTTCTTTAGTTTTCCTGCAAATGACATTAAATGGTTTTTTTCTATATATTTTAGGAAGATCTTTAAGGGCCAAAAACAAACTACCTTTTCTAACGATTGTTCCTATGCCACTAATGTAAAGTATAGTGTTTAATTATATTGAAGAATCTTCTTCTTTTATTTTAGGCAGGAGAAACTTGTTGGGGGGGCAAATTGGTAAACTCAGTTGACAGCAGCTGAAGAAGAATACGGACGAATAATATGAAAAAGCGTGGATCACTTGTCAGAGCTGAAAATAATTAATCTTTTCACATGTGTGTTATTTTTATTTTATTTGATTTTTTTGGCAAAACGTTTCAACTAATTTATGATATTTTTTTGTGTTTAGTAATCAGCGAAGCGTTCAAATCTCTGACAAATCCCCCAACGGACCCCGCCCTGATTCTGGTTACTACTTTGGACGTGGGACGCACACGTGCCAACGGATAGGCATAAAATTGGATTTTGCTTTAAAAATATATATATACATTTAAGTGTAATTTATCAAGTATTTAAAGTTTATTTCTGGTATTCAACCAGAGACGCACTTTTAAAGATATATGTATGTGTGTATATATAATAAATATTTATTTTTAATGGGTGTGGAACACGAAACACCAAAATTATATTCGAATTTACACAAAAATAATTTTGTTTATCATTATTGTAAATACGTTGAAAATAAACCAAACTTCTGGATTTTATAGAATTCACATCGCAGCCCTAATGTTTTTGTGACTATTATTATTAAAAAGGAGCCAACAACTTTGATGGAGGAAACGCTGAAACTGCTGCAGTTGAGAGTACTCAATAAGAAGATACCCTATATTCACGCACTCACACTATATGCTCATCCCTAAACATAATAGTTGTTAAACAACCAATGCGAATATTTTTCGGATATTGCTTAGAGAGCTCAGACTCAAAAAAAAAGAAAAGAAACATTTTATAAATCTTAACTTATGATTTTCCATGACAATAGATTTTAAACTGAGAAATTAATTTCAAATAATTTATGTATTCTTCTATGCGAAGAAAAGTATTTCAGCAAAAGTATAAAAAAGTATATTATTTCTTAGATTAAGTACTGCAAAAGAGTTCCGTGAAATGTTCGTCTTTATAATCCATGTAAGTGGAATATTTATAGCATTAGGGGCTTCCAGCCTGTGTGATACCCTAGAAATTACAGGGTATAGGGAATAATCATACGAATTGGGTTTATTAAAAACTTGGTCATAATATTGTTCAAACATAATCGTATCTTTAATTACACACAGTGACAAAGGGGGGCCTCACAAAAGACGAGGCCCAGGAGAATTGGCGCCAGGATGAGAGAACTTGGTAACTTGGATGGCACATGAAAGTGATTTCTGGCAACAAACAAATGGCTAAAGTGCGGGTGTTTGAGTGGGCGGGACGAGGACATAAACGGGGTTGACTGATTTTTGTCTCTTTGCGTTGGGCGCGTAATTAAATTCCCTGCCAGGCGACGGGAGGTGGGTGGTGGGAGGGAGGTTGCTCAGCTGCCCCAAGTGTGCGTGTTGGTAATGAGTGGGCGGTGCCGTGTGGGGCGGTGCTGGCCCATCGAATTTATCAAGTAGACAAATATTTGCTCTAATTAGTAAAATTGGACACGTTCCGTGGAAGGGGCACCTGCGCTGCGGGTGTTGACTGATTGCCCCGAAATCGTTTGTTGCCTTCGATTTGGGGCCGCTCATTAAATGCCGCTGGTCAGCCATGGACGGCGGTCAAGGGAAGGGGGCCTCGGAATGCCTGAAAATTAGTTAAAGACAGTAAATGCCAATTGCGTGCCCCGAAATTCTTGAATGCTTGTTTGCCCTGGCATTGTTTAAACCGATTAACGCTTAATATCCTGCTGATTGGTAATTGTCTGTGCATGCAGATTAAGTAATTTACAAAAGCTTCCTCCGCTGCGTGTTCACAGTAATAACCAACGCCCCCTCAGCTCCTCCCTCCCAGCCACCACAATGAACCCCAATATAAAGAGAGTGGGCACACAAAAACTTTTCCCTCACACTTGAACTCTTTAACTACATGCAAAGGGACCTGCTTGGGGCAATCCAACTGGATCCTACAATTATTTATCTACTTACACATACATACACATCCACGCCCAGCGAAAAAGTAGGAGTCTTGTGCTCGAATCAACCGAATAAATCAAAAATAAATACAAATTGAAATTATTTTGGTGATTCGGTTCACAGTTCGGTTCGTGAAACTGTTTTTTTTCAGCTTGAGCCTTGGTTCGTTGAATTATATACATTTAAGACGATAATTACATATTTTTTATCTATAGGTAATTTTATTTATTGAATTAATAATATCATAAATTAATATTAATATTGAAATTTCCGCGTTACAATCAATATGTATCAAATTTCAGTTAGAACAAAATTAAAAAATTAAGTGTTGCTGATAATCTCAAAACTTACTAAATATAAGGCTTAAGTTCCAGTACTTAATCTAAGAAACGTTCTAAGCCCAATTTCTAATTCTTCTTTTAAACTAATTTTAACGAATTTTTGTACACTCTTTTGAAAAAACAATCATGAAATTTTAAACATTTTCCCTTTTTACAGCAATTGTTTTGTTTTAACATGATTTTAGATCTTCTATGAATTAATTTCATGCATTTTGTGATGTTGTATGATTTTATTTTATTCTCACTCCTCACAGATTATAAATTTGAGCTTTGTATTTTTCCCTTACTGGGAACTTTTTATTGGTTTATCACGAAATCAAAAACCAATTGCCAAACTTATAAATAAAACAATTTTAGTGATAGTGAATTTCTGATATTGTTTTCTTTTTTATAAATTGTAATTTATTTATTCTGATATATTTATTGAATTAAAATAATAAAGCAAGTACGGAAAATAAATTCGCAAGTGAAATCTAACATGAATATATTGATACATTTTATCACATTTATTTCATGGAACTTTTAAGGTCTGGAACCAAACCACTATGTATCTATTGGGTCAATATTTTTTTTTGAGTGATTAGATTATTAATATGAAAACTGTTCAATTGTTGTTAGTAAAAAACTTTATACATATTCTTTAAAGAAACAAATTATACAGTTACAGTTACTAAGAAAGTCCAAATAATAAAGTTGGTAGGCCTTTGGTTGATCTCCAAGGTGTGGCCCAGAGTTGCCTGAGGGGTTGTGGGCCAAGTTTAAACACAGTTCAAGAAACGAAGTCAAACAACAAATCACAGAAATCCTGTGACCCAACAACGACCAGCTGACCTAAACCATTTGGGCCAAAAACAAATGGATAGATGAGGGAGGCTATATATATATGTATATATGTGTACATGTAGTCCATATGTGTGTGTGTGTGTGGCTATCGATGGCCCAATAGGGAATGCCAAAGAAATATACTTCAATAATTCATTCGAATCATGATAAATGTCCGGATTTCACTCTGACATTCGCAAAATATACTGAGGTCAGCACACACACAGCAATCCTTTCGCACAGATTGGGATTCTGCTTGCGTGTTGACTTGGCCAACAAACTGCTGGCCATGTCAGTGTACGCCGTGCCTCACGGTGTGGGGCGTCCTGTGTGGCGCTTCTGTTGAGCTTAATGTTGCATGTATGATATACTTACCACGGATAGTTGGCATGGGCAACAGTTGCCAAGTAGTTGCTGCTGATTCAGCTACTCGATTCGAGCTCGGGGCCCCTGGAAAAAGAAACAACAACATGACCGAGGTGTGCAGTCCAGTTGAACCCAGAACTCTGATTTTAAATAGAGGCCAATTCAATTTTAACGACTTTGCGACATATGAACCCAGATAATACCAGGTTTAGCTGCTTTCGGAGGAAATTAAAAGTTGGGAGCGATTTTGGACTTCCCTGATCTTTATATAGCTACGTTAACTTAGCTGGGTCCACATTTTCCATACAATTTATAGACAACATTCTAAAGCAATAAGCCTTCTCCCTTCCAGAGACCCAAACTGAAAACTTTGCGTCCATTTCATGCGCCAAGTTTGTGTTTGCCAAAAGGTCGCATCAAAAGATTTTCAACTTTTATATTTGTTTCTTGTAATTGATAAATTTTATTAAAAGGTCCCAATTATTGTGAGCGATTTGTGCCGCAATGCGGAAACTTTTACTTTCTGTATTGGATGTCTCCTTTCGCTTTCCCCATCAATATACCGAATAAATCTGCCACAACGACCCATCAACGATTGGCCCGCGTTGTTTGGCTTGAAAGAAAAATCAAACGACTGTTTAAACTGTCTTCCCGTTTTTGTAAAATGAAATAATATACCAAAAAATATATGATGTACAATATAATAACATCTATTTCTCGTATTCGACTTCGGACTCCAAAAAAAAGGAAATATATGAGTACCTAAATTTCGATTGATTCTGGTTATTGTCTTGCTTTTTCTCTGCTATTGGAGCTAAAGATTTGAAATTGGAATATATACTCGTGTAAACCCGTGTGTATAATCGATATATTTCCGTCATACGCCCACTGGGCGCGTACTAAATCGATAAAAGCCATATATATCTCTGGTGCGGGTAAGCCGCGAAATTCCGTATCTCTGACATTTTAAGAGCTAGGGTTGCCAAACTTGGGAGACAGTTTTCTGATTATCTCCTCTAAATATCGAGCCTAAGAACTTAAGCCACGTTTATGTAAATAAAAAAACAGTAATAATTAAAACCCTCATTGACTGTTTGAAGCTGTTGTTATATTGTGAGCGAGTATTTCGCAGTCGGTTACACCCGACTCTTTTGAGAACAGTGCTTTAGAGAAGAGGAAGGCAACCATGCAGAATAAATTGTATAACCGAAATCAATTCCATTAGGCGCGCTATGCGTAACCGATATGATGAAATGGAAGGGCGCACGGGACGGGGGCTCGGCGAGATCGATCGGTTAGTATTGCTGATTTCGACAGTTGTGCGCAGTAACCTGAAGACCGCCAGAGATGAAAACGCTGTGGGTTATTGCGGCGCTGTCTGTGGCTCTCCCGTGTGCCGTGTGTAGAAACTGGGCGATGCCGTCGGGCTTTACGGTGCGTCTGTTCAGGAACATATATTTCGCCGATGTCTATGCGTGCGTTAAGAACGCCAGCCTGCCGCTGGTAAAGCCCACCCGGTACCTGGAGAAATATGTGACCAGGTGCACAATGCCGCCCATTGGCGACCCAGTGGCAGAGGGGCTGAAAAATCTAATTACGGCCATCAAGGGCATGAATGAGCATTGCATGAAGCGCTATATGTCCTGTGTGACCTCTCTGCTGGACGAGGTCTCGACGCTGGTTGGCGAAGGGCTGAACCTGATCAGTATTTCACTGGGAGAGGCGTTTCAATTCGAAGTACCCTATTTCCTGTGCGCCTGGCCAGCGATACGAAAGCTATATTGCCCATTGTCGGGCGCCATTCAAGATATTAATACGTGTCTGGCTAAGGTCTAAATACAAATTGAATAATCAATGTTAAATCATAATAAAAACTATCGACATAATATTTGTCGTATTTCGACTATTCGATGTCTTTTGTGGTGAAGTAATATAAACATCTCATATATATTTTATTACAATACCCAATACAAATACAACAATACCTGATCCAGTTCAATCTACAAATTTTAAGAGTTAATGTTTTAACATTTTAAATGAAAGAAAACAAATTTTCGCGAAATAACTGGATAATTTTGAGACAGTGTAAAAATGATCGATTATAGAGATATATATGTTGTATATGTGTTGTATACATGGAAAATTTCTTAATAGGTATTAATACATATACATTTCATTAGACGATTTTGTGCACCGATCAGTTAAGAGTTCTGCTTTTCTGAACTTTGTGCTTCATGTTGCAATAGATAATGTCGGTGGGTATGACTAGGGAGACGCACATCAAATTTTGGACATCTGGTAGTTTACATTTATCGGCTTTTGTCATGTTACCAAATAAAATAAGTTCGGAAATTTCGATCAGAGATTTGTTCATTTCATACAGTTCGACAACCAATCGTTGAGTACAGGTCGACAAATTTGGTTTCGATTGCCCATCGGTACTAACGCAATTCTTACGAATTGTCGTGACTCTCAGTTTTAACTCCTTAACTGGCAGCACAAGTTCGTTAAAGCCTTCTTGGTGCACTGGAGTTGTTGGACAGCTGGCGGATGATTTAAGAAAAATGTCGATTTTCTCTACTAGCACATTGAATCTCGACATAAAGCAGCTGAGGCTTCTGTGAGTTACATTCTGAAGCAAATAATTTTCGAGTATGTCCTTTGGCATTGCCGATACCTTAATATATCTCTCATGGCTTATACGGTGGATCCTATTTGGTTTTCGATCACCTCTTAGGCTGTACAACATTTGTTAATTAAATAAATTATTTTATAGATTTCAATATACATACAAAATAGACGAAGACGGTATAAACTCATTGCCAACATGGTTTATTTCATAGAGCCTCCTGTAGTATCCCCTATAATAATTCACTGACTTGGTTCTTAACTCATCCTGACTTTTTGCCTCGAACAGCAAAGTAATTGCTGCTAATGCAACGAGCAGAATTGTGATTTGTTCTCCCATCTCCAAGGGGCAGCCGTAAAAGAGTTTGGCTCTGTTTCGTGTCGAGTTGAAATTTATGGGTCCACATTCGAAATCTAGCTGGATATGGCTAAATTCAAATTAACTGCGGTCCGAAGCCAATTTAAATTTATTTACTTTTTTATAATTGCACACTGTTCCTATAGTCACCAAAAATACTTCTAACAACGCAGTAGTTATTCAAGAACAAGCAAGAACGTCGCAGTCGGGTGTAACCGACTCCACTTTTCTGATACCCTGGATCTAATTTAGAAACCCTTCAACTAAGTGAGGAGGCTCTCATCAGAAGGAAACTCAGTTTAATGACTGGATTCATTTAGCCACTCAGTGCAGGGCAGCAGCAGAAGACGCTCAACATCCTTAACTTCTTTCTTCTTAAGTACGGCAGAAGTCGCGTGCATACCGACTATCCAGCTACCCTATTATCCTGTCATTGCTCGGACGAGTACAGAGCAGTCCTCCGATTTAGTTTTATTATTTTGACATAGCGTCATTGAGCGGACATCCGTTCCACTCGCCCCATATATAAAACAAGTAACAACGGTTCAGTCGGACGTAAGCGACTACGTAATACTCGATCTCAGTACATAAAAGTTATTAGTATTAGTAGTATATATATTATTAATGCTATTTTGGCAAATTTTTTTATTTCGTTTTTATATTTCGTAGGAGGACGTCACCCAATCACTGTCTGCCAAATTTGGTGAGTATAGCTCTAAAATTGTGGAAGATATAGATTTTGGCGAGTTGTGGGGGATGGAGTGGGCGTGGGTGGAAAACTTTTGATAATTGACAAAAATTTTGATATGTAAAGCTCCATAATGATCCATAGCCCCTATATTTCAAACGGCCAAAACTTTGTCAAAACGAAACCGATTTTGACGTCTGATGGCACTTTGTTCATGGTTTATCTTCTAGATTGATTCTGCATTTAAAATATATGCATTATTGAAAATAAATTTTTTTCAATTTTTTGGAAAAAAAGCATGTACCCCCCCTTACTCATTTTGAAAAAAACCATCGAGGTGCCAAATCTGGAAGATGAATATCTGGCGATTTGTGCGCAATTTCTCGGTTATCGACGGCAGCACTGTTGGAATTGCGGAGAGAGCCAGAGGGATCAGCAAGTAGGCCCGGGAGATTAAAGCGCACGCCAATTGCTGTGCGGGAAGCCTGGGAACCGATTTTTGTTTTGGGCCTGCCGTTAGACGGGTGCCATAAGAGCACTAAATGGTCACGGACAATCCGAAAATTAAAGGCAACCCCTGAGGCAACCCCAAAGCATAAAAGGACACAGGTGAGGACTGCAGGTTGAGCGCGCTTGTTGCAGCGTGGGAAACTCGAAACGTGAATAGGGCGCAAGAAGAGGCCAAATAGGAGCCGGGCCTCTGGCATGTGCAGAAAATCCATCATAACTCTGACAATGCATATGGGCTGCCAAGCAGAACAATGCCGCAGGGGTAGGGGCAAGGGCAGGGGCAGGGGCAGCGGCTCGGGTCAGTTGGTGCCTTGCGCTACCTGGCCACAGGTGTGCCTGCGTGTCAAACGCTCGTTTGCTCTCCAATTAGTCAGCCATGCGTACCTAAGCCTGCGGAGTTATCGATAACACCTCATACACTCTACTTCCATCGCAATCTTATTTCGCATTCCTAATTTACATGTTAAGTCCCTGAGCGGCCAGGTACAATAGTTTCGTAGGTGTATTATATTGGGATTGTGCCCATGCGATGTGTCCGATTGAATGCACTTATCTGCTGTTTCAATACAGCAACAGATTTCACATTTGCGATATATACACGTGTATAACACCTATTTATCTGCTTGGCAAATCCATAAAATCTATATATCTTTTAAACCGCGAGGATCCTACCATCTACCATCACTTTGTTGCCAAAGTGACTAAATTGGGCAGATCACGTCTAAAGATAGAGCCAAGCAACTTAGGCCACGCCCAGTTCCGCCCCCATACATTTCAGAATACCATTAATACTATTATTATGCTATGAGAGTATAGCGCAGTCGGTTATATCTGATTCTAATAATAGTTAAGAACAGTTTAACGGTTTATATGATTATATAAAATCAAAAATAGTCTAAAAAAACATTTTCCACTCTGACGCGAAGTTTTATTTATTATTAAAATTATTAAACAATAGTTTGCCAAAATATAAACTATTTAAAATGACTGAAACCAGCTCGTTAATGGGATTAAATAAGTTGATTATGGATTATGAATTTATTATTTATAATTATTGATTTTATTTTATGAATAAAAAATTGCATATATATATTATTTTTTATATTTTCAGAGTTCTTTTTGCAGATGCCTATATGGAATTTGTTGTTCTTGTCTGATAAAAAGTTAGCAATTCGACTTGCGTATTAATTAAATGAAATGTAATAATTAAAATTACTTAATAATGCTCTTGCCTCGACTGTTGACGTAGCATTTTGCTAAAAATCACTTAGAAGACCGCAAAATTGTTCAAGTTTGCATTTTGCATTTGGCATTGTCATAAATTAAATGCGTGAAGGAGCTTGTTGCGGCGAGGGGCAGGAAGCGTATGAATCAGTTGCAACTACACAACTTGAGAATAAATTTGTAATTCAATAGGTTTAGACAACGGTTGCTGAAGAGGCGAACCAGATGATGACTACCATAATGTTGGCCATGATGAAGATGATAATGTATATTGGAATGCTGCTAAATTACAATGCATTATTCATGCGCATCAGGACACGGCGAGGAGCTGGCGAATAAACACAAAAGTGTAAATCACTTTAGATAAATGAAGATGTAATGCCAAAAGGCTGACGTACTCGCAAGCACATCCTGTCCGGCGCCGCTCTACAAGCTCTTCAACATGGAAGTCCTTGTTGAGTTCCTTCTTCCTCGTTCCTGCTGCAAATCGATTCATTCAAAATTGCCAACAGTATAACACGTTTATTAATTTGCTTTTGTCTAGATCAACTTTAACAACTAAACGACGGGATAAGGTTTAACCTCCAGCTGCAGAAAATGTTTTTCTTGTTTTCCTTAATTAATATGATGTTATACGAACAGATGTTGTACTGGTTAACGTCTGCAGGACTTAAAGTTGACTCGATATTCAAGCTAATTTGAAAACTCAATTTGTTGTCAAATTGAAGCGAACTTTTATTCGTTTCAATTTCAATTTTATATTGAATTACAGCGAGCAACCAATTTAAAATACTCGTGTATACTGGCAAATTTATTTATTTGGCTACAAAATATATATATTTTTATGGCCCTGGGGGGAGGCAGCTGCTGGCAAATCGGACCATTCGTCTTCCCAGTATCGATTCGAGGACCTTAAGCCCGCTGTGGGAACGGACCGCAGACCAGGCCCGACCGACCCAGGGGCCCCAATTGACTCTTGGGCTGTCCAACTCAGTGGCACAAGCGATTACCCAATTTCACGTGCCTCGACTCTAGTCGAAAAAGGGTTGGCTCGGAGCCCTGACCAGGCAGCTCCATCGTCTATCGTCTTTTGATTGATTGCTGCCAGTTACAGCGCACAAATTGAATGACCAATTGCCGCTCCGACCCGGCCGTAGAGCCAGTCAAAAATGATAAATAGACCAAATGACCCATTTAACTGTTGCGTTACGTCTTGGCCCTGGTGCCGCATCTGCTCCGACTCCTTCAACTAGGACTCGTAATTGAGTTTCTCTGATTGGTCTTGGGGCTACGGTCCAAACATTTAAAGAGGATTCAGGCAAATTAAAAACAAACAAACAAACATCCAAATCCTAGCAAATTTAAGATGGGTTCAATCTATTTGTGGAGCCAAGTTCCGAGGGGTGGGCACTTATTTGACTGGGACTTAGGCCCGAATCGTTCCGTTGTCCGAGTCACTTAGAAATCCCATCGGCCCGGGAGTGCAATATATATATATATTTACTACATGCTCTTTTTGTACATAATAATTTTTGTTCGCTTTTCGTTGTTATGAAATTTTTTTGCTTTTGTATTTTGTGTGGGGTCCCTTTTTAAATTCTTCTTCTTTTTCTCTTCTCAGATATGAAACAAATTGAATTTGAATTTGATGAAACATTTAATATATTGATGAAGATGCTATATTTTTAAACAATGAACTGGCTGTCTTTTCGTGAGATGATAATGATTTCGCACCAGTTTACAAACGGTTTTCCTATAATTCCTAAGTGAAATATATGTAATTAAATAGAAATATTTCTACATTTGATATGAGTTTTTGAAAATTTATCACTCCCCGTTTCTTCAAAAAAGTTGAGGTATTTATTGCTTTAATTTTTTCTGAGTTCGACTTTTCTATACGATTTTTTGGTCTTATAGGCTTTATCAATTTTTCGAACTTATCCCAAATTATACTTGTATAATGTAAGACATGTCTGTTTCAATACGATTTTTTTAAGTTATGTCTAGTGTCTTTTTTAAGCAATAGAATTGAGAGTATATACATATATAGCTTGTTACTATTTCCTTTGCACCTTATAGTAATAGCAATAATTATATAGCTGTAAAAATATAGTAATAATATTAATACTAGTATTAATACAGCCATGAAAATATTACTACTACAACTCTCACTACTCACTACTACTACTACCTCTGTTTAAGTACATCTATTGGACTTGCACTTTAGCTTATATTTTACTTCAACTTCTAGATTTACCTCACCTACTAAATATACCACTAGTATGACTACTCTAATTTATTTATTTTATAGGTGCATTTTATTTAGCTTTATCGAATCGCCTAATTGGGAATGTTAAGCTCTACAATTGACAAATTCATATTCATCTATATTATTCATATTTTATATTCAGAGAACTTCGATTCAAAAGCAAGGCCTCAATTGGTGCTATTTTGCAAACTCTGGCTACTCTACAATTAACCGTTTCAATTGTCGGTTTCCCGTGGAAAACCCGCAATTATCAAAACAGTCACAGCAATGGCCATGACAGCACTCGCCGGGGATCCGTGCCAGGGATCCTAAGTATATACGTCGGCCGTTCATTCAGGCAACCATCCATCCATCAGCTACATAAATATAAATGCAACAAAATGTTGCTTTCTCCATTCCATTATTTATTTTTGTTGTACTCTACAGGCTTTGAGGACCTTTGCTTTCCACGGCCATTGTTGGCATTGACAAAAGGCATCAGAGGGGGGTGCGGGGAGGGGTTAGCTCAATACTACTTATTCTTTTTTCGCCTGCCCAAACGAAGGACGGCAATTACAGGGCCGAGGGACAGAGTCAGAGTCTGACTCAGACTCGGAGTCGGAGTTGGAATAAAAGGGTTCTTCGGGCATTAGCCGGCCTTATAGCGCACACACCATTAGCGAAATGCCAGGAGCGCGTGAGAGAGATGGGGAGGGGGAGGGGAGGGGAGAGGGGAGTGTTAGAGAGCAGGACCTTGAGAGAGAAATAGCGGCTGTTACCTTTGTTTGTTGGTCGTTTGCCTAAGGGAAGCAGGACAGGAACAGGAACTGGCACTGGGACTGGGAATGGTTTTGGGCACGGTTCGGTTCGGTTCGGTTTGGTCTGGCCTGGCCTGGCCTGGTTTGGTCTGGGCTGTTACGGTCTGAGTCCCGCCCACCACTTCCGTGACGCTGATGGCAAAGACTTTTAGCCGAAATGTCAATTGAGGGAAAATGTGCGTACTTTGCAAACAGAGCGCAAATACTTATGTAATACAAACACACACAAGCATACGCACACACACATGTGCTTACACTTGTCTAGGTCAAAGGGAAAAACGAAAGAAAAAAGAGAAAAGAAGGAAACCTGCCGAGGAAAAATGAAAAGCTTTTGGCTAAATGAACCGGCGACGTTCTTATGTGGGTTTGGGGCCGGGCAAGGGTTCTGGTAATGGTTGGGACAACTGCTGATAGTCGGCTAATAGAAATGCGTACATATTGACAAAAACTCCCGGGGGCATGATTCAATGATAACGCGGCAGCTGCTATTAGGACCGATATGCGATATCGGTCCCCATATGCACGAGGACTCCCATTTGCCCAACATTTGTGAAACGAACAGATAAAAAGGCAGCCAAAGCTGCACTCCAGCAAGCAGTGCGACCTGATTGATGCCTGAGCAGATCGCTGATTAGCCAATCACAGCGTCCAGTTAATTGAGAGACGGAGATAAGAGCCGCAAGTGGAGAAAGTAATTCAAAAACCAAGAAATGACAGCGAGAACATTGATCATGTTCAGTAAACTTATAAAATATATAAAAATATATTTAAAATAATTAAAATTTGCTTTTCTTACCCAATATTACAATATTACAGAGACCACTTTAGTAGTAGTTATGATAGTTCATAATTATTTATAAAGTTAGCGATTATTAGGTATAATACCAATGAAAATTAAATTTAATAAAATAAAATATATTAAAATAATTAATATGTGCAAATCTGCTTGTTGTTAATATGCTGTTTTTGCTTATCTTAGTAGGTGCCATGATATTTCAACTTAAAATAATATATAATAATAATTAAAATTAAATTTAATAAAATAAAATATAATAAAATAATTAATATGTGCAAATCTGCTTGGTTTTTGGATTTTCTTAGTAGATGTCATGATATTTCAACTTAAAATAATATATAATAATAATTAAAATTAAATTTAATAAAATAAAATATAATGAAATAATTAATGTCTGCAAATCTGCTTGGTTTTAATAAGCTGTTTTTGCTTATCTTAGTAGGTGCCATGATATTTTAACTTAAAATAATATATAATAATAATTAAAATTAAATTTAATAAAATAAAATATATTAAAATAACTAATAGGTGCAAATCTGCTTTGTTTTTGGATTTTCTTAGTAGATGTCATGATATTTCAACTTAAAATAATATATAATAATTAAAATTTAATTTATTAAAATATATTAAAATAATTAATATGTGAAAATCTGCTTGGTTTTAATAAGCTGTTTTTGATTTTGTTAGCCAATATTAATCTAATAGTTGATGGTTTGGGAAATTTGTGCGGTCTGCTCTTTTGCTGTGGATACTTTGGAGATCTGTGAATGGCCATATTTCCGGCTGTGCGCTCGTCAAAATTGATGTGGATTCGAGGCATCAGCTCGGGCAGGCATCTGATGCAGATAAAGGCATAAAGGCAGCCGAGCTGCTCGGAACGTGAGGTTCAGGTTCACTTTAGCCGTGTTTACTCACGGACGTACTTGTGCTGCATATTCACCGGCAGCCTCCAACTTGTCCATTGTTATTGCTGCTGTTCTCGACTGATGTGTGTGCGAGTGTGTGTGCGTGTGTGTGTGCTTGTGTGTGTGTGTTGTATGGCTATTTGCCCGGGGTTTTGTCGGCTCTCTGCATTGTTTGTTCGCATTGTTTCACATGGGCGAGGTGCACGTAGTTCGCATAGTTCGTATTCAAGTCAGGAACTCCTCTCGATTCTTTGGCACTCATGCAAAACGCACAAAAGTGCGCACAGTGTCCGTTTGCCAGAGGATATTACTGCTGCTACTGATGCCAGCTCCAGCTCCAGCTCCTGCTGTTGCTCCTGTTTCTGCTCCTGTTCCTGTTCCTACTCAGCACAATGCGGGGCATTGTTTGCACGGCTCTAGTTTTAAACACGTTTACAAAGAACTCCGCTTGGATTCTCTTTTGAAATGTACACGTTGAGCCTGAAACAGTTTTGCCTCCTCTTCTTCCCTTTTTTTGCCTTTGTTTTCGATTCGGCTCGATATCATTTATGGTGTGCATTGAATAGAGCAGAAATGGACAAAAAAGTTATTTTTATATTGCTGCCCAAATGGCCAAGGACCCGGATTAGCCCTGCAATCCGAAACCGAAGAAGGCTCGCTCGAATCTAGAAACATTTCCAACACTTTTGCGCACAATTATTCAATTTCCACTCTGCCTTCGAAGTTGCTCCGAATGGAGCATATTTTTGCCTTGGCTACCTTTCCCTGCTGAGAATCTTCTGGCACTCCTCGCGCATAAATTAAGGAAAAAACAAGAAAATATTGCTTGCTTAAATTTGAAGCTCCTGCGACGTTCGCGTCGTGTCAAAGTTCAGCTAACTGTTTTACAGTTGGAAAACTTACAGTTGGGCAGGCAGCATAATTTGAATAAAAAACACGTTTAAATTTTTAATAGAAATCGTAAATTATTCGCACTCGCCTCAGCTCGAGTGGAAAAGTCGCCCCGCACATTTGCACAGTGGGAACGCGACATCTTTCATCGGTTATCAAGCGCTCGGCGAATGATTTTCAAATGCTAAGCAGTTCTTCCAAAACAACTCGCTAAGCCGTAAAAGGAGGCGCCGTGCGGGCCAAAGAATGCGGCCCAAGTGGAGCGAAATAAGCAATTTCCAATTGGATTCCTATTACGCATATACATGTAAATATATTTAAATTGTTGGGAATCTGGCAATATGGTCGGCAAAGGCGGGCGCGTGATTCGAAATCTTGTTGTTGGCGCTTAACACCGCTGCGCGATGGCTTATAAATTTTAGATGTGACTCATTTAACTTTTAATTGGCAATTAGTTTCAAGTTACGCAGCAAATTTGGCTCAAGTTTCTCAATTATTGATGTTTAAATTGCTACTGCCAATTGCCGCGCTCGTCCAGCCCCATCCATCCCCAAGCCGCAATTCGCAGCATGTTCGCGTTCCCATCGCCCCATGTCAGCCAAAGGGGGCGCAACTTTCGCCTAAGTACGTAACGCCCGGGAGGCCGTCAATTAAAAAATGATATCTCACAGCCGTTTCAAATGCATCGTGCAATCTAGCCTGACTGACTTTTCCACCCATCCACTTAGCCAACTTTGCCCCTACTGCTATTTTCCATTAAATATTCAAATTGTGGCTCTTTAAACACGGCGCACGTCAATAATTGCCACCACACACCCGCATCAAAATCTGCGTTTGCATTTGCATTTGCATTTGCATTTGCTTTTCCTTGCATTGGAAAAAAATTAAGCAATTTGTTCGTCAACGATTTGAGACCAAAAAAAAACCCAAAATCAGCTATACTTAAGTTGTTTTCTAGATTAGCTCATTCTAAACGAATTTGTAGAATTCATTCTATTTTTTTTTATTTTTTATTAAATTAAGCATATTCTAATGTATTGCTCAATAACGATTTTGTATAAAAAATGGCATCTTATCAACGATTGTGGAGTTAGCGTATTTTAAAAAATGTGTTAAGCCTGTAATGTCAAAATTTGGTTAAAAATTGTCGAACTTTTCTCATTTTTCGTATGTGTAAATAACTTAATTGTTGCAATACGAATTGGCTCTTTATTATTAGTGTAAAGCGTTTGGAAATCGGATCTTTACGAAAGGTTGTTTTTAAAATTTGAAAATAAAAATAATTTATCCTTACGGACCCCACATCTATCAACAGCAATAACGGTAAAGAAAAGTTGAATTCAGTTGCACAGTGTATTTTTAAGCTAAAAACATCGCCACTTTAAACACTTTTTGTTATTTAATTCTATATTTTAATGGGAAGTCCCATTGCAACTCCACGAAATAAATTTAATAAATATTAAAAAATATATTTAATTTTTAGGTCAACAGCTTCCGAGCAAAGAGGAAACTGTGTCTGCCCCCAAACCGCTTCCGCCCCCTTTGGCAGCCTCTTCTCCCAGGGATGGGCCCGCAAGGAACTGAACAGCAGGGCGACAGCAGAGTTGAGAGTGGCATTGAAATTGTAATAAATGTCATAAATTGTTAACAGCTGATTGCACTTGATTATTTTTGTCGCCGGCAGGCCCAGAAAGAGCGAGAGACACACAGATACTAGCAGAAGGAGCGAGAGGGAGAGATTCACACCTACAACGATGGCAGCAACTGCTGCAGCAATAATAAAATCGAAACGCGTGCGGTTTTAATGGGCCTCGCACTGCCGAGCCGGGCAAAGGAAAGGCGCAAAGAAAAGCGGGAAACGTTTTTCGGGCCTATCGCAGTCGTAAAGGACAACAGAACTGAAATCAGCCGCAGATAGTGCGAACCATTCTCGAGTTGTTGTTGTTTGTCGTTTACGACCTGTTTCCGTCGATGATTTGCCTGGCAAAATGTGAAGCCGTACGCTTACGTGCATATAATATCATATTATATCGTATAATATTTTATGATTTTATTTCAATATCAAACGAAACGAAACGAAACGAAGCGAAAGGCGAGGGAACGGTCAGTCCTGGGCAGGGCGGACAACTTGATGGTCGTCTGTCGGTTTTAATTTGCCATTTACACATCATAAAATTTTGGAGCGTGTCTGTTCTCCGCTGCGAGGGCGTCACAGCAGCGGCCACGCCCACGCCCGGCGTGTCGAAAGGCAACAGCAACGAGAGCAACAACGGCAACCGACATTTAATGTCGTTTGGCAATAAAATGTGAATCTCACTGGCAGCTGCAGCCCCTAACCCCAATATCTGAGCAATCTAGAATAGAGCTCGACATTAGAATCTCAGTCACAGTGGGCCGCAACCACTCAAAATCTCATCTGGTATTTGCCCAGCGGCCAGATAACAGCAAAGTTTGCAATTTAGGTGCTCGCAAACGGGTCCAAACATCATTTTTAATGGCCATCAACCCAGGACCACTTCACGGCAAAACCTTTTAAAACCAAAAAAAAAAAAAAAAAAACAAAAACGAGGCAAAACAAAAACAAAAATATGTCGAATGTCCCAGTTTGAATGTTGACGACTAACAAGCTGCCATATCGCCTATGCAGGCCTGGCATTAATATGAAAATCATGTAAGTCCTCGTTGCCGAATTAGTTCTTGCCACAAACCCATTTGCCCCCATGCCCCCTGCCCCTTCCCGCATCGCAAACGATGCCCAAAAGCTGCATTCCGCACCAAACGAGAGGCTTAAAGTGAGCACTGGCCTACAATCGGGTACATTATGTTTTTTTTGTAATACCCTGTAATGCCCCGCAGGCATGCACGATCATGCAACATGAGAAAAGCTATTTATTTCCGAAATTTTGAAATCAATTTAAATTTAAATTATAATATAAATAATTAAGTTTGAAATGTACTTATTGGAAATAAGAGTATATATATATAACTATATTCTTTCTCTCATCTAATTTTAAATATATTTTGGCAAATTGAATCTCTGATCATTATTGATAACTATCCTTTAGCTTGTTTCAAAAGCAATTCGAATAATAGAGGGTATACGCTAGTCGAGTAGTCTTAAGAGTACAATGATTAGTGTTGCTGTTGTTGTTGGGCCATTACACGTGTGTGTGTGTGTGTGTGTGTGTGTGTAGACCCTACAGTGCAGCCCATTATGTGGTTGTGTGAGGGTTATGAAAGGGTAACTGCGAGTATTGGTAAATTTCATTGGAGCTTTCTGTTTGTATTTGCAAGTGAGTTTGTTTAGTTTACAGGGTAGCTGCTGGCCTCTGTTGTGCTGTGGTGTGGGCCGGGGTGGGGTGTGGTATAGTGTATAAGGCGCTTAATATGCAAAGTTTGTAACTTAATTTAAATTCCCTTGGCGTGCACTTATTACTTTGTGCCAACTTTGTTGCTGTTGTTGTTATTGTTATTGTTGCTGTTGCTGCCTGGCACTAAAACAAAACCTAAACTAAAACTGAAACTAAAACAGCCAACAACTTGGCACAGCCCACACTTTATAGTAGTCGCACATGAAAACAATTTTTTGATAATTAAAGTTGAGCATTCTTTGGACCTGTGTGTCTGTGTGTGTCTGTGTGTGTGTGCGTGTGTATTTAGTAGGCCCAAAGCAATTGCCACTGTTGGCATTGGGCCCTGGCTCCATTTCAAGTGTCAGGTTTCGGAGAGTTGAAAAGTTCAACAGGGAAAAACTCTGCCCCAACTTTGGCTTTGTCCTTACTATGCCTACATCGCATCGGACCACGTTTGCACTAAGTATATATTTCTTAGCTTCTCTTCTTCTTCATTTTTTGCATTGGAACCGAACCAAGAAGAGCTAGAAATAGAAATGAACAAAAATGAATCAAATGAGCTCAGAACTTTTTCACTGGTCCACAATCAACTTCTAAGTGGGCTCAAAAGAATAGCCAAGAGATTATTGTTAACAAAACGTGAGCTATGTGATTTGCATAACATCTTTGTAGATCCATATCGCAAAGCTAACATTGGATCGAATTTTTTGCATTAGCGATTTTATTTATGCCAAAGAAGTAGATATTATACGAAGCAAAGGTTTTTTTTAGTTCTTTTAATTCTTGGTACATATTTTTAAATAATAATTAAATTTTTCGTGCATAAAATTTGTCCATTTTTGGTATGCTCGTTTTTAAATAAAACCGATAAGGAACAGTTATCTAAGGGCTGCCGAAGAGGTTATACCCTTGCAGACAAATATCAATATTTGGCAGGGACGGAAATACAAATCTTTGTAGATTGTTATCATAGAAGACTCGTGCTGTATATATAGATATACTAATATCGGTTCGATGTAGGAGCAGTTCTTAAGTTTGTTTAGGATATTTTTAAAAAACAAAAATAAAAACACATATTTCGAGCGATCGTTTCAATGGAGGAAATATCTATTGAAAGTCTTGTGAATATGATAACAACAAAAACCAGAACAATGTTCTCGGCGAAGAGTTGGCTAAATTAACAACGAGATTTACAACAAGTTAGCCAATACGATTAAAACTTAAAATAATTATAACAACAATAAGAATTATAAGAGTAATAGTGACAATAAAAAACTGTAAATGAAAACTACATAGTTTAAGTGGATTTTGTATATACGCAGTCCAGTGATATCCTTAGCTGTGGCCTGGCACTCAGGACTGCAATAAAAAGAAGGTCCTGTGGAATTTGCCTCGGTCGGCTTTTAATGTAGTTTACTTTAAAAAGCTTTTGCAGGAGCGTTAATAAATAAGTATTTGGATGCCAGTTTCCTTTTGCCAGCTGCGACCGAAGTGACAATTCCAAATGGAGCAGGGAGCGGGGTAAGGGGGCGGGGCTGTGGGGGCTGTGGGGGCGGGCATTTCAAGGCGGTTGGCAGGCTGGGCAGGACATTATTTAAATTGCCATCAGGTTAGGACAGGCAATAAATTGAAATGCGACTACGGATGATGAAGGGCGGCGCCCAGGTGCAGGGGGCGTGGCCGTGGGCTGCTCACTCTGACAGCCGCCTGAAATGCATTTAAATAAATAAGCTTCGGCGGTGTAAACAATGCGAGAAAACAAGTTACATTATGTGTGCGTGTGTGCGTGTGTGTGTCTGTGTGTGTGTGCGTGTGTCGAGTATATTTTACATCATTTCAAATGCGACATAATTAAAAATGTCACTTGTTTTCCCGGTGGCCCCCGGGGACCCGCATTCTGGCCCACGAACCTGGTCGCACCTGTGCGGCGGCTGCGGCTCACCAAAAACTTTTCGCACATAATTTATATACTTCTGCGTGTGTGTGTGTGTGTGTGTGTGTCACAATCACAGAAATAGAATTTCTTATAAGCAGAAGCGCGAACTTGAAGCTAGTAGGGCGGCAGGGCGTGGCATGTGGGTGGGGGTTGCGCCACCAAAAATGCCAACAATGCGCGCTTGTCACTCGAAATTACTTTATGCAAAGCGTTGAGGTGTGCGTGTGTGCGTGTGTGTGTGTGTGTGCGCAGGAGGGGACGCCAGCTGACAGGCAAACAACGCGCCCGGCAACCATCAGCAGCTCATCCCGCTCCAATCCCCAGTCCGGCGCCGCCCCCGCATCCGTGCGGGAAACACTTGCTGCTTATGGATTTCATAGCCGCGCAAATTTCCATCTTCTCATTTCATTTTTATTTTTCATATACCTACATATATATGTGTGTATATATGTATTTCTTTTTGCGTTTTTGTCATTCCGTCTTTTTACAAAGTGGCAACTGGAAATGTTGGCAACGGCAACCCGCTCGGCCCCCAACCGCCGGCGCAGCGACACAGCAATTTACCGTTCGCATCTTTCTTCATCATGCGGCGGAGGCTCAAACAACACGACGTTTTTATTTTCGCCACCAACGTTGTCGAGCTGGGTGGGGGCTGCCAGTTGGGTGGGGGTGGGGGCGCACAGCTCGGGGATTGTTTGCATTTGTGAATATGTAAATATTTTTCAGCGCGCGTTGCCCGATCCGATCCGAGACACGTGAAGTGCCATGTGTCGCTCCTCCAGGAGATACCCGGCGCGCTGCGGCTGGCATGCGGCAAGTTATGGCGAATCCTGGTCCCGGGCAGGAAGTCGTAATTGTGTCTGTGACTGTGTTACGAGATTTTTATTCGCGCTCACGGCCCGCATGGAGCATATTGGGCTCCTGCAATATCCGGCTAGATATTCTCAAAATTTTAGAGCCCTTGGTCGATCGCCCCTTAAATTTTAAAAACAAAAATTTGCAAAATAATTTTTGACGACTCTTTAAAGCTGTTATTATGGGGCATTGCGCAGTGGGTTACACCCGACTGCAATGTTCTCATTTTTATTTTCTTTCGATCGACCCTTGGCAGGTCCTGAAGCTGACGCGTGTTCGCTTTCCGAGCGTATGGCGCCTAGCACAGTGGGTCGAGTGTTAATATATGTGCACCCAAAATTTATATATAAAATCTTATGTCTTATCTGAATATAGTTTTATGTGAATATTTTTAGAAATATGTAAAGTATTTAGTAGTGTATTTAAATTTTTTGTCTAGTATATCTGCATGGAAATTTAATCTAATTAAAAAAAATTAATTTATTTACTTATAAAATGTATTGCATCCAAGAATTTTTAAACCTTGTAACTGAAGGGAATCCTTAGATGCGTAAAAATAATTTTAAAACGGAATAGACAAGAGCTAGCTTTTTATTTTATTTTTTGTGGTAGCTGTTAACCACGGTGCACCTGATGTTGTCCCGTTATCCCGTTTGGGCCCACGGAGGAGGTAGGGTCGAAGGCAGTGCAAACATTTCACGCATATGATTTATTTTTTCGTTTGCGAGGAAAAAATTTACAATTTCCGCTGCGTTTACGCCAACGAGACCATTTCGCAACCACGCACGTTGTTGTGCCAGTGGTGTGTGTGCGTGTGTGTGTGCGTGTGTATCTGTAAGTGAATGCTCATGCTCACCCACTCAGCGACCCACTGACTAATGTGGCCACATATGCCGCACATCCTCGCTGCAGTCGGACCGACGAAAGGGGGCAGGGGGAGGGGCTGTCGTGATTCCGTTTGCGGCGCTTTGTTCCCTTCTTTGACTAATGAGGTTGCCGCTCCATTTGTTGATTGCCGCAATCGTGATATGCCACGCCCCAAGTCCTTCGCACGGCCAACACATGTTGCCTTCTGCCGCTGCATCCTCGACGTTATTTACAAATTTCTCCTTTGTTTTCACAATTTTCACAATTTATGCGGAAAAACTCACGTCATCGTCAAACGTGCTCAACGGCGCACGAATTGCCTGGATATTGAAATAGATCTTTCTACCGGTATCTCAGCAATTTCTGCCATATATCTTCGGGCCGTATGTGAGGAGAACTCAAGCCTAGGCAATCCTGGCTTAAACTAAAACTCGTCCGAATCGGCAATTTATTTTTTTCTTTTTCCTAATCATGAACCAAATTGAACCCAACTCCGAACGGAATCAGATTTGACTTTATTTGACTTTAGGCGGCAAATAAATAAATAAATATTATATTTTATTTTTAAAAATAAAAATATTTGTTTAGTTAATAACCAAAAGCAAAACCAAAACAGAATGAAAAGACACGAACCTAAAGCCAAAATATATAGTATATATGTATTCGTTATCAGGACGAATATGAGTGCATAGTATAGTCTGATTTTCGGAACCGAAGGAGTGATCTTTTGAGTCGAAAACTGTGCCGGAATCCAGCCGTACATGCTGGGCGCCTCCCCTGGGGAGGGGGCATGTTTAGCAGTTGTCGTAACGCTTTGTAATCATCATGTTTCCAGCTGATTCTAATCAGAGCTGCTAAACTTTTGTCATTAATTGGGTTAATAGTGTGCGCCCGCAGGGGAATACCTGGCCCCGCTTCACTTTGCCGGAGTTGACTCGAGTTGGGTTCAGAACGAAGCGAGTTCCCCCAAGCAGCTCGGCTGGGAGGGTCGCCTTGGCGGGGATCGGCGGTCGGGGGCTGGCGGAGGCTCCCCTTCCTAATTGCGCACGTCTGAGGAAATTGCATGACTTTTCACGAACATGCCACCAGCGGCAGCGAGCACTACAAAAGGCAAGTCGAGCGGCAAGGCGAGGCAACAACGTCAGCGGCATGCAACATCAATTTGTGCAACATGGGCGAAATTTCACGCATGCAACAGGGGAGCGGCGACGTCGTGCGAGACAAGCGCAGACAGAAAGTTTAATCAAAGCTGACAGAAGACAATGGGACGGTCGGACAGGGGGACAGGGGGACAGGGGGGGGGGAGGGAGCTGCACTTGCAGCAGCTTCAAAACTGATTACTGGCAGGCATCTTATTCATTTACAGACATTAGAGAAGTTATTTATGAAAGTAATATACAAACAAATTTCATCTTAACGTTCTGATAAATATCTAATTTACAGCAGATGAAGAGGTTCAATAATTAATTTTCAAGACCTTTTCCCCTTCCACCCTTAAGTTATTCTTAACTCAAGTCTAATGTCGTCAATTAAATGAATTTAAGTACGGCATTTACGTACTCAGATTTCAAATAATATTACCCAAATTGCAATTAAAAAATGTTGAAAGAAATATAAAATATTATGATTGCAAATAAACAACACAAAACTTGACATTTTATTACAGCGTCATAGTTATTATATATTCTGGATTATATTTATAAAATATAATATATAATATATTAATAAATATATATCATATGCTCAGATAGTTATTTTTTTAATTTTTTAAACCTAATTGCGTCCAAATAAAAAATATTTTTTGATTTCAGTCGCAACAATACAATAACTACTATAATAACAGTAAGCTGACATATTATTGTTCTTTTGGAATAAATCGATTTTTATAATTAATGGGAGATTCCTCCTTTAGAGGAGGTCATCAGTAAGCTGTCAGCCAAACTCGGGGCATCTGGCTTTGGAACTGCGGGAGTTATGCGGGTTTTATCAGTTTGTCACGGCCACAGTGTGCGTATCCAAAAAATCTCAATACTTTAACTGACGCGGTTATAGAGGCGTATATATTCCCCAGCTCAAGTCTCTAGCTTTAATAGAGGCGACAAAAGTAGCGTTCATACGGAGTATGATAACGGCACCGGTTACTCCTCACTGGACGGGTGCTCAGAGATAGCTCGGAGATATCGGGCAGGTCGGGTGGTTCTGGTGTCAACAAAATTTTACCTGGTGGGGCGGACAAACGGGCGGCACTTTAGCCGGCTCCGGTTCGGAGCTATCAAATCGGTTGAGAGAACAGACGCACGCAATTAAACGTGAAATTGCATTGTGAGCGCCGGCGACGAGGCGACGGCGATGAATAACAATAAATAAACAATTTTCCGGGACGATGGCTGGCAGATACTCGCCTCGCATCGGGCCAACTGCCGCAGCAGCTCCTGCATTCCGGCGCCCTGCAATTCGAGCGGGTGACAAATTGACAATTTGTGTGCGGCGGACAGACGGACCGAGGGAGGGACTCATTGTTCGCCGGCGGCCCGGCAAATATTTGCACAAATTTATACGGCGCGGGGCGGACAGATCGCAAAAGCTAACCGCAGGGGCCGACCTGCACATATGCAGCCGGGAGGAGGGGCTGAACAACTGCCGCTGCGTTCAGCTGTATTGTCGGGAGGGAACGGAAACGGGTTCGGGATCGGTATCGGGATCGGGTTCGGGATCGCCGGCAGCTGACACAGATCCGGGCACAACAGCCATGCGATCTGCATTTCTGGCGAACGCTTTGTCGCTTCATTTGCATGCTGTGTGCGCCCGGGTCGTCCTGTGCCGAGTCCTGCGGCCACTTCCGATGGCCATTCACGAGTCGAGCCCCGGCTGCGGCGCAGTCGCAGCCAGTTGCCAGTTGCCCGTTCGCCAGATTGCGTCGGACATGTGAAACACGTTTCCGGCAACGTTTGCCCGTTCGGGGCTCCGCAGGCCGCTGACGTAAGCGGACCCCCGGCATGCGTGCTCACGTGGCCGTCTGCGTGCGTACGCACGTGTCCTTCCTGTGCGTAGATGCATTTCAGCTGTGCCCCTCAAAAATATTGACATATCCTTGGCACAAGTGTCGCGGCTTGTCCGCTCGCAGCAGGATTTCCATTTGCCGTGGACAACGGCAGCCCGCATTTGCCACGCTGAACGGCTTGATTGACTCGTCCTCGTATCCTCGTGCAGTTTCCAGCTGTTTTTACCGGCTCAAGGCTGCCAGTTAGCCGGGCCCAACACGTGACCCGGAGCCAGCTGACGTCGCGTCCACGTTTACCTGAATCCGCATCCCTCAAGGGGCCGGCGAGAGCTGATGGGAAATCGCATTACGTGGCTTTATCTAACGCCCAATCACGGCCACCTGAACGGAGCTCTCATCTATAGTATTTCAGTATATGGTGTAATTGCTACTCTTCTCGCTGGAGAAGAAATGTATGCAGTAAGAATTTTATATATACATAAGTCAGTAACAAACAGGAAGCATCTCCGACCATATAGAATATATAGATATTCTTGTCCGTTCGTTTGTGTCAAGCTAGAATCTAGAAGAAGCTCGATCTTTTAAGTTCGTTTATATTATATATTGTATATATATTTTATTTCAAATCATCGAGAGCTCGTCTCGCTTTCCTATTATCGATAATTATCGGTTTTTGAACCGGTTTATTCAGCATGTCTTAGAAACTAAAAGAGCTAATTTGGCTCAAAATGTTCGCAGGTGAGAAATATGATGAGATTTTGGATACCTTACCCCTTTAGCCCCAAAAATGCAAAAATATCACAAAAAAAATACACAATTCAAATACTACGAAATCGGGCTGTGATTTGTGCAAAGATTTCAATGCTCTCGGCGCTATATACTATATACTTTGCACAGTTTCCATATTCGATCGAATTCGATAAAGTCAATTTTCAGACTTGGTTTTATTTAGCATATCTCGGAGACTATACGAGCTAGTTTATTATGTTCTCGTAGGGCAGACTCAGATCAGTAATATCTTCGATTTTGGATACCTCGCCACATAGATGAAAAAAATGCAATTCGAAGTTTCTTATCTTAGAAGTTGTTGATGAATTAAGCTTACAGATATGTAAAGACAGGGCTTAGGGTATCTCCTAGTCGGGCGAAAGAAGTCGCACATTTAAAATTGATTTATTTAAATTAGTTGGCGGACAGTGCAGAAAACTAATATACCCTATTTACTTTGTGGAGCAGTGCATTCGCGATTGGCGTGAAATACAGTTAACAATTAGTTCGGGCGATAAGTGTGATAAACTGACGTACCGTTACAAAGGCGCGCATAACTGTACAGTTAGTCGCGAGTCTCGCAGTCTTCAATAGATATTAAATGAATAACGTCCAATAGATCGGTTCGAAATGTTACTTGCAATACTAATACTGATCGGACAGGGCGTGGCATGCAACGCGAACGGGGAAAAAGCCTCCGCTTGAGAATCGATATACAATTTGTGCTTAAGCTCATAGTAAAAATATTCACCTTTAAAATTTTTCAATGCATAAAAGAGGCAGTACTGTACCTGTGGCCATATATCAAAAAGGCCGTGTGGGAATTCCTGATGTGTGCCCTGACAGAGAACGAACTTTATAAAACGATAATGGCAATACAAGAGGCGATTGCGGACATGAGTGTCGATGCTCCCACTTTTTTACATAAAGTAATTAGGCGCACTGTCGGCACCTGTAAAATAATCGGACACGCCCTGAAAGTTGTTGGGGGGCTGTTCACTAAGTATTTCGAATATATAAGATTAGCTCTTGTCTGCGGTTGGCAAGCGCTGAGAGTGTTACTTTGTCCATTGGTCTACGCTCTTTGGAAATTTATTGAATGCGTCAAAAAATGATAGACGGCTTGGAAAAGCTCCGGAATACGAACAAGAACTCAAACTGAGCGGACACAAATTATTCACTGAACCTGTAAAAAATCGGGCCAACTCTCACAACTGTAAATGATGATGGCCAATAAAAATTGTGGTATCTCTGTGTACTAACTATTGCTGTTAAATGTAAACAGGGGCAAATAAGAGTGCTCTAGTCGAACCCACCCGATATACCCCGTATCCACCAGCCAGCCGAACAACTCTAACCCTACTCTAATTTACAGTTCCCAACTCTGCTGATCTCCGAGGATATATATGTACAAAAACATTTACATATATATCGATTACGGAGCAACAAGGTGCGGTATGTCGCGGTCGAGGGGACTCGACTGGGGCTAGGTGTAAGGGGTATCACACTTTTGTTCAACTGTATGTAACAGGCACTTGAGCTAGAAACTGTCCTATTTAGTGTTTCATAACCTCCAATTCCTGTTGGCAAGGACTTTTCATTTGATCACGAAACATGTCCTTTGTCGCTGGCCCAGTCGTCACTTGGGTAGGTGGATCCATTGTCGCACATCCCACATCCGACTGGGACCTGGGTTAGACTCTTGCCAGCTGGCAGTTGGGGTCCTTGGATCCTTCTTTGCGTCCTTGTTGGCTTTGTATTTACATGCGTCGTGAATAATTTTTATATTTGCACAATAAATGTGGCGGCCTAATTGAGTTAGAGGCGCTTCGTGTGTGTAAATACGGCAAAGTGACAGAAATCCTTGGGAGCCCACGCTGACACCCACCCACACACACACACACCCACACACACCACATACACAGCGCGGGTGTCCCTTTGTTGGCCTCGTCGCAAAGAGCAGAAAAACATTCTTCCGAAAATTATATTGGCAGCAGAAGTCGTCGGAAAAGTTAACTTGGAAATCACTCAAGCTGATTACATCAGATGCAAAAGCAGCTCCACATCCCACGTGGGGGCTGAGGCGGGATTGCGATGATTGGACCAATTAAATTAAAATGGTTGAGCATTTGCGCAGCTGATCAGGAATATAACAATTGACAAAGAAACCATCAACCCTTCCACCCGTTCCCAGGCCAAGGGGCGAGGGGCTGGGCGGGAGCGGAGCGTGTCCAATGCGGCTAACTGGGCCAGCGGAACGGCAGCGCAGGCCACGCTCGGGCCCACTTGGAGTCTGGCCATGGAGCGACGCAGGTGGCTGGCGAGGGCGCTCGAGGTGCGAGTGGTGCTCCACGTGGCGGCCAGTGCGCACCTGGGCTACGCGCTCTACTACGACTACACGTATGCGCAGCTGCCGGCGCTGGCGCGGGAGCTGCGGCTGGAGCCGCCCCTGGGGGGCAAGCTCAAGTACCTGACCTTCCTCAACGGCCTGCTGCAGGCCGGGTACTACCTGCTGGCGACGGGACACGACCTGTGCCGCCTGCGGGCCCTGCGCCGGCTGCGGGACTACCTGCTGGCCAGCCTGGTGCTGCCGCTGGCGCTGACGGTGAGCGTGACCTTCTGGACGCTGTGCGGCGTGAACCGCGAGTCGATCTGTCCGCCCATCCTGGACCTGGTCTACCCGCAGTGGCTCAACCGGGCCCTGCACGGCTACGTGGCTGTCTACGCCCTGCTGGAGCTCTGCTGCACGCCCCACCGCTACCCGGAGCGGGGCCGGGGCCTGGCTGGCCTGGCCGTGGCCCTGGGCTGCTACCTGGCGTGGCTGCACCTGGTGGTGCTCTGGACGGGCGTCTGGGTCTATCCCTTCCTGGGCGCGCTGTGCGGCCCGCTGCGCCTCTGCTTCTTCGGCCTGGAGCTGGCGCTGGCCCTCGGCTACTACTTGGTGGGCGAGCACGTGAACCTCCTGCTCTGGGCGGGCACAAGGGGCACGGGTAGAGCTCGTTCCGGCGAAATAAAGCGCTTCCTTCCCCAATTCAGACTGCATAGAAGTAAATTCGAGCCAATGACAATGACAATTGACTCGTCGAAAAGGGAACCCGCACCCAACCCAACCCCAGTCCAACTCGTTCTAGTCCGCCCCGTGCCAGGGTCTGGCCTAGAGGCTTTCTTGTCTGCTTCGGCTTTCTTCTCTTCTGGTCGAGGAACGTGGCTTCCGTTAGGGTTACAAGCGTGGAATGCCCTTAGGGTTGCCGTCGAGAAGAGTCCCCTAGATCGGCATAGTACGATAAGCAGTTATAAATGGCTGGGTTTAGTGGAGAATAGAACGTATTGGCAATTTGAGTTTACTTTTAGTTTGCCATGTCTTTGTTTGCGATAGGCGTTTATTAAGGAAGTAAATCCGCCACTAATTCGAGGGCGCAAATGGCAGTGTCCCCGAGGAAGCACATTGCAAAGCAGAAGACCTCCACGCTGCGAGGTCGCAAGCAGCTGTCCAGACCATTGAGGTTAACCATGAAGAACTGAGCCACGATCTTGAAGTTGGTCCAAATTAGGCGACCCAGCGATATAGTCCCCGCTGCTACGCACACCACGCCTAAGTAAAGGTTGCACGTGCGCACGAGGTCATTAATAGCGTCCAGGTGTGATTCGATCGCTTTAACCATAATGTCTTTAATTCCATCGACATCGCCGTCGCAATACGGTAATTCGCTGTTTGCCCTCTCGGATACCTCTTGTTGATCATAGATGATTTCATAGAAACATCTTAAATAGCCCGAACTATCAATCAGTGACATAAGAAACTCTGTCACCTCATCTGGATCTGGTTCATTTAGTTCCATAGAGCCTTCTAGTTCAGGTGGCGTCATCGAATGCGTTGTTTTACTCGTTTCGCTCATGTATTCCACATACATCTCATAATCGTCCGCTGCACTATTAGAGACAAAGAAAGTGGAGAAATTGGGTAAGTATTCATATGCTTTCAAAAGATCGACATCAAGTAAACAACTCCCGCAGTAAGCCCAATTTGACTAATCACGAGATCGCCGGAGATAACTTCGTCCGGATCAACTAGTGAATATTACGAAATAGTCGAAGGATCATTCCCTCTGCTTCATTCAGGATCATTCCCTCTTCCCAGCTTAATTGTTTGATTGTTGGGTGGCCAACTCCGGGACCGTGGACTCAGGAACTTAAATGCTTTTTCTGATGAGTTCAATTGACTGATCTAATGACTCTTCTTCGCTAAATTCTCATGTCACATCAGATATTTTTGGTCCCAAGTTGCCCCAATACGAACGGACGGACTCACAAAATGTTTTATAAGTGAATAGTGCGAATGTTTGATAACTCGATAAATATGTTATTGGCTTTTAGCCCCTAGTTTCGACGGTACACCTACAAATTTGTTGTGTGGGTTCTCGTAAAAAACACGAATATTTCCCTATCTCGTTGAAAGTTGGTGTGGCAATTATTTTCCCTTAAAGTTCGATAACTTTGCCAAAACTTCAGATATCGTCAGGAGAAATAGGTTTACGCATGCCGATCATTCCGATATGATCAGGCAAATAGATGATATGTAGCACAATATACGTACTCTTCGTTTGGTCTATATGTAGTTTCCTCTTCGTCGCCGTAGCCCTCATATTCCTCTTCCTTGTCTGGTGAATATTCTTCTTCTTCTGAGACAGGTGTCTCAGTTTGCACTTCTTCTTCTTCTTCTTCTTCTTCTTCTTCTTCTTCTATTATTACGATTGTAATCTCCTCATATGACACTGTTGTTCCCGTAGTTGTGCTTCTCTTCGTTGTACTTGTTTTTGTTGGCGTAGTTGTACTTCTTCTCGTAGTTGTGCTTTTTTTCGTTGTTGTTGTTTTCGGGGTCGACTTTGCAGTGGTTGTCGTCGGTTTGGGTTTTTTGGTGGTCTTGGGCGGCTTGGTGGGCGGCTTGGTGGGCGGTGGCTTGTACGGCGGCTGGCCCGGTCGCGGCCTGAATGGCGGCCTGAGTGGCGGCCTGTTCGGTTTCGGTTTGTACGGTCGCCTGCTCGGTGTCGTCTTGGGTGGCGGCCTGTTTGGTGGCCTGGTTGGTCGTTTGGTTGGTCGCTTGGTTGTCTTCTTCGGCTTGCCTGGCCTCCATGGCCACCATGGTTTCCCGGGTTTCCCGGGTTTCCAGGGTTTCCTTCGTCTAGCGGAGCCTCCTTTATATGGGCAGGTGGCTTCAGCGGCCGTACACGTCCTCTGCGCTCGAACTCGTGAGAGGAATCTTGTGCCAGTTTTTGACCTTGTCGGTCCCTAAATACTTGTAGGTGTTGGTGACGTTGGCGACCTCTTTGCCAGCGCTGATCTCTGAAGTCGTCCTCTCTGCTTGCGGACACACTCGCTACAACGGCGAGCAGGATTATTATGTGTGCAACTTTCATTTTGACAAGTTCGTTTTTGTAACAGGGAAATAGTTACGTGAATTGGCTTTTATAGGTCCGCAGACTTAACCCAATTAAGTATGGCCAAATTCAATTACATGCTCTAGTGTGGCATAATGAATTTTCGGAGATTAAGCTTGTATTATATAACGATTAATTTCTATATACCCATTTTGAGTGGCTACAACAGATTTTGTGACATCCGCGCATGGTCGCGTCAATATCGGAGACTTTAAGAGCCAGGGACTTTTGGGAATATACGTCTGCAAGTTACGGGAACTAAGGGACTGCGTACAGGATATCTGCTAGTCGGGCACCTCTAATTCCAGCACGCCTCTGTGTTTTTATTATCTATCTCCTTTGTTGCCTTAAAGTAAATGGTTTTAGTGTGGGTCTGCACCCATTAAAAAACATCTCACTTTCTGATTTCCTCATTTTTTCAGGAGGGCAGATTTCCAAAATGTTGGTTTTCGTTGGATTCATAGCACAAGTCACTTTTTATATAAATTCACTTCATTTACGCGCTTCGTGCGTATTTCCTTTCACAGGACCTGACACCCCGAGCACCCATTCATAGATACGCCCGGACACGACCAGGTTGCCATTCATTCGGATTCGAGTATCCTCCTTTGGGATGGACTCCCGGACGTGGGAGGGATGGGATGTGGAAGACTCTTCGAAAGTGTATTTCATATTGGAAGTGGATTCATAGAAAAGGCCCTGGATTCCTGTTTGCCAAAGAAAACCCTAATGCGGCCGAAGGTCAGCCGTCCTGCTCGAGGGAGGCAGGAAGACTGTTTAAATAGGGGGAACAAAAACCGTCAAGGTAAAACCTCGCTTTTGGATGCAATTTAACCCAGTCAGGAGTCCAACCCACCTCTCTTAGCCAAATTTCTTGCATAAGCAATTTGGCCTGGATCGCTGGCCGGCTGGATCAAAAAGATTTGATCTGAAAACAGTTGGGCTACCGATTTTCTTTTGGGGACAATAAAATAGAAGAATGGTTGGCCGGGAAGGGAACTGGAATTTCCCTAAGAGGCTGTTCATATTTACAATAATGTGAATCGCAGTAGCCCGATTCATGAATTTTTTCGAAACTAGGAGGCCTTGGAATTTAAATCTCGCTCGGATTCGGCTGGAGCCTGAGATTTTTCGTTACCTAGTCACTTCCACATATGTTCTTATACATGTTGTTTGTAAAAATTTTATTTTTTTGTTTGAAATCTCGAAGTCCGTGCAATCGAAAATTATGAATATCTGGCCGAATATTTTTGTTGTCGTGTTGGTTCTGTCGCGTTTCGTGATCGGCGAACTAACCCAATGCTTGGCAGACGACAATCCGCGGAATGAAAAATTTATATTGGACGAGAGCTCGTGGGAACTGATGCTGGAGGGCGAGTGGATGATTGGATTCTGTGTGCCGTTGATCATGGCCTGCATCAAGTTCGACCGGGTCTGGAGCAAGTTCGCCCTGGAGGAGCAGCGCGCGCAGAGCGGCATCCGCGTGGCCAGCATGAAACTTGAATATTCGGAGACGGTGATCAGACGATTCTCGCTGCACGACTTGCCCACCATTCTGCACGTGAAGGACGGCGTCTTCCGCAAACTACCGGTGCCCCAGAGCGTCAAGGAGCTGAAGGAGCTGGCACAGTCCAAGTGGCAGGACACAGAGCCCATGCCCTTCTGGCAACACCCCAACGGGGTTTTTACACGTGGCTTTATACGCTACATCAACGCGATAGACATGGTGTACCGTTGCTCCTGGCTCGACACAGACTACGAACACGCCACTTGGCTGGTGCGCATCGCCCTCGCTCTCATCCTGGCCATGACCCTGACGGCCATCTGCGGCATTTACACCTTTATCCGCGACCGGCGCCAGGCCCCGAAGCCCGCCAAGCCTGAGCCCGAGCCCGAGCCCGAGAAGGAGATAGTCGACGACGACAAACTCATCGCTGCCGAGGGTCCTCCCGCCGGCGAAAAGGAGGCGGCACTGCAGACAGACTGCAGCCCATCTGATGGCGACGCATAGAGATTCGCATCTCTCGTCCCCCCAACACAGGTTCTCAACGAACCAACTTCGTTCCTGCATTTTGATTTTCTGTAGCCTTAGATAATTAGCACACGGCTAACTTGCCCTCCGTTTTTTTTTGTTTACTGTTCCGTATCTACACTAACACAAATATATTTAACTGTTACCCATCCCCAACAATGAAGTGCGTTGTTTTTAAATCTATATATTGTCCATCGATAAGAAACAAGAGAAACAAGAGAAACAAACTACCCTGTCTATATACAATCAAACATATGATATAATATAATATAACATAATACATATAATGATAATATAATATATATAATGAAATGAAGAGCATGAAATTATTAAAATATTCAGCGATTCATTTTCCAATCTAGGTTCAAACCAAAGCGCAAATCTTCTTGTTTTTCCTTTGTTATCGTTGCTGCGAATGGGGAGCGGCATCCAAAATCCAGCAGTTACAGTATCTAAAATACGCTGAAATATGGAATATGGACACGGCTATAGATGCTAGCCAAGAATGTATATACTTTATGGGGTCGCAGATGCCGCCTTCCGCCTGTTACATGCACTTGCACAACACCATTGTACCCTGTTTGTACCCTTTACTTTATTAATAACAATAATTGTTAATAGTTGAATGTTATAAAAATATATTTATATAGCTGTGGGTGGTTTGGTGGCTTATTTGCCCTTTGACCTGGCCGTCGTTCATCATATCCGTCTTCTGTCTGATCCCCGCATCTGAGGTGGCTGCCAAAGTGGGGGCCAGTGGCCAGGCCGCTTTCGCTCAGAGTAGCTATATCGGTCATAGTTCTTCGACGGACGACGTTGTGGCCAGGGGTCAAGGTCCCTCCGTTCGGTATAGCGGTACTGTCGTGACTGCCTTGTCTTAGGAGGCAGCCAAAATGGCGGCCAGTGGCCCGGTCGCTTTCGCTCATAGTCCATTGGGTGGGCTTCCCATGTGTTAGGTGGCTGCCAAAGTGGCGGCCAGTGGCCCGGTCGCTTTCGTTCAGAGTAGTCCATTGGCCGGGCTTCCCTTGTACTAGGTGGCTGCCAGATTGGGGGCCAGTGGCCAGGTCGCTTTCGTTCAGAGTAGTCCATTGGCCGGGCTTCCCTTGTACTAGGTGGCTGCCAGATTGGGGGCCAGTGGCCAGGTCGCTTTCGATCGTTGCTTGCCGACAGACTTCGTGCCTGGACGGCAGGTGGCTTTAATAAGCTCAGGCGAATGAATTCTTCGGATGAATCTAGTTCCACGTTTTCCAGTTTCTTATTTTGGCGGTCTCTAAATACTTGCAGATGCTGCTGCGGCTGCGTTGCCAGCTGTCCTCCCGCAGGCGGGCTGGGTTCAAGGCCACGACTCTTCTGGCCATCCTGTTCGAAGTCATCCTTTTCGGTCGGGGAAACATTCGTTACGACTGCGAGCAGGAATATTACGGCTCGAACTTTCATTTTGACATGTTCGTTTTTGTAACAAAGAAATAGTTACGCGAATTGGCTTTTATAGGTCCGCAGACTTAACCCAATTAAGTACGGCCAAATTCAATTACATGCTCTAGTGTGGCATAATAAATTTTCAAAGGTTAAGCTTGTATTATACAACGATTCACGTTGGCCAACAACTGCATCAGAGACTTGCCTGCAGGAATGTGAGCGAGGTGGGCAGGGCCTCAACATTATGCTGGTCTGGGACCTGGCTTTGGGTGGCTTGCGGCTGGTACGCCGTGGCTCCGCCGTAATTAAAGCGAATCCGACGCACACGCAGCCGCATATCTATCCCTAATAGTCTCTCACCTGAGGGATTATACATGTTACATATACATTTGTCTGTTTCCCAGGGATTTTTTAGATTCTTACGGTAGCTCATATTCGTCGCACCGATATCGATAACTATCGATGTTCATCTTTTAGCCTGTAGCGTGTATTTCAAGAGCTAGAGATGCCAAATGTAGAATGTGGAACCTTAAACGAACTATTTTACAGGGAATCGCTTAGTCGTTTACGTTGGGAAAAGCAGTACTTTTACTTGCTTAGATCTCTAATTCTATTTTTACGCGAATTTGAAATAACACTCTTGGAATAGTTGACATATTTGCATTTTTCACGAATTGATTTTATTGAATGAATTCCTTTCCAACATTTCTTTAAGCCCTGAACCCATTAAAAATGGGTAAAACCGGATATAGTTTTGTGCAAGTGTATATATTTTTGGCTAGCATCACTAGCCGAGTCGATTTAACCATGTCCGTCTGTCCGTTTGTCCGTCCGTCTGTCCTTCCGCCGATTTCGGAAGACTACAGAAGCTAGAGGGCTGAACTTTAGCTTTTCCAGTTCGTGTTTTCCATTCGAAGATCAAGTTTATTTCAAATCAGCTAGCTCGTCTTGTTTACTTATTATAAAGCCTTGACAAGCCCATCGAATCGATTTGGGTTGATTGCACGCCCGCCCAAGAAGAGAAGAAGAAAGCCTCCAGCCCCTCTAGGCCAGCCCCTGGCACGGGTTCCCTTTCGGACGAGTCAATTGTCATTGTCATTGACTCGAATTCACTTTTATGCAGTCTGAATTGGGGAAGGAAGCGCTTTATTTCGCCGGAACGAGCTCTACCCGTGGCCCCTTGTGCCCGCCCAGAGCAGGAGGTTCACGTGCTCGCCCACCAAGTAGTAGCCGAGGGCCAGCGCCAGCTCCAGGCCGAAGAAGCAGAGGCGCAGCGGGCCGCACAGCGCGCCCAGGAAGGGATAGACCCAGACGCCCGTCCAGAGCACCACCAGGTGCAGCCACGCCAGGTAGCAGCCCAGGGCCACGGCCAGGCCAGCCAGGCCCCGGCCCCGCTCCGGGTAGCGGTGGGGCGTGCAGCAGAGCTCCAGCAGGGCGTAGACAGCCACGTAGCCGTGCAGGGCCCGGTTGAGCCACTGCGGGTAGACCAGGTCCAGGATGGGCGGACAGATCGACTCGCGGTTCACGCCGCACAGCGTCCAGAAGGTCACGCTCACCGTCAGCGCCAGCGGCAGCACCAGGCTGGCCAGCAGGTAGTCCCGCAGCCGGCGCAGGGCCCGCAGGCGGCACAGGTCGTGTCCCGTCGCCAGCAGGTAGTACCCGGCCTGCAGCAGGCCGTTGAGGAAGGTCAGGTACTTGAGCTTGCCCCCCAGGGGCGGCTCCAGCCGCAGCTCCCGCGCCAGCGCCGGCAGCTGCGCATACGTGTAGTCGTAGTAGAGCGCGTAGCCCAGGTGCGCACTGGCCGCCACGTGGAGCACCACTCGCACCTCGAGCGCCCTCGCCAGCCACCTGCGTCGCTCCATGGCCAGACTCCAAGTGGGCCCGAGCGTGGCCTGCGCTGCCGTTCCGCTGGGCCAGTTAGCCGCATTGGACACGCTCCGCTCCCGCCCAGCCCCCGCCCCTTGGCCTGGGCCAAGAGTCCCACTGAGAACGGGAGGGGAAGGGTTGATGGTTTCTTTGTCAATTGTATATATTCCTGATCAGCTGCGCAAATGCTCAACCATTTTAATTTAATTGGTCCAATCATCGCAATCCCGCCTCAGCCCCCACGTGGGATGTGGAGCTGCTTTTGCATCTGATGTAATCAGCTTGAGTGATTTCCAAGTTGACTTTTCCGACGACTTCTGCTGCCAATATAATTTTCGGAAGAATGTTTTTCTGCTCTTTGCGACGAGGCAAACAAAGGGACACCGGCGTGTGTGTGTGCGTGTGTGTGGTGTGTGTGTGTGTGGGTGGGTGTCAGCGTGGGCTCCCAAGGATTTCTGTCACTTTGCCGTATTTACACACACGAAGCGCCTCTAACTCAATTAGGCCGCCACATTTATTGTGCAAATATAAAAATTATTCACGACGCATGTAAATACAAAGCCAACAAGGACGCAAAGAAGGATCCAAGGACCCCAACTGCCAGCTGGCAAGAGTCTAACCCAGGTCCCAGTCGGATGTGGGATGTGCGACAATGGATCCAAC